>KK112409.1:0-53206 GCA_000611955.2 Stegodyphus mimosarum
AACACAACGCAATTCATATTTGTTTAAACTACTAGTATTTTACAGCTTAGTATATAACAAAACCGAGCGTCGTTCACTCATTCTTAGGTCATCGCAGACTGAATATGTTGCCTCAAGCGTGCTACCACACTGATATTCATAGTCTGATGAGGACAGTTGTGTGCATTTGAAGAGCCGAGCTACGCTTTTCGAGTGAGGATGATGGATCTTTGATTTTCAAAACAATGTTCCATCAGTTTTGTGGGCTGTTTAAGACTCAGTCTCTTTACGGTATATTTTCCAAATGTACTTCACAGTCCTGAAAAAGAAACAAAAATTAAATAAACGAACTGCAAAAAATTTTGAGTCATTGTAACCCATGGTCACCCTATATCTAATTTTAAGTGTTAATCTCTTTTAAAAAATATAAGCTGTATATACGCTGTAAAGAATCTAAAAACTTTTAGAATTTCTGCATTTAATAACGGACGCTTGCAAGAATTAACATGGCTTAGCCTGAATTTCCTATAATTTGTAAAGTTTATTGCTTGCACTGTTTTTTGCATGCCATTAGAGTCAGTTTCGGAATTTAAGTTAGCCCTGCACCAGTTAGATTCTGCGCGGTGGCTTACTGTTTTAGGAATTTGTGTCCCCCATTTAAAAACAAATTCAAACTTTTGGCAAGCTCAAACTCCCTCGGTATTCTACATGTATATATGTGTAAAGTAAGGGTGATGCTTAAAGAGTAAGAAGCTGAGCTTATTCCTTAGTATAAAAAGAATAAACTATGCAGTGTTTAATAGAATATTTAAATATATAAATGTACAATGTGTAGTATAAAAAGCCATCTATAACTTTTCCATATTCGTTACAACTTTTCTTAGGTGAGGAACTGGAATTTTTCTTCCTTCCAACAATCGTTTCCAATTTATGAAACCTTTTTCTACATTCTTTCCTTCTATTGAAAACAAAACTTTCGTAAATGAAACTGTAAGACGTGTAAAACAAAACTGCTGTGTAAAAGCAACAATAACGCATGGATAGCTGTTTAACTTATTAAAATTTTTCTAGACACTGATACATCCCATTAATTCATCTGAAAATGAAGACATCTGAAGCATTAAGACATTTTATTCTTCAGTATTATCTGTTAACCTGCCTATGAAGTTTTCCTGGTTATTTCTCCACATTCTCTACGCTTAAAATATTTTAAATAATTTGTAGATAAGAATTTGTTTCTAAAGTTGTTTAAATTACATTTTTTTTAATTTATAACAGCTAATTTGCATCTAATAATAATTTTATTTTATATAATTTGAATAAACATATACAAATGGGGCTCGTGACTAAATCCAAGATTTGAAATTGCTTAATGTCCACATATGCACTTTACAATAGAGTATTCAAATAAAATATAAATATCAAGTTCCGTTTTAATTAAAGGAAGAAGAGTTGTTATGCATGCTTTAAGCTCGTGTTATGTTAAATTTCGATTATAATTTTGATTTATTTAATTTGCATATTTTGCTACAAATGTAATTTTTTTAATTAAAAACTTTGTTAAAAGCACCCGCAAGAAATTTTACTACCTCCAGTTCTTCACGGCGATACATGTAATAGGTAAATTTTATTGTAATGATGTAAATTAACGATATGTTTGCAGATGAAAAAATATTTTATGCGTAAAGTATGACGCAGCATTTAACTTGAATACTATAGTGAATTAACAACCGTTGTTCATATTTCGACACTTTAGCAAAGTATGTGTAGTTAACTGGAAATTAAATATGTGTTAGAAGAAACTGACATTTTTCATTTCCTTAATTTATAATAGAAATGGATTTTGTAAGAGATTGGTATTTTTTTTAGTTTCTTTAGTTTCTTCTAGAATTAATCCACTCCATTTTTTTTTCTTTTTCAGTTAGCTTTATCTCATTAACAGCAGGTGCAGACAAAAAATAACTTGATTATAATTGCGGAATAAATGGAGGAGAAGCGCATTGATAAGCTTATCAGATAAATTTCAATAGGCAGTTAAAGTGATTCTGGTGATAGAAGTCATAAAATTGATTTTGGAGCCAGAAAGTATTTGAAAAAGCAAAATTTAGTATTATAAAATAAAAGACGTCTAAGATAAAATATTAATTTGAAACAGGATAACTTTCTATAATTGACACATTAGTACATTGAAATATTTTTGAATGTTTTATTACAGAAAAAACATCTTTAAACATATATTTATTCTTTATGTGAAAATTTAAGGGCAATTAATTGGTTTGTACTATTGTACAACAGCGATAATTGGAATTAGTAAACGATTTTTATGTTTTATTAAGGAGTTCTGATTTATATAATTTGAAATTTTATTTATATAATCCGGAAAAAAATTATTGTATAATAGCCTAGAGAAAACCCACGAATACAACCCTGCCTTCTCCGGGTTTCGAGCCCGGGCCCTTTAGTATCACAGTCAGCTTCCCTAACCGCTATAGTGTTAAGGTGGCGAAGCTTGTTCTTTAATACATTAAATAGCTTTTTATATTCGTTAACGTCACTCTGTAAAAAAGCTAATCGTTTGTGCCATTGAATTGGCTACATTTGTATTGCTTAATATTGCAACGCTATGTTGCTAGGATAATGTAGTTTTTAAAAAACTTTTAGTCGTTCTTTTGTTTCGCTGCTTCATTGGGAGCAAAATTTTAAAAGGTTAAATAAAAATATTAAAAAAATGAAAATATTAATATTACATATTTAACTTCAAAGTGACTGCAAAATATGCAATAAATTTCGCAAACTTGAATTTTATGTTGTAAATCAATTAATGCTACCGTTCATTTACCACGCGTAAGAAAATGTCCTTTGGTAAAACAGATAATTTATTGAAAGTGTTATTTAGCAAAACTGGCTTTAGTAAATAACTGCGGCATACAGTTATTTACTAAGCTACAATACAGACAATTACCGAATTCATTAAACGACTGTACCGGAGAACAAAGCATCGTATATTTAGATTATTTTAATGAGTATGTTAAATCTTAAAATTCTTTAATATAGACCAGGAGGTATATTGTGGAATACGTACCTTTTCCAATAGTTACGAAGTTTTTTTTTTTTTTTGCTTACTTTCTCTGAAGATGAATGTTTAATATCTCATATATTCCATTCATATCTTCAGATAATATGCATATATATATATTGCTGAAATATTCCCAGATATTCGCACAATATCACAATGTCTCAAACGTTTAGCAAAAACTCAGTTCAAAACAGATAAAATAATTCTATCTCACAACGAAATCGCTACAATCAATACAACATTAAGTAAACAAACAAGCAGTTCGCTTTTTATATCTACAAGTATAACAGCAACAACAACAACTCAGATGAGCTGTTTCAACTCGGCTTTTATAAACATTTTTAATTATCAGTAGAACAATCACGATTTTTCTAGATTTTTCTGGATGGCAACAGTAATTACGAGATATTTATTTATTAAGCATTAAATGCACGCGCGCTTTTATTTTTATTTTTTTTTTCGACGTAGCTTTCTCTTCAAAAATCGTCTGCGTTGCACGGGGAAATAAAAAGGAATTTTAATTACAATTCTAAATAAATAGCCAAATAAATGTGAAATTCGTAACAATATATATATATATATATTCATTTGTTAAAATTATGTCTATCAAGAACATGTGAAAGAAAATATTATTAATTAGCATCTGCAAGTTAATCGAGTAACTTCTGATTTAAAAATTCTCGACATATATTTACAGACATAATTATGATATGTAAAAATTGTACATTTATCGGTCAATCTTGCAATGCATCATAATCTATTATTGTTATCTTTCTCAGTTTTAAATCTTATAAATATATTAGATCAGGCCTAAAAGTTCACCTCTTCAGAAGAAATGCTTTATCGAGGCATTTTTAAAAAGCTCCTTTTTACAATGTAATTAATTAATCATTTCATAAAAAAATTAATCGTTTCCTGAAATCATACAAATTAAAAATTATCTAAATATGTTTTTTATTTCATCTTATATACAATATGGAATTTGAAAAAAAACTTAATTTGTTTAGGAATGATTTGAAGTTTTTAAACATTTATGTCATGTGACTTTTCCTCTGACATCATGTGGCACATGCATACATGTGGATATACCAATTTTTTTTTACATCCCATAGCTTTATGGTATTAAAACAAGCAATTGGATAACAGGAAGCAATTAGAAATTGGATAATTTTTTATTAATTTGTTGTCACATGATGTGCATTTCGAATTTCGCTCATATGATGGCAATGAGTTATTTAAAATATTAAATCAGTTAATTAAATTTAATATGAATGCATCCTACATAAATTAATAAGTATCAAATTTCAAGTTCTTTTCAAGTATTAAGAATTGTAACACATGCGAAAGAAATACACATGAAATTAATTTAAGAATTAGGTTTATTTTGCAGGTATTCGAAATTAAAAAACTATTGTTAAATATTAAAAACTAACATAAAATTTGAATAGCATATTTTTAGTAAACAAATTTCAACATAGATTTCAATCAGCTGCATTTTTCGCCATTTTTTCGATACTTAACTGATTTCTAACTCTCTTTAATATCCTGCGAGACTATTGTAAACGAAACGTTTTTCTCCTCAGATGTTTTGAGAACAGCTCCTAAAGTAGTACAAAGGAAAAATTGTAATAATATTTTGCACTTCAGATGTTTTCAGTTTTTGTATTTTAAAACTGTAGATGAATTTGGCGAAGAAAATTAGTCAATCTCCAGGTCTTTGTAAAGTATGTGATAAATTAGTTTATGTCTTTTAGTTCATACATTATTTTAAAAGTTTTAAGCTCATTAAAAAAACACTTTTTTTAAAATTTTTTTTTATCTTTTACTCTTCTTCCGCTTTGAGATTTCAGGCCAACTACTTAAAGACAAAACTGATAAGTAATACATATAGGATCCTGTCAAATTACTTTGCATCTGAAAACTTCAAACTGCAGCTTGGCTTAGAAATGGTCCTGAAATAAGCCCCACTGAAAGAATACAAAAGGTTTTCAAACCGTTCCTAGCAGGAGTGCAGTGCGTCAAAGTACGCGGGCTGCGAAAATTAATAACAGCCGAACTGCCAAGTTACCACGACTAAATATTTCAAATTCATTGTAAGTACTTGTCATATGTAAGTACTTTTTATGTCATATATGAGTACTTAATATGAAATAAAAATTATATTTATCGCTGAACACCTTTAAAAAATTGGAGGCGGCAATCATAGGAAAGTACCCGAGCAGCCAATGGCCTAGGAACGGCCCTGAAGTTGCATAAACTAATTCAAAGAGCCAGGAGAGTATGGGATTATGGCAAAGATCTACGGAATCCAGGCATTATTTAAAAGACAAAGAACTTCATATTAAGTATTGAAATTGTTACTATAGCTTAAAATGGGATTCATTTGGAAATATCATTAACTGCAGTTAGTGTATGAAAAAAATCATTCTTAATCATAAACAAGACATACGTTAGCAATAAATGTTTCCGCACGAAGCTGCATTAGAACTCTAAATATGCGGACAAACAGGACAAAGCATCCGGACTAACGTCAAAACCGTACTATGACAAAATCCAAATAATTCTTTTAATCATTCTCCTGTAGGTTAAATACGTTGCTCTTCAGTAAGTGAAATTTTTTTTTTTTTACTTATCGTTATTTTATTTCATAAGGGATGATAAAGTTTAAAGGTAAAGTTTTCTTTCTTTAAGCGAATACTAAACATGCTGGTTTAGACGAAAACAATGAAGCTTAAATAAATATAATTATAAAAAAGAATGAAAGTGCACTTATTTCATATTAATTGAAATGTAGCAGAAACCTTGCACCGGCGAAATCCGTTGTTGAAATGAAAAACAGATGTTCTATGAACGGCCTGATTGCTGCTTTCATTTAGTAGTCGATAAAAGCGCTACTGTTTCCAAGAACCGAGTGAAAGAGAAATGTTACATAGCAGCTGTATATAATAGCAGCTTTGTGTTAACGATGGGATAGCTGGGAAAAATTTGTTTTGTGGTAAACAAAGTGACCACAGGCGAGCATTCGCCCTCACAATGTCCCTAAGCAATTCTGAGCATGAGAACGTCCAGAATTTGGATCCGCATGCAAACTAAAGAGTAAAACGTAGTGTTCCCGAAAATGAGTCATCTAAATGAGCCTTCTGAAAAGTGAAATTTTGCGGACAGAAAAAAAGATTGCTCTCAGAGCGCTCCGAAAAGAAGTTAAGGTAAATAAATTAAAGATTGCTTTCATGCGTACCTAATGCGCATCAACTTTGATTATAATTAACGACCCGATGCATATCTTTTTGGTCTACATTAAACTATTGTTCAAGAAGTTAAACATTTTAGACATTTTCTGTTCTATTTATTATTTTATCCGTCGGCTACGTAACAGAAAACACATTTTCTACATTTCTTTTTAAGAATACTCAGCAAAAATAACAATTAATATGCGATCAATTCTTAGCTGTGCATGAATGTTTTCTGTCATCTACGCTATGTAAAATATTTCATGATTGGAAGAAGATATAAAAGATTTGCTGAAGCTTTATTCCAATTTAATTGCCAACATTTGCTTAAATAAGGCGAATACTGTACCAAATGCAGTAAGTACACAAACTTGAAATACAGCTTATTCTAGTTAAACGGGTAATGAGATTTTCATAAAAGAAATTAAATTTTGTAAGTTAATGTAAGTGTTGATATAAATAAAATCGAAACATTTGATGTAAGAAAATAAATAAGTTATTTTGAAGCTCTTTAAATCAACAAATTATATTTGTTTGCAAATGTATATAACAATTTAGATCACATGCAAAAGTTCATTAAAACATTTTACCCTCATATATGAATAATGATTAAAGTAATTTAAATTTATGTATAATATCAAGACTATTTTCAAATTCCTAGAGGTTTTTAACCAGAGGAAAAATAATTTAAAACTCAAAGACAATTTAAACGCAGAAATCATTTTGGTATCACATTAAAATGCTGTTGGAAAAAAAATATTTGCATACCCTTATTTCATGTTTGTGAAAAAAGGAAAATGCCAGAAAAACACTAGATTTTTTTAATTCATAACCTTTATTTTGAATCTTTTTAGAGTTCGTATAATATCAGTAAAAGTGACGAATGAAGTATACCATGAAGGCGGTAGTTTTTTTCAGTACATATGGATAATTTTCCTAAAAATAACGTGCGGAAAATACGATAAGGCGTCAACAGTATTTTCAGTTTTTTATTCGTATAAATTTCGTAAAAGTAACGTGCAAAAAATACCATAACTTTATTTGACCAAAATTATACGTATATTTTTGGAGGCGTGTTGCCTGGGAAAAATTTGTTAATTACCATAAAACACCTTATAACAATTTCTCCATAATCATCAATGAAAAAATATTACAGCACTTGAACGTAGAATTTTTGTAATACAGCAGGACAAGTATCGTGTAAAAGGGAAGCCCACCAAAATACTGCTCATAAAATTTGTAAAACTTTTGCTTCATTTTATGTAGCATATTTGAAGTATTTAAGATATACAACAGTTTGAGACATGACGAAGCATTTGTAACAATAGGGTATTATATTTTTAGATTGAGCTTTTGCAGTATATGAAACTAAAATCTTTATGCTTTCCTCTCCATCATCAAAAATTACTCCTTAATGATGCACGGTGAAATAATTTCTGAAAAGCTCTCGTGCAGAGTGGTTGCCATACTAATACAAAAAGTATTCATTTTGCTCGTGAAGTAAATTAAAATAAATTAAAAAAAATTCATTGCTTTAATTCTCATCAGCAATGCTACATAATACCCTGTATATTTTGTTGACATGTTTTTAATTAGCAGATCTGTCAGTGTAAATTATACACAAAAGAAAAATGAATATTTTTAATGAACCCGGATGTAGAGAAAAGAATAAAGTATTAACATACATTTTAATGTGTACACGTTCTTTTGTTAAAAACGCCACAAAATCATTCCTGTTTCCCTAGAAAATATATTATATTTCTTCTGGAGTATTTTTTTCATTCTTCTGACAAATGAGCGAGGCAATTAATTTTATTGCTCAGTTTTCTCGGAAACGTTGTTGAATTTATATTACATTATATTTACTTTACTAAAAATAATAAATCTTCAAATTATTTAGATATTAATGTCAGTTCGCTTTGTTTAAATTCATGCAAACTGGAATAAGGAAGTACTGCGGAAGACGGAAAAGATGTATTTTTAATTAAATTGGAATCTACGATTCCAAGAATGATGAAGCAGTTTGTTCAAGTGTTTGCTAATTTTTTAGCGAAATGTTAATACAGATTTTAATGGCGCAATAATACAGTATTTTGAGGTAAAAGAGATATGTCATGAGAATTAAACTTTTTAATTTATAATTATTACCAGATCAATTTCTAATAAAGTCCATGCTTTTCATTTCGGAAATACATAAATTTATAGTAGTAAGAAAAAAAAATATAAAATAAAACAAAATTAATAAGCTTTAGATTTTGAATTACGTCCAAACGGGCGTCTTTTTTTAACATTTTGTGTGTTACCTTTATTTAAAATTAGCTTTTACCCATGGCTTCGCTCGCGTTGATGTCATTAAATAAGTTTCAAATATTATTGAAAATAAAATAAAATAATTTGATTTTTTTTCTTATTGCCTGCACAGGATAATCAGTATAAAATTTGAGTTACTATTACTTATTTTATAAGTTAAAAATACACTCCACGTAAAATTTCAGTAAATATTGCCCTTCTTCATTGATATTAAAAGAACTCCAGATTAATGTCGCTAAGACGCTATTCTGCATAATTTTTAAAATCCGATTTGGATATATCAAACATTGCAATCTTATCTTATGGTATTTTTTGTTTTGTTTTACTAAAAAAATTCTAAACTAAAATATAATTAAAAAAAACTAAAAAACATGCTTTATTAAGATATCTCACTACAAAAATAAATAACTTTCATTACCAAGATTTCAAAGAGTTTAAAGTATTAACAAAACGTTACAAACATTAATTCTTTATCACAAGAGCACGAATGAGAGTATTCTTCTAAGATGCTTCTGCATACTACATTATATGTTTTTCCATTCGGCGCCAGTGCATATAAATTCCTGGCTTTGGTTACACGCGAACGGGCAACATATAGTTGTCCATGGGAAAAGCATAACTTTTCCAAATGCACCCGTGGTACTTGTAATGTTTGCCCTTGATTTTAAAGTGAAATGCTAGGTCAGTGGGGATTATTGGGATTCAAGGTATGATAACACTTTTCCCACACCTGTTAAAATAGTGGCATCGATTATATTCTCCCCTAGTTATGGGATCCGAAGCCTCGTCCCATTACACAGTCGAGGTGCATCTATATTTCGCATTAACATAACCGGTACATTTAGTTTCAATTGGAGTTTATGTGAGGGTACACCTGATAGCTCTAGTGAAATTAAAAACTCAGCAGGATATGAAGTGCTTTGTTCTGTATCCATGATTGTATCTACTGACAAATACTCTTTTATTTCTCCCTGCACCTTTTTCAAAATTTCAATGTTGATTTTGTTTACGATTTCATTTGTCGGCACTAGAATTGCTCTTGCACATAGCCAGTGATCACTATTTAAATTTTCTTGCAAGTGCGAGTAAACTTTATCAATAAGCTCCACATCGTTTTCTACCAAATTACAAAATTTCTCTGAAAGTAAAATGAAACCTTCAGCATCTGTTTCCAAACATCCAACGCCAATTTTCAATAGTGTCTCTGCGTAATTTCCTGAATCTCCATCATTATGAAGATGTACTCTCATATTTGTTTTAAGACTGAATATTTCAAATTTCGCCCATAAACTTGATGATTTGAGACAGGCTTTGATTTCATCTGCAGGTGCACTTCTCTGGATTACCGACAGAATTTGTCGTAAATCACCAGCCAATGAAACTACCATTCCTCCCATAATATCTGTACAGTCTCGCAAATCCTGAAGAGTTCGGCTTTAAGATTCTATAGCTTTTTAGTGAGACATCGTACTTTCATCCCACACTAAAAGCTTACATTGTCATAGCATTTTACTTCGAGAGCTAGTCTTACTGAAACTGCATATGAGCGAATCTTCCTGCACAAGATTCAACGGCAATTTTAAAACGGAACTTGCAGTACGGCCGCCGTTCAATAGTGCAGAAGTTATACCAGAAGAAGCCACAGCAGTTGCTATTTTCTGGTCTTTTCTGACGGACATTAATAATAAATTTAGCAAAAACTTTTTCCACATTCCTCCAGGAGTGTTGAGAAAGAAAAGTGCACCATTCCCGGATTCTATTTTACCTAACACCTGATGGAACACGTGACTTTTTTCTGGAAGTAACTGAGGGACCAATTCTGCTACTTGCTGCTGCAATGCACTGAAATTGTAGTCTAATTCTCGTGAAATTTCATCATTAAAGTAATTTTCGTCTGATCGTTCTGGACTAAGCATTCCAAAATCTTGAAGCTTCTTCCCCACCATTGTCAAAACCTTGTTTTCAATTATGATCAGTGCTTCGTTATAGATGTGCTCATTAAAAGTTCGTTATAGATGTGCTCATTAATAAAATGCGCAGACAAAACATTTACATGCACGGTGTAGACAAGATCAAGAGCTTCCGATAATTTAACCCCTGGCCAGTTTTCAACAGGCGTACCTTGAACGCGACGTTACCATTCTTTTTTTTTTATTTGTTCCATGTATAATAACGGGGAATTTCGAAATAAAATAATCTTTACGCAAAAGTATCTGTCTGGTAAAGCTGGAAAAAAGCGGTCTGTGTGGTTTTAGTGGGAGATAAAATTCTTTCTTGAAAATTATTTTCATTAAAAACACGCTGTCCATTTTCTAAATGTACGGCAAGATGTGCAACAGTCGTATATCTTTCATGTAATGGAAAACCAAGGAGCCGCCACGCTGCCTCATTACTACTGACATATCGCCCAGCTTGATAGGTTTGTATTTCATTCAGAGGCTGCAACACACCTTCGTTAAGCAGACTAAAGATCGCCTGGCACTCCCTTTATTGATATATTTACAAATATATTTAATCGCACGAACAGAGTTGCAGAATGTGAACATTAAATAATTTACGTAGAATAGGTGAATATAGCACAACCCAACTATCATCAAAAGTCTTGGACTACACTACTACGAGTTTGAATCGTAACTCTTCTACCACCATCTTCGGGTGCTCTTCGTCTGTATAAATGGTAATCCTTATCATTGTGCACTGTTTCCTTCAAGAGCTCCCAGGGGAACGTTTTCCCACATTTGCTATTTTTCATGCAAGTTGATGCTGGATTGCGGACCACAGGGACCATCATCTGCTTCAAATTCTTATCTAGTTCTGGTTTATTATACGTTTACTAACAGTTATTTTAAGTTTTGTATCTTTCCTATCTTATTCTAATTTCAGCTTACAATTTCCTGCCAGAATGTAATTTCAGAAACGCAAATAATGCAAAAGAGAAAGAGTACTATTTAAGTCGTGACTTAACCGACTTCAGAAGAGAGAGTCTGATTTCCTGACTAGTGAGCTTTTGTCTTCTGGCTATGTCTCTATTAGCTGTTATTAAGTTTGGCCATATCTTAGGCCCTTGCTAGGCTTCTCCGATTTAATTTATACTTAGGGGACAACTAGTTAGATTCTGATAGCTTCGGCTATATCCTCTAAGAGCTAGTTAAGCTTAAGTTTAGTTCTAAGTTTAGTTAAGCTAATTTTAGTTCAAATTATTAGTATTTTAAGTTCAAGCCCGATGGCGGCTTTATGTAAAGTTCCAAGTCGGAACTGATTTGTAAATATACTGAGTAATAAAGGGTTTTAAACCCTTCTTAAGTCTCATGTGCTCTGTTCACACTTAAGCGATTATTCGCTTATTAAGTGTTCGTGGGGTTTGAAGTTAGAACTAAAGATTTAAATAGAAAACCTCACAGTTTGGATGGCAGCTTTTGTTTTGCGCACATGTGGGAGACCTTGTTTCTGCCATTCGGTGGAATACACGTGGCACTGGACGCTTCCAAATACTCTGCCTTTTGTTATTACATTAATGATCTTTTGAACGAAATACGCGAGCAACTATGTCATGTCGATCAGTGGCTTTTTGTCCGATCATAAGCTCTTCTGTGTTTTCTTTCCATGAAGGATTGAAGGTAAAAGTTACAAATAGGTTAGGCCTACCGTAAGTGCATAAGTAGGCGAAACCGTCTTGTGTATATTCATGCAGATAGTGGGGACTGTTCACAAAAGTGGAAGGAAGAAGACATCTTACCTAAGTCGTTGGGGCTAATATTACCATCTGTGCTAATTGCATCTTGTAGGTGAATGTAATTTTCAACTCGTAGTTGTGTCTGGTTTAAAGAAATATAACGAAGGCGTTCGGTCCCTACTTTGATATACATATCTACTAAGAATTGATGAAAGAGCTGCCTAGACTGTGGAAGGAGGTTGAAATCATTTTCTTGAAGCATCATGTGATAGGCGTAAAAATTCCTGCAGGAAACTTTTTTTATTGGGAACTGGCTGTTTTGTAGTTATATTAACCTGTGGAATATGAAAATGGTATCCCAATTGCATTAATGGGTACTGCAAAGCATTGTAAAATTTATGAGCATCTGCTACGCGTGTCAGTGTATTATCATGTGCTCGTTACACTATATCTCGTATAAAGCATGGGTCGCCAGTAATCATGACAGAAACTTCATTTCATTTAGTTTCAGCAAGGCTGAAAGCAGCTTGGCGTTCGGATTGTTTTTCTAAACGAATTTGTGTTTGAAGAGGCGTTTCAGTAGCTCTCAAAGCAGCTTGTCGTTCAAGTTGTTCTGCCAAGCGGAGTTGTGTTTGGAGAGGCGTCTCAACTGTCCTCATAGAAGCTTGACGGGAAGTTTCGGCCTCTAACTTTTTTCTCCTTGAGAAGTTGTTTCATCAGTTCTCAAAACAGATTGTCGCCTTGCTTGCTCTTGTCTCCTTAACTGCGCATGTACGGAAGATTCTTGGGATCGAGCAATTTTTGCTGCCCGGGCCTGAGATGAATTCCTAGATATGATAGATTTACGTTTGCGAGGCATTTCGAAAACGAAAAAAAAAAAAAAAAACTAAAAAATTAAAGTGTCTTTGAATAAGTTTCAAACTCCTTCGTGAATTTTAAAACTACGTGTATCGCCACGAAATCTAGTAAAACTGCTACGTATATTTCCTAATGACTGAAAAACGTTTGTGAAAGAAGAGCCAAAAGCCGGAAATCCTGAAGGATTTTAAATAATAAATTAAATTAAACAAATAAAAATTAATAAACGCTTAATTTATAAATGCTACGCTTTCACGCCTTAATTACTTAACTGATCATCATGAAACTTTCAAGAAATATTTTTGATATATTAGAAAAGGTTAAAAACGTTTCCGTGATCTAAGCCACGCACCTGCGCGTGCAGACAAACTTTTACATCATTATGAAACTTTCAACATTTAATGTTTATACAACGACAATCATTTTAAGCTATAAAACCTATTATATAGCTTACGTTTCAACAGGTAGGTTATATTTTATAGCCTATAACCTTTTCTAATATATCAAAAATGTTTCTTGAAAGTTTCATGATGATCGGTTAAGTAATTAAGGCGTAAAAGCGTAACAAACAAACAAACAAACAAACTCACATTCGTATTTATAATATTAATTAGGATATCATGTTCTTTGCACTTAAACCATAAAATTCAGTTCAACAGCAATAGCGCAAAATAATTTTAAAATGAGCATATCTTTAGAATTTCCGATACGCAGTCCCGCGCGCTGGAGATAAAAATGTAAAAATTTCTTTTGGTACAGTGTTGCCAGTGCTCGCTTCGAAATCGTTGAGGATGTTAATCAAAAATTCCTTAATGTCTGATAAGATGTGAAAGAGGTAATAAAACAAATTTAAAATTCCATATTGGGCGTCCATATGCCCATATAGGGGTGGAAACGTACATTATTCAAAGTTCGATGGCTCTAGGTACTGTTGTTTTATCACATGCGAGAAACATACATACATTTACGTAGACTCTTCATTATTTAATTTCTTTAAATATAATACAGGGCTGTAATATTTGGTGGCAACAGTTTGAAACTGAATCAACGCAGAAAGTGAATCGACAAAAATTTCAAAACAAAATTAAAAGCCCTTCTGAACTAACGCCCTTTGAGCTAAAATGTTTGTTTTTGAAAAGAAATTATTATGATTCTAATTTGTACCAATCCTAGAATATTTTTCATTTCAGTTCACGTAAAATCGTGCTCCTGAAAGAATGCAAATTATTATAATTGTAGTTTAAGATTTTAAAATTATTCCATCTTTATGGAAATATAATTTGGTTTATTGTATTAAATTGCAGAAATTATCAAATTTTAAGCCATAATCAAGCTGCGTGTCCCTTATACCTATTGAGGACCGTTATTTAGGGAGCAGAAATTTGTAGAGCAGAAAATCGAAAAAATAGTTATAAATAATTATGCATTTGAGAAAATCCAAGACATTGCAGTCATATCTCAGCTTTATACTGTTACTTGCGCTCGTGTTCGTAATGGATTTAATGAACACCCATGAAGGCTTGATGAAATTTATTTTCCGAAAACACTTTCACAGTTCTGGAACTTTCCACGCAAATACTCGCACAACCACAGCTCTTCTTATGACAAAGCACAACCTGTAGTTACCACTTCAAACTAATAAGAACTCTTAATACTCTGAAATCCCACGCTAAAACTGATAACTGATGCTCTCCCTGCTAAAAACGCCCCATAGAAACCAGTAAAATTTTTTATGGGTACCCATAAAATTCTATGTGTTTCTGTTGGTCTCTGTGGGTTTTTCTTATTGGTTTCAAAATGCCCCATAAAGACCAGTAAAACTTTCTATTGGTACCCACAAAATTCTGTTGGTCTCTACTGACTTTCACTGGTTTCTATTCATTTATGTGGGTGTTTCTTACTGGTATCATCTGACACCCATACAACCAACATCAGTGTCAGAACTTTCTACTGGTTTGTATTGGTTTATATTTATTTTCACTGGTTTTTTTTACTGATATCAATATAATAGAAACAGATGCCAAATAAATCTTATGTTGGTTTATATGGGTTTATTCTAATTCTTTAACTGACGTCAATAAACTCCTTCTAAACAATGAAATTAATACTGGTGTCAGTAAACCAAAATTCATTGGCATTCTTGTTGTTCACTGATTATTTTAAATTATTTATTTTTTTATTTACTTTTATTTCGTTTATTTGGATACTGTTGAAAATAAAATTATTTTTGTTTTGTAGCCAACAGAAAGCTTTAAAATTAAAAAACATACAGTGAACCCTCTTGTCTCCACCTCTTCTGTAAGACGATCAGTATTTCTAGGAATGAAAATATGATCTCTTTAAGACCATCAGAGTAACCTGGAAACGCAGATGGTCGTTTTAGAGAGGATTTTTACTATACATGCTCAATTATTTGATTTCTTAAAGACTTTTGTCTGAAACAATAACAGTAATGATATACCACACACAGCGAGGTCTCTCTAAGGCGACCAGCCACACATAAAAATGCACCTTTGCAAGTGGGCGTCTTAGAGAGGTGACGATCAATACCAACATATCTTTATTCTCATAAATACGTTTATCTTTTAGAGGTGGTCGTGTTAGGGTGGTTGCCTCTACGAAATGAATCTCTAAGGTGACTAGCCACACTTCCAGAATTTTCTTTGCGGGTGGTCGTCTTACAGGGGGAATGTTTTAATAATAAAATATTCTTATGTTTTGAGAAATACTGGTCTCGTTCAGGGGCGGCCATCTTAAAGAGGTGATTTCGCCACGGATTGGTTCCCTGAACACACACACATACACATATATATGCATATATCATCATTTCTGATATTACAAATAAACACCGGTATCAACCATCTTCTCTTTAACGAGAGCGCGTTCAAACTGTTTTTCTCCGTGTTAATGCTGACGTGGCGTTATACGCTATATTTCTTCAATTTCCGAACTGTGGGTTGAGAATCCGTATTTGATGAGTCTTGTAAATTTTTTAAAGTTTGTTTTGTTACAATATAATTTATTGCATTTTTGGTATTATTAAGTTTATTATATGCTTAAATTTAAGCACGTACTAGAAAGTACCATCCTTTGGCAACACATTTCTCGTTAGTTGTCAAATGATTAAACAAGCTGATGTGATTAAATTCTATTGTTTAATTTCCCAATTAAAGAACTGAAATACAGAGTAATACATATATATGAAATGCCATACAGTATTCTGTGTATATATTTATAATCAAATCAATAATATATATATAACATGATTCGCAACCATCAAATGAAATGTATGTATATATATATATATATACATACTATGTACACATATCTCATTCGATGGTTGTGAATCATGACTTCGATTATTATCTTTCTATTAGTTTTATTTTCAAAATTATAGAAATAAAGTTTAAAAGTTTGTAAAGAGAATTTATATAAATATTTTGTAACATGTTTATAGGTACTGACATTCAGAGAAGACAGGGGCTTGTTAGGCTTCTAGATATTTATAAAATTTTATTAAGTTTCTTCGCATTGAATTTTATTTAAAATTACTCTGTGTGCTTCCCCCTATTTATGTCTGTACATTTCATCACTTCTAATTCTATACTTCTGCTGATTTCTGCTTATTATTACCAGTTTTCATGAAATTTGATCTATACTTCCATTTTTGTGTATTGTTTTCTATAGGAATTCTGTGTATGGATACCCGTTCTATGTATGGATACTCCACTGCGGTATAATTCTATTGGTTTTGCTTTCGGTTTTTTTTCTACTGTTTTGTGCAGTGATCTTGCCAATGGGTACCTGTATTTGTCTGTAGATTTTGGTGCACTGGCTTTTACAGAGATCTGACCTATGGGTATCCGCATAGGTCTGAGTTTTTGTCTACTGATTTTTATGGGGAATAAACCTACGGAATGTCCATTTTTTAATGGAGATTTGGCCTATGAATACGCATAAAATTGTGATTTCTGGCTGTGCGGTTTTATAGGGATTTTGTGTATGGGTTTTTACGGATATTTGGTCTACGTGTACCCGTACAGCTGTACGATTTTCCTTCTATGGGTTTTTACGGGATTTGGCCTACGACTACCCGTACAGTTGTATGGGTTACAGTCTGTGGGATTTTATGGGGATTTGGCTTACGGGTACAAGCAGAGCTGTACGGATACCCGTAGGCGAATTCCCCGTAAAAGCACTTGATGAGTTTCTACAGGGCATTTTTAGCAGGGCCCTTCGGTGCTCCATATAATTTTCCCCTCGTCCTCCAAAAAAATTGTCAGTAGCTTCGACTTCTTGAAATTGCAGAAAAGCATACACGATACAGTTACAGTTACGTACGGATCTGACTAAAATGTCACCAACAGGTCGCCTAGCTTGGCGACTTTTGACAATTTCAAATAAAATTTGGGAACAAAAATTAGTCGCTCAAAAATCACCAGCTTAGCGCTAACATTTCCTTCAATGGTAAATGGTCTTTATTGTTCCAGCGATGCTTCGCGTTCTGAAGATTTCATACTACATTATACAAGAGATGCTATAATTTTCCTAAAATTTTACAAATTTATTTACATATATGCAAAATTAGTCACAGTGTCCCGTTGCCAAGGATTTCATGTCCCTAGCAGTACAGTCCCTGCATGAAAACCCATATTTACAAATAAAGAATTCAATAACTGAATACCAAATGAAATAATAATTTCACAAACAAAACAAAACTTTAAAAATCTATAGAAAATATACCAGTCAAGGAGGAAAAATGTTTACAGTATATGCACCAAGATAGATAAAATAAATAAATAACTAAATACAGTAACTCAATAAATGTCAAACAGCTGATAAAATACTAAATTTATAAATAAATGCATGAATTTATAATTTTATGTACACATTATAACATGGTGTTAGGGCACTATTTAGGTTACATACACTATGAGGACTACGTGCTATGACCATAGTAAGGGACTAGTATGTCCCAACGAAATACTTTTTAGGCTTGAAATTTGATGACTTACGGATCCGAAATACGACGCACTTAACCTGTTCAAGACTGTGTAAGTGCCGTCCCAGGATGACTGTAGTTTATGAGAAAGTCTTTTCCGTCGAATCGGATTCCATCACCACATTTTGTCACTTCCGTTGAATCGATGTCTTACAGCTTACGTGTCGTATTGTACTCTCCTTCTTTGTAGAAAGGTAAAAAAATTTCGATGAAGATGACTACCTCTTTGAAAAACTTTTAAGGACGTGTACATTTCACAGAGCATGCAGATTCATCTCGTGCTTTTTATAGAGCTACCACAGAGTCGTACCTTCACGAACTCCATTACGGGAAGAGCGCAGGCCGAATTCCCACTTCACATCCGCCGTCATCGTCAGAAAGAGAACGAATACCAGTTCTGCGAGAATTTATTCTCGCGTGCAGCTATTCGATGACGATTCAACTTACGATGATGATTAAATCCATTAGTGAGAAAATTGTGTTCTCACAGGAGCAGTCATTTCGGAAATATTCAATACTGTCATAAAGAATTGTCATAGTAATATTCCATTGGAGAATATGCCTGTATTGAGAAAATGTTAACGAAATTCGGAGGACGATGTAAATATAAAATGTACATGCCAAAAAAACCGTCAAATAAGACATAAAATGTATGAGTCTTTGTGATGCAAGAAATAAATACCTACATATTGCATATATCTACTGCGGAAAAGATTCGGATGGAGAAGGGCTGTCTGAAGTAAAAACAAATAATTGAAGAAACCCACACGGCCTCGTAGAACCAATCAAAAAACTAATAGTAACATTACAGGGACAATTGGTTTTCATCCACTGAGCTTGTAAAACATTTTAAAGAAAAAGGTCTTAAATTTGTGGGAACTCTGAAAAGAGATAGAAAGGAAATCCCTAAGGAATTTCATCTTAATAAGTCGAGAAAAATTGGGTAGTTCTTTGTATGGTTTTACGAAAGACATGACGCTCATTTCTTATGTCCCAAAAGAAAGAAAGGCTGTGATTTTGATATCCATGCTCTACTCTCGGAAAAATGATGCATCTTTATGAAAACCTGAAATCATATCCATGTATATTTGACCAAAGGTGGTGTGGATGAATTTGACAAGAAATATTCAATCTATTCAACTGCTCAACGTTGGTCTATGGCAATATTCTTCAAAATCTTGGATATCTGCTCAGTAAATGCTTTCGTATTATTTCAATCTTATCCAATAGCATCGAAAATGAAACGAAAAGATTTCATGATTTCATTAGTAAATCAATTGGTGCAATCTCGTGTAAAACCGAGGATTATCTCATCATTTTTACCTAAAGAACTCAAATTTACAATAAGAAGAGTTTTCGAAATAAATGACGATGAAGAAAATCATTGCGATAAATTAGATAGCAAAACAACATGCTGTATTTGTCAACCGAGCAAAAAAAGGAAAACAACTTACAAATGTATAGCAAGCAAACACCCAGAGTCTTTACAATCCAGTAAAAAAGTATTTATAAAATGTAGCTCGAATTATAACTCTAGAATAAAAATTAATTTTCTATATTCTCATTCAGGTATGCTTATCGTAAATTTTAATATAAAATAAAAAAAAAAATATTGTATTTTAAGATTTACTTCGTGCTGTCAGATATATAAGCAAAGAAAATGAAAAACTTTTAAGGGAAAAATTATTACGCATAGTACATATTTTATTTTAATGCAGAGATTTAAATGAGTAATTTTTAAGTAATTTAAATGCCTAATTTTTCTATGGAATAGATTCTTAATAAAAACATACCTTTTGACATACATACTATTTCAGTAACTACGAAAATAATTCTGCTTTATGCACAGTTCGGCATCTTTTTTAGAGCTTTTTATGATTAAAGTTCATTCATCCAAAAGTTAAAAAACCAAATAAATGTTAAGCAAAATAGCCTTCTCCCCACCGAGTACTTGCACTCCGGCTTCCCACACAAGAGGCGTGGGCACTCACATTTTACTCTCGAGGTATAAAGGCGCTGCCGAAACCCGGGATCGAACCAGGGACCTTTAGATCTTCAGTCTAACGCTCTCCCAACTGAGCTATTTCGGCACACCCTCAAGCCGCACAGATATTAATAAATATCTATGGATGTTTTCTGCCCTTCTTTCCAATTACTGTTCATAAAATGTGCGAAAATATACAATAATTATACACACTATATATATTAGAGCTACGAGAATAAATAAACAGAATTGAAATTAATGTCAAATATGTCATTATTGTCATTCAATTTCGAATAAAATTATGACTGACATATTTAAAAAATAAAAAAAATATGGCAAACTCCAAAATGGGATGAGCAAAAAATAAGTATAGATCCATTAATTTAAATTTAAAATTACATTTTATTGCCCTTCCTAATGTATTTAAAATTAATTTTAATTTATTAGCTAACGAACTGATAAGTACTAAAATTAAATTCCACTAGTACTTCAAATATGAAAAATAGATTTCAAAGCATAAACCTTCCTTTCTGTTTGATTTAAATACAAAATTGTATCTACAATAGCTAAAGTGCAGTCGTATTTTCTAAAATAAGAAAGAGCTGCATTATCTCAATGGGTGCTATATTAATACTTAGTTTCTTAGTATTAAAACAAGACCTTTAATAAATTTCAGTGAATTTTGTAAGCACGCATTAAAATAACAATACCGAAAGAATTCTTCAATTCATTTACCTTCTCTGTGAGTTAATTTGTAGAGACATTAGGTTATTTAGAAGCAGGAGACATGAAAAATGTGCAATGCCCTCGCAGAGACTCGAACCTCGGACCTCTCGAATACGCACCGAGTGTGCTGACCATCACACCAAGAAGGCATGCTAAGAAGGCGGGATACAATACCTTATAAATAAATGTACATTATTATTAACATCAACAACTACATTTTCACTGAATAAAGAGAGTAAAAATACAGAGAAAGTTTTATTCCCCGGAAATAAAACATCTTATATGTTATATTATGCTAGTCTGAATTTCAATTACAAATTATAGCAAAATCAGGAAGCAAAATCAGGTTTCTAATATGCATAAAAGATCTATACTTACCAGTTTAGAAACATCAAGAAAGTTTTTAAGCAATACACCCTAAACCCCAAGGTTTTGTTCATATCACCGTAAATTTTCAGAGTGGCTTCCTATTGTCACACAACGCAAGTCTATGTGGGTTTCGAGTTCCATCCTCACCTGCACTATTCATATCATAAATGCAACAATAATGCAATTTTTGAGTTCAACCAAAGATTTCGGTAGCGGAAGCATAAAAAGAGAGGCTTTAGCTTATCCTCAAAGGAAGAAATCACAAACCGTTGAGGTCTGGAGATTGTGAGAGCCATACGAACAGCGTTGAAGTCATTGTCAGCGCGTCTACCAGTTCAGAAAACTGTAATTTCCTCGTTGAGATAAATTTTAAAAACGAGGTGTAAACTTGTATATTTGTCTTTAAAGTTTATTTTTGTGCATAATTCATTACTCAGCGTACAATACATTTTTCATATACACTATTTTAACCCCGATGAATCCCGTATAATTACCCCATATTTAATTTGCAGCAATTAAATTTGTTAATAAAAAGAGAAAAATACGTTTTATCGTTTAAAAAGCATGTTTTATTACTTTTTAATTGTTCTGCTTGTTTAGCAATCACAAACTCGTGAAATTTGAAAGCTAAACTGAAAATCTTTTTTGAACGAATGGCAACGTTCTGGAAATTGTTTATGGTATGTAAATGCTTTCTGCTGAACTCATATACAGACTATACAAATTCTTTCGTACAAATAGACACAGCCTGCGCTTTGTCATAATATAAAATTAAAGCCAATTCCATCCAAAATTCGTTTACATCCTTTATAAGAATCTAAAAGTGCACGAAAATTTATCAACGATAAATGCATATTATTCTCTTACTTGGCCTTGAAACGCAATGGAAATACAAATAACGCTTTCCGACCCATTTTGATAAAAGAGTATTTTATAGTAAGTATTTTCTTTCTTTTTCTGTTAAAGATTGGATATACTTTCAAATTTATTACAGAACCTAAAACTGGCGGAAAGTAATGAATGTATTTGCATCCTATATTATAAAATTGATTGCCATCCATTTCTATCTTGAACAGACATTCGCGTGGCAATAAGCTTTATTCTTTCATGCATAAAATGCTTTTTATTTTATGATTATGAATTTCTATTACTGTCACAGTTTTAGAGGTTATGCATTTTCATCCCATAGCAGATGTTTGAAACACGAAAAGAAATTATAGCGAAGTTTTTCTGAACAAAGAATCCAGAGCAGTAATTATGATTTCCATTATAAGCGAAAATGTAAAGAAACGGTTCTGTAGCAGGTTCGAATAAAAAATAAACTCAATTTGTGCTTTTATCTATAAGCAAAAGTCTCGGAAAATAAAACATGGAAATATCACTCATCTTTATTATCTTATTTTATCTTTATGATATCATCTTTCACAGTCTGTAGAAGCTTTAAGATTTTTGATGCTGAGAGACGAGAAAAATGAGCAGCTCCCTCACCGGGACTCGAACCTCGGAGCTCTCGAAGACGCTTCGAATGTGCTGGCCATTACACCAAAAAGGCATGCTACGAAGGCGGAAGAAATACCTTATATACTCCCACTTTTAAATGGCGACTGGAGATTAGAGGGCCCAATTGCCAAATGCTGGTGGTGAAGAATCATCATCCATCACTTTTTCTTAGTTCGGGCGCTATTGTAGAGTCATTAGGTTATTTTAGGCAGGAGCAAATGAGCAAAGCCCTCGCTGGGATTAGAACCTCGGACGTCTCGAATACGCGCCTAGTATGTTGACAACGAAAGCATGCTAAGAAGACGGGAGAAATACCTTATGAATCTATTAACTGAACTCTTAAAATATTATAAAATAAGTCTGATGTGTACACCATATGAGCTCCTTGTACGGAATATTAAACTATACGCATTTCCTCATGCATTTCATTTAAACTTATTTCCTCGAACTTCATTAGAAATTTCCCATTCAATTAATTCAGTTTTCTCTTCGCGGCAAAGCCAAAAATACATAAAAGCCCAAAATATCTTCATTAAAAATTAAAAGATATAGAAACATAAAATACCAAATAGAGTTAAATAAGAAAACAACTTTTACTATTAAAATTACAGTTTCTACTCAGAAATAAGCAATTCGGCCAGCAGGCAAGAAGGCAGATTTTTCGGTGCACAAAAGTTTCCTTTTGGTCCCACTCGGCGAAAAAACACTATGGTGCAGAAAGACTTATTTCACTATTCTGCTAATTTTCAAATGTAAACAAATGTATCTGCTACGGTAAAAAAAAATTAGGTTTAGCAGCACTTAAATAAATCTGAAATTGTTGAGAGTTCTATAACTACTGCATGAAAATTAACTAAAGGTATAAACACTTTAACCGGAAGATAAGAACAACACAATTCAATCATTTTTAAAGCAAAAATGCAAAATTTACAAACATATAAGAATAAAAAAAACTAAGCTCACTAAGCCAAGTAACAGAGTGTGTGTATATATATATATATGCTTTTGCTGCTGCCAAAACCAAAAAGGGAGGGGCACAACTGTATGTTATAGACGTCCTATATACAAAATTTCAACTTTCTGAGGATACTTGTTTTTTAGTTATGCAAGATACATACATACATACGTAGGTTCGTACTGACGCCAGAAAAATCTCTTCTGAATCTATTTTAAATCAGTTTTATAATTGAGGAAAAAGAGTCCATTATTCTGACTTTACGTACAGATTTCATATTATCATTAGAATATGAAACCCGGAATTTTTCGTGATTACGTTATTTCCTTTACTTCGTACAAAGAAGTAATAAAATTTTAAAAGACGTACTGTTGTTATGAGTTTTTCTGTCAATTCAAGTATTATTTATCAACTCTGAACTTTGTCTAATAAAATTATTTATACCTATATAGTGATAACTTTGTCAGTTTCCAACCTAAGTATAAGAGCATGTTTAATGAAACATGATATATTTTAAAATCTGCAAAGATTAAGCATTTCAATCTTTACGGGAAAAGGATTAAAAAAAGAGGAAAAAAATTGTTCTACTGTTTTCAATCTTAAACTTAATGCAAGGTTTCTGTTAAAATACGAGAGAAACTATTGAACAACTCATCCTTTTTTACTTCCTTGTGCGAAGTAGAGGAAGTATTGTAATACGAAAAATTCCGGATATCAACGAAAATATCCATTTTGATCGCTATCGAATGCAATTTAATGATGTTTGGGCGTTACATCTGTATATACGTACAGAATAAAGATTCTTTCTTCCCAAATCAATTATAAACTGATTTGAAATGGTTTCTGATGTGATTTTTTTTCGTGGCCTCTGTGCGTACGTACGTACGTATGTATGTATCTCGCATACCTAAAAAACCAGTAGCCTCAAAACATTGAAATTTTGTATATAGGATTGCTATAACATGCAGCTGTGCGTATCCTATTTTGGTTGTATTTGGCCGCACCAAAAGAATATAAATAGATGTATATATATATCCACTCTGTTACTCGGCTCAGTGAGCTCAGTTTTTCTATTCTTATGTGTTTGTAAATTGTGCATTTTTTTCCCTTAAAAGTGATTGAATTATGCTTTTCTTATTTTTCAGTTAAGGTTTTTATGCCTTTAGTTAATCCGCATGTTACATTTGTAGAATTATCTACAATTTAAAAGTTGTTTAAGTGTTGCTAAGCGTAATTTTTTTTTGCCATAGCAGCCATATTTGTTTACATTTGAAACTTAGTAGAATAGTGGATTTGTTGCCAATCTTGAAAAACTAAGCTCCACAATAACAACGTAACGTCTTCTTTTATTATTGCGAATTAAATTGTGTTTAATCCCTTCTGGAATTATCATTTAAGTTTTTAAATTATCCCATATATTGACTCAGCGTCCACAACAAATTAAGTCAATTTCTACGCCTTCAGTGTGTTTTAGCCGAGTGAAACCAAAAGTAAACTTCCAGTTTTGTGCACTGAAAAATCTGCCTGGTTGCCTGCTGGCCGAATTGTTTTTTTTTTTTTTTTTTTCGTAGAAACTGTAATTTTAATTGTAATTTCTGTTTTTTAAATTTTTAACTGTCTTTGGTGTTTTATGTTTTTCTATGTCTTTGCCTTGTCGCGAAGTAACAACTGAATTTATTGAATAAGAAATGTATCTCTTACGAAATTCGGGTAAATAAGTTTAAATGACATGCAGGAAAAAATGCGTATATTTTAATATTCCAAGGAAGTCAATGTGGGTAAGAAGGAAGTCATGTAGTGCACGCATCAGATTTTTTTTTTCAATTTGTTGGTAAATTAATGAAAAAACATTAATGCAAATTTAGCCAATATTACTGACTGTTTATAAATATTTGAGTGATTGATATTGATTCTTTTATTCATTGTTATTAATTATTAAATTATTACATTTATGGGAAAATTATTAATTCAAAATCTTTTCTGCAAAAATGAATTGCGTGTAAATTCATACAATGTTTTACGCATTTCTTAATGATAAACGATGTCTCACTCCTAATATCCATCTTGCAGAGAAAATGAATTATCTTTTGGCGGAAAAATATTATAGTTGAATAATATTTTTTTTGCCTGTGTATTGAAGATATATAGTTAAAAAGGGATTGCCTAGACAGATATGAAGAAAAACTCTACATCTATTTCATCATTTCGAATAAAACTTGACACCTATAATTTCGCCAATTCCTGGATTCTAATTACTTTTTGGTTTTACTATTGACCCTAATTGCACTAATGAATCAGGTTTTGCCACTAAAAATAAGTTAATAAATCAACATTTGTGCGCTGTTAAAAGGAATGCTTTTCCAAATATTTCCTCCGCCTTCATTTTATATCAAACCGGAGTATTGCCAATGAAAATTAAATAGCTTCACATCATTGTCTGCATCTGCTTTAAAAATCATCATAGAGTAAAAAAATGTATCTTCTTTTATTTTTATAAAACTTGATGATAAAACGATTTACAAAATATTCTCATATTAAGTATATTCGGTAGCCAAATTAACCAAAAATTCATGAAATTTCCTGATTTAGATAATTTAATCAGAAGTTCGGTAACTACCGCTACAAAAATAACAGACCTACTGATTTTGATTTGTGTTCGTAAACTATTATATTTTGCTATCTATAACCGAGAAACTTCATACACATCGATAAACTTGTTCAAAAAATCTGCCCAACTAAAAAGAAAACCACGGAGTCCTTACTTCACCTTTAAATCTGGAAGACTAGTTTCAGGTAGAAAAACAAATAGAAGTATGGCCGACATCAGTCCATTTCTTTCATCCAAGGCATTAGTCCAATCCTTCTAATCCTTCAGTCTGTGCTGAATGACTTGTTGAGAAATCTGAATCTCTGTAAGCTGGTAGCCTTGGCTACCAGGTAGCCAAGGCTAAACGGTAGTAAACGGGTAGCCTTGGGTAAGGAATTAAACGGTTCTCAGAAAAATCTTTAGAAAAGACCATTAGCCATTTCAATTTATTATGTCATGAAAATCCCCTCTTGGAATAGATATGGATCATTTGAAGCGGAAGTTTACAAATTCCTGCAGAATGAGAGTTGTTTACAGCTCCGTCTAAACAAATGACTTCCAATGTTTAATTATTTTAAATGAGAAGAAACATTTCTAACACTATATATATCATATACCTGATTCAGCGTCGCCTTTTTCTAACAGGGAACCAGAAAGTAATGTCGTTTCTACGCATGTCGAAATTTGACTGACATTTGTCAACTTATTGTGTATCTCGAAGTGTGTATGCCAAAGTCATTTCAAAGTTATTCTGACTTGTTCATTTCTAAACAATTTAATATTAATTTTTTTTTTGCAATTTGAGTTGAAATGGCCAGCCAAATACCAGAAAAGCATATCCGGCATTGTATGCTTTTTGAGTTTCTCAAGGGTAGTAACGCAACAGTTGAGACCAAAAACATTTGCGATGTTTATCCACGTTGCATTAGGCGTTCGTAAATGCCAAAGATGGTTTTAAAAGTTCAAATCCGGTAATTTTCATCTTTCTGACTCCTATCCATCAGGAAGACGAACAACATTAGACAACGACATGCTAAGAGCAGAAGGGGAAGCAAATCATGTCAAAGAATCGAGGAACTGTCAAACACTCTTAACCAACCTTGATCGACCACCCAAGAATATTTAAAGCAGATTGTTAAAATAAACAGAGCAGGTGTACCTGTAAAATAAACAGCGCAGGTGTACAGACGACCTGTTAGTATTCGCCGGTGGGGATCGCCTATAATCTGTCCGAAGAGAACAAAGCCAACCGATTCATCACATGCAACGTATTGCTTCAACGGCACCACACAGAACCTGTTTTTGATCGTTTTATTACTGGAGCAAAAAAAATGGGTCCTATATGATAATCCAAAATGCAAAAGGTAGTTTTAATAGAGATTACAAAGTGGTTACATCCCAAAAAGGCGCTTCTGAGTGTTTGGTGGAGTATTCGAGAAATTGTTCATTTTGAATTGCTGAAACTTGGGCAAACTGTTAACGCAGACCTTTATTGTGAACAATTGGATCAAGTGAACCAATCTTTAATTGAAAAATATTCGGAACAGAAAAGTCGTCATTCTGCAACACGACAACCCTGGAAAAAATTAATGAATTGGGGTGGGAGGTACAGCTTCACCCACCATACTCGCCCGATATCGCACTCTCGGATTTCCATTTATTCCAATTCCTACACTATTTTCTTAGTGACAAAAAATTTGAAAATTTGTATGATATCCAAAATGCCATCTCATTGAGATATTTTACTCAAAAACCAAATGAATTTTATCGGTCTGGGATTGAAAATATGCACACTAGATGGCAAAAGGTTGTTGATAACGAAGGTGATTATATTATTGATTAAAAATAAAAACTTGTTAAAAATTTATTTATTTGAATTTAATGTAAGAAAGAGACATTGCTTTCCGATCCCTCTGTTATTTCCGAAAAGTCACATTTTAATTTAACATTTCTTAACTCTATTTCTTTTCCAAATTTAGAGTATTCAATCCTTGCCATTCTCAGATCAGATTTTAGATTTTCGTTTATTTTCAATTCCGTTCTGTTTAATTTTTCATTTCTGTTCTTCTTTGTATTCTCATACTTTCGCAAAATCTTACAATTTTTCCTGAATGCATAGCTTGATATTTTTTCAACTAAGACTTTTGGCTGAAATTGGTGCTTTGGCACAAATAACAGAAACGATATTTTACGCCTCTTGTTAAAACTAATCTTCGAATTATCTCAGAATTTACTCTATGTAGTATTTGTTGCACTGTTAAGCTGTTTCGCGTTTTTTTCCTTTCTGAATATAAATATATTTCTTTGCGCATGGAAGTAAATTCTCTTTTAATCTGTCTAATTTTAGATTATTGTTTATTTCTTCAGCGTTATATGTATTTTTATCGTGAATATATAATAAGCACAATAAGTTAAAGCTGTCATTTTACATTTCATCACTTTTCAGTGTTAAATGGCTTAAATATTTTGCGGCTGTTAAACAATGGCTTAATACCTCTCTGTGAACTGTTTTTTTAATGCTTTAATTTCTTCATGCATAGTTTTGTCAATAATATCATACTAATTCACCAAGTACGATACAACTAAAGCCTCTTTTACGTTTGTCAGTGTATCTTCAAGTTAGAAATTGTCTATACACTTTGAAACTAAAATAGCAACTTTTCAGAATTTTGGGGCGTTTGTCAAACAAACATTTTCAAGAACATGTGAAATCTTTCTAACATCCCATTACTGAAGCTTTTTTTTCTATTTCTGTGTTGTACCCTCAAATACACTCTATGCCACAACTTCAACTTCATGTTTAGAGATCCTTAAATTTTAATGACAACACTATGTAGAGATTATTTTAATTTTCTAATAATTATTTTTAATTTGGAAACCCTTTCCTTTAAATTCTTGTTTTCTACCTACAACTCCTTGCCAGAATGGGATTTCAATATCGCGTTTTATGTAAATGAACTAGATACAGTACTTAATGGGAAGTTCAGTCACTTTCGGAAGAAAGAGCTCAGAAGTTTTCAGTAGTCCGTGTTCTGCATTCGGGCCTTTAAGCGTATCTTACTACGGTTGGCCGTAGTCTTACATACCAGTTAGTATTCGCCTGTGGGGTTTAATTACGAGCGAACTCTGTTAGTTATCTTTGTACAGCTTCGGCTAAAGTTAAGCTAGTTGGAATTAGTTTAGCTTATTTTTTACTGTCTTAAGTTGAAGCCCAAGTGGAGGCTTTAATGTAAGCCCGAGAGGGGCCACCTGTAGTGCAGTATTTCTTTGAGTGAATAAAATGGTATTTTAACCCTTCTTTGTGCTTATATTTTATAGTTGTAAGAAGACCAGCGAATAGTTGCTAAATACTACATTAAGGTTTTAGTAGCCTTAAATGAACTAGAACTTTATAACTATTTAATTTTTATTTCTAAAAGACTTATTTTGATCTGCATACTTTCAGAACTTTCACTTCCTGTATTCTCCACACTACATTTGCAACAGACTGATTCAAAACTTATTCCTTCCACAGTATTTCCTCACCTCATAGATTTAAGAAGGTTCTATAGTATATTCCTTTCCTAGCTCCTCTTAGATGTGCAAATTTCACCCTTGTTATCAGTAGCTGCTTACATGAAATACAAACCTTAGTTTTCTAAAATTCACGACCGATCAGCAGATGGTTGTTATAATAACTGGTTGCACAATAACAATAATAACTCAAACAAACTGGAATGCTAAAGTTTAGCGGGAAAAAGGATGTTCCTAAAAGAACCTTTTTACATATAAAGCAAGCTTCCAGTACTTTATTGAATATCATGCTTTTATATCCTTACACGAAAAAATATTTCCAGCTCAGTGCATCACGAATGCTTCACATGAAATTATTCTTTCAGCCGAATATTTCAGGTATCCACTTACATATGTATTTAGCTCAAGTAAGTCTTTCAGAGGCCATCCAGACGGTATAGTGGTTAGGAAAGCCTACTGCGGTACCGAAAGGGCCGAGCTCGAATCCGAGAGAAGGCATTGGTGTTTGTAAACGTAGAGCATCTTTGTGGCATTAAGGCACTCTAAATAAATGCCGAATCGAAAGTCCTTTCTTGTGGTTTGATGCTAAGGGTAGATCCCCGGACCACCCTTCCGTGGTGCTCTCCCTCAAAATTGGGGTGGAAAATAGAAGTCCTACTTCCTTGAGGCTTTGGCAACCATTCTTCCATGAAATTACATGGACAAGACAACAACAACGTCTTTCAGAAACCTTTTTTTTTACCCATAATATATAAGTAAAATTCCTCATCCCTTGTTTTTTTTAGCTTAAATTCATGTTCTATTAGTCTTTATTCCCCATCCTCAAGAAAATGCAAGCGAGTGAGCAGTTTTTATCTGGCAGTTAATTTTTGTATCACAGATTCCAGTAGTTCATCCTTAACAAGAAAAAATTAAAATCTGTTAAGGAAAACAAATTAAATATTAATTCATAATTTACAGAATAACATTATCTCCTTGTATGTACAAACAAGGGTCTATTCACAGTAAGACCAAGAAGATCAACCTTTAGTCAGGCGTTATCTACCTTCTCTTTGTTCTTGGATATCAACGTGACCATTCTCTGTGAATGTAATCACCTGTTCGCAGTTGCTGAGCATATCGTGACGTAGGTCATTTTGCTCGTATACACGTAGTTCGATCATGCAAAAATGGCATTTAAAATTCGTGAGTATTTGCAAAAGAGCACGGACCATGGATTTTTTACCCAACAGACATGTTCGTTAATAACTTGGAAAGAAGTATCAGCGTTGCAAAAACGCCCTACACCTTACAATTATAACAAAAATCAGTTTTAAAAACTGTGTGCTCTAACAAACTTCTCACAGAGAGCAATTGTCCCATAATGTGAGATTTAACGACAGTTCGGAGTTGAGTGGTTGGTTGCTCAGTTTGGAGGAGATGAATCTGGGAATTCAAAAATATTCGTCATGAAATACGATTAAGATATCAAACATTCAGCTGTTTCCTTTGAAGAAGAGGAAAGTATTCATTATTGAAGTAGTCATGTGAAACGATCAAGAAGTTAAGAGCATAGTAGCAATGTGCCTGAATAACAAAGATAATATAAAAATGAATGGGAAAATTGCTATCAAAATTGTCGATGTTGAATGGTAGATGTTACTGTATCTATAGTAAGGTTTATTACAACGAAAAAACTAGGACAGTTCTATATCTCTCGTTCTATTGGGCCGATTGACGAAATTCAAATTGCGTTCTTCATGTCTTGGAAGCACGACTTAGGATATATATATATATATATATATTAGATTTACATATAGCCATGTTCTAGTATAGGTATTCTGACACAAATCGGACTTTTTCTGAAATAACCTACCAAGTTTCTTCCATTCTTCGATTCTGCGACTCAAATTATGCCAAAATGCCAAATCTTGCAAAAATCGCACGAGTAGATTTTAAATAAATAGATCTCAAATTTTTAGCTGCTCCGTGTTAACGGAATTTGGAATATACTTGTTAGTGTCTCTTTTTTATTACTCCAAAAGGGCAATTTCCCCTGAAAGACTATTAATTTCGTATTGGCATTTTGCGCTGAAAACTATAAACGGCGAATCACTTTTGAAACTGTTGCCAGAAAATATTATCGCTCTGTACTATATTTAAAGAAAATAAATAATGAAGAATCTGCATGAATGTATCCATGTTTCTCGCATTGTGATAAAACACCCAGAGCCATCAAAATTTAAATAATGAAATCTTCCATATAATATGGGCATGTGGAAGCCGATTTATTTTCAAAATTTGTAATTTTAAATAATCTTTACAAATTTTTTTAAAACAATTTTGAATTATAACCTATAAAATTTTTAGCATCATCTTAAAGTATATGTATTTCTAAGCATACCTAAAAACATTAGAGTTTTTTATTTAAAATGTCCTAAGATATACGTGAATTTGCATATTGGCGCGTTTTGAAATTTATCATATTCGTTATAAGCGATAATAAAGCCAAATATGGTTTATGCCACTTTGTTAAAATTATTTCAATTAAAATTATTTATTATGATTGATGACTTTTTTCCCACTCCTTTACAATGAGAAAACGGAAAGGAAAATAGGTTGCTATAAATTCAGAAGTTCGCCAAGTGAAATAAATATTCTTGGCGCAAACTGAAGAAAATGCGCCAAGGTAAATTTTTAAATTTCTCACCAAAAGTTATAAAATTTAATATCTAGGCGCTTTTGAGACGTAGAATCAAAAAATGGAAAAAAAGATGACATTTCAGAAGAAGTCAGATTTCGTGTCAAAATACCTGTATTAGAACAATGCTATATATAAATCTAATATATATGCTAAGTCGCGCTTTCGAAACTTAAAAAACTGAAGTTAAATGTCGTCAATCGGAACAGTAAAACGGAAGACATAGAGCTGTCTCCCCCCCTTTTTTTTTCGCTGTGTACATTATTGTGTTTCTAAATATTTTAGTCTGTCAGTTCGTACATTGTGTCATTATTTTTCAAAACAATGCCTTTATAATGTTGAAATGAAATTACAAAGGAAATCAATGACGCAAGGATGTTGATGCTTAGATTAATAAAATATAACATAAAATTACTAAACTAATGTAGATTAATTATACTATCATGGCTCAATTAAATATGTTGGCAGAAATGTGGTCATTCCAAAAATTACGCAGCACTTTTCAGATTCGATAGTGCAGTTCAAGTTTCGCAGAACAGTTTCCTTCAAATATTGCTTTTGGAGTAACTGTTAACACGTCTCAATGGCAACCATTGCATGAACAATAGGATATTCTACCCCAAACATTATTTACCTAAATGTATAACATTCTTTCATGGAGTTAAAATTAAGAATATCCATTAAAGGAGCTCAAATGAAATTCATTATAAACGCGGCAGAGGAACTGAAGTGCAAAAGCCGTTATAATTACTAGTAAACCCTCGATTCTCTAATGAATTAAACAAGCGAATGCGTGAAACTGGCTGTTATGAACTGCAAGGAAATGTAAATCGAAGAATTAAAAAGTAGAGAATGACTACATAACATAAAAAAATAATAAAAGTAGAGAATGACGACGTAACATAAAAAATAACAAAATGAATATGCAAGGCAACTCGAGAACTATCTGCCAATGATGTGGGATGCCTTCGTGGAGGAATTTTAAAGTATATAGATTTTAGAACTTGGCGATAAGATTAAAAAAAAGGGAAAAAATATCTCAAAGCTTTCAGTTTCTACATTACGCCCAAAAGGGCGTTCTTTTTAACATTTTGTGTGTTACCTTTATTCATTATATATCATGTTCTTCACACTTAAACCACATAAAATTCAGTTCAACAGCAATGTTACAAAATATTTAAAAATAGCCTACCTTCAGAATGTCTGATACAAAGTCTCGCGCGCTTAAGATACGTATGTTTTCCCCCCTAAGTACAATTTTGCCATTGCTCGCTTTGAAATCGTTGAGTTTGTTAATCAAAAATTCGTTAAAGTCTTACAAAATTTGGAGTAGATAACGAAAAAATTCGAAATTTAAAATTCGGGACTCCAAGTGCCCATGCTCAGTTAGCGAATAAGGTTATTCAAAATTTGATGGTCCTAGGTACCGTTGTTTTTTCAAAATGCGAGAAACATTCATGCATTCATGCAGATTCTTCATTATTTAGTTTCTTTAAATATAATACATGGTGCTAGTATTTGGTGGCAACAGTTTCAAAAGTGAAGTAACGCAGAAAGAGGAACGACGCAAACTGCCGTTTTGAGACTAATAGCCCTTTGGGTCTAACGCCCTTTTGGACTAACAGAGATTAAACGAAATTAACTAATAAATAAATAATATTAAGTAAAGATTAAATAAAGGTGGATATTTTGCTGGTTTATTTTACAACAAAACACAAGCTTTGTACAACAATGAACACTAAATTTAACAAAATAAACCAGCTCATGAAATTAATCAGAAACTTCACTGTATAAAATATTTCGAGTAAAAATTATTGTAAAACATTGTGAACCGTTTCTAATAATTCCCAAAACGTAATAATAATTTGTGCCAAATTTAATGCTAAAAAACACACTTCTACCTGATAAAGTAAGTGTAATGCATGCATATAGTTAAAATATAGTTAAGTGTAATCCATGCATATAGTTAAAACTTTCACGTTGTGGGAGAATAGGAGGGGAGAGGTTTTTCCTTACGATCACGCAAAATCAGCTGCATGTACCCACACCACGCGTATTTATGCCTTAACCTCGAAATTCGGTTAAACATATATGTTTATTTTAGTTTAGCTTCTCCTTAATTGGTGTAAGGAGATGTTACGCTAAAATAAAATCATACGTTTTTAAACGTGCTACACGTAAAAGCATAAATCTTGAGAACTTTAAGTGGAAAGATTGGTAAATTTCTAATAATCAAATTAAACTTTGTATTAACTTTTGCACATGTTGAAGAATTTATATCCATTTATTCAGTTGCATTAATTTAATTACATAATTCTTTATATTTAACTAACATTATAAGTAGGAAAGAGGTAAAGGTACAAATATCATTCGAATGGAAACAATATATATCTTACAACTTCAAGATATGTATATTTACAAATATTCTTTATGGTTACGAAATTTCGTATTTTTTTGTAATAGAAACTTTGCCGTTTACAGTGCAAATGAAACGTGAATTCTGGTGTATTTTTGTCAGCAGTGTTCCCGCTTTTGTTCTTTAAGACGAAGCAACAATATTGTTACGAATTTTGCCCATAGTTAGATATCTTTAATAGAATTATAATTAAAGTTGTTTTATTTTCCCTTGCAATGCAGCAAGAGACATCTTTTAAGAGAAAGCTACGACGGAAAATTAAAAATCATTTAACATAAATAAATATCTCGGAATTTACATTTAAATTGTATAAATGTAATTGACTACTATGTTAGCTGTAAACGTAATTTTACTCTTTTGTTTTGCAGAAATGTTGAAAAGCCTAAAGCCTGAGAAGAAGAAATTACTAGAATCTCAGGCGACTGATTTAAAGCTATAAAAATCAGTCGTGGCCAGACGGAGAACATCTCATCTCTATTGTTTAGTTAGCTGCTGTTGTTATTGTTGATCGGATTACCTTTCTCTGTACTGCGCTTTGCGTTCTGTTTAACGTTTTTAGTAGTTTAAAATATAATTACTGATTATTACTATGCGATATTATGAGCACTTGTACTCCAGCGTTCTGTTATATTTCTTTTGATAAGAATAAATTTTATTAACCTTTTATCGGACTTGTGAATTCATTCTGTTACGAATCCGTATGCACGCAACAATATTAACATTTCAAGTATATAACATTATAATTTATAAGATCTTTTCATTGGTTTTTATTATTTCATAATTAAAACTAAATTAATTTGTTGCCTAACATGATTTGTACCTTTTAAAAACGCAAAATTTCCACTCATAAAATTTACTCGTAGTTGGTAGGATTTGAACCTACGCGGGAGGATCCCAATGGATTTCTAGTCCATCGCCTTAACCACTCGGCCACAACTACTTACCACGTGTTTATTTACCGGTAAAGTTGTTATTACTTTAAGCGAGCAGTTTGCGCTAGATTTTAAGTCTGAGAAGATGTTTTGGGTTACTGCTGTGGGAGTGACACTCAGGTTACCCCGAGTTGAGTGTCTTCAGATAGCGTATCTGACTCCTTATAACGATTAGGTAATGTTGAGAGGGTACGTAATTCTTACTGCATTTGAAACTTAAAACCCGTTTAATACAATTATAAGAAGCTCTTTATCCATATATATATATATATATATATATGTAATTCATAGATAGCATAGATAGGTATGTAAATGAATTATAGTCCTCGTAGTGTGAGGCGTCTACTAACGAAGGTCTCTCTAGTCCAGAGATTGAACATTGCAGATCTCTCTAGTCGAGAGTTCTGGAGCGTTCTTCTGATGTTATTGCGATGGCGAAAACCTTCTTAATTTTACAGTAGTATTTTACATTCTCTTCTTCGTTATATCTGGAACGATATCAGAGGAAAAATCAGATCTTTGGTTCGTCACCTTTCCTGAAATCGAGAGGCTTTGAATATAGACACGGTAGAGAACGTTGAAATCTCCTGACATTTCATGAGATATAACTTCGTGACACTAGTCATGAAGTTATGTCTCTGCGATATCAAAAACATAACATTGTGTGACACGTCGTAAAGGCTAGGAGCAGTGACTTGCAGGAACCGCACGCACGATATTTACTTATATCTGCGTGGCCCGCCGCAAGTCATTACACCCCCCTCGCAAACCTGCCCGTGAAATTTGAAACCAAATTTTATTTCCTCCTCTGCGTAACTTGCATTTTTTGAGAAAGTGATATGGAGTTGAAATACATAAAAGAAAAATCTGAACTGAAGGAATGTAAAATTCAATTTAGGTGATGAGCAACTTTGTTTTAACATCATTTTGTCATCATTCTCCTGATTTCTGAAGTGAAAAATAGATCGACGTGTACATCGACGAAAGGAGTGAGCAATGCCGAGCTTGTGCAATTCTCTAATTTTTTTTAAATGAAAATATATCGATGTGTACATGGACATCGAGTTTGTGCAGTTCTTTAACTTGTTATTTCGTTTTTGTGTAGCGGCCTTCTTGAAATTGTGCCTTGCTGGACAATCTCCCAAAACCGCGAATTTTCGCCAAGGGGCACAATGAAATATATTTTTATCCAATTTTTTTTTACACGTTCAGACTTCTTAGATTTTTTAGACTTATTTTCCAAACTTTTTAGACTTTTAGACTAAATGATAACAGAGATCGTACGGAGAAAATAAACACCTGAAAAACTAGACAGTTATCCTCCCCTCTAGATATAATGTATTAATATGTAAATGATGGAAATTTATTGTTTATATAATTGCACTTCGTTATATCAAAGATGATATAGCCAAGTGATATACCTTATATCTCAGGAAAAAAAAGGGAATAAAATTATCCGATGTTATCAAGAGTAAAAATTCAACCAGAAAAACTGATGTTATTGTCTGCTATTAAACTACATACGATAAAGGAAGAAAGTATGTGTATGGACATTCTTGACAGAAACAGAAAAGACGTAATCTGTCTTTGCAAAAGAATTACTATTTATAACTAAAAATCGGAATCAAAAAAGAGAATAATAGAAGAATAAATAAAGAGGGTAAGGCGTTATTTGAAAATATCAAAAAACTGCGATTTCGGTTAATCTTATTCTTCAGCGTCGAGGATTAATTATCAATAAATAAATTATAGTTATCTAAATTTCTGAAGCTCCTGACCGATAATTGCATTACGATAATGTCAATATAAATAATGTCACTTTCTTTGTTTGTCTCTTTGTCGTAGATAAGGATAGATTTCATGACGCTTGTCACATTAATTAAGAATTCTACCATCATTTTCTGGAGCATGCATGAATACATAATTTGTTTCAATCGGTAAACAAAAGTTATCAACCTTTGTCACTACCTTCGTGAGCCACACTCAGAATTTCCTTAGCATCGTTCATATAATTTGCCAAAATATAGGCCTATCACATTTTCTTCTTCTTTTTTACTCAAAACAATCAACATTTAATCAAGTAAGAATTGGTCCAAAAGTATAACTTTTGAAACTGGGAATGAAATATTTATAGAGGGTTATTTTAAGCTAAATGTATTTTTGATCAGTAGTCCAGTAGTGGGCAACAAATGCATCTTGAGATTGATTGCAATAGCTGACAGACTGCATCTATAAAATTTCGATATCCTATGTGAAAGTGCTGCCTTGATGATCTAAGTAAGATGGGAGTGAAAACAATCGTAAAGCTTCACAATTTTTTCTTCATAACGTGAAAAAAAATTGGAAAGAAGTTTAAAAACGTACTGCGAGATTTTATCCACGAAACTTTGGCTAGTTACGTCAAGTACCTAGTGTCCAAATGTGTCAGCTCAGGCGAGTTCTATAGGTCCGTGTTTCTCATTCATCAACAGCAATCAGTTTGGGTCTTCTAAAGCCCATTTAACAAAGCGAAAGGTCTAAAGTTCACCAGCTATTATTTACTAGGGTACCAGGTTTGGACTCCCAAGTCGCATTGTTACACGAGGCAATGTTGCATTCGAATAACAGCTGGTTGTTCTCTTTCGTAGTCTTTTTACAGCCGCATGTACGTTCAAAGTTTTACCTTAATTCTTATCTTCATTAAACAGTCATGAAATGAAAACCTACATGAAAGAACAGAACTTTGCCTGTAGTTCTGAAATGTTAAAATCTGTCCGACGAATTCCAAACATTATATTGAATTCAAAATCTTAACAACATATAATTGTTAAAATGGAAACAGAGCTATACGATTGTACATACATTCCCACTTTACATATGCATTGACGGAAGTAAGTAGTAGTGAGATTAACATTGTTTTTTATTCTGCAGAGACTCAACTGTAATAGCAGTTTTCTTTTCGTTTTCAGTTCAGTACATCCTTAGTCTCAACAGACCTCAACATGCACTTTTCATGTTATAGTTCTTCTTTCAGTGTTCCACACTTTACGTAGTCGATTCCTGGAAAACGCAGTACTAGGCTCTAGGGTTTTTTAGTTCCAAGGGACAGTTTGCACAGAAGAGTATTAATTTCGTTTTGGCATTTTGCGTTGGTTCACTATAAACGGGGATTCACTTTCCAAATCGTTGCCACCAAATATTAAAGCCCTGCATTATACTTCAATAAATTAAATAATGAAGAGTCTGCATGAATATAAGTACTTTTCTTGCAGTGTGAACAAACAACGGTACCTAGAGACATCAAATTTTGAATAACGTAGTATTCCACTTTGGGCATCTGGAATACAAAATTCGGAATTTGGATTTTTTTTTATTATCTATTTCATATTTTGTAAAACTCTAACGAATTTTATTAATAAACTCAAGGATTTCAAAGCGAGCAATGGCAACACTGTACGGGAAAAAATCATTATCTCCAGCGCACGAGAGTATCTACCGGAAATTCTAAAGATATGTCCTTTTTAAATATTTTGTGATATTGCCATTGAATTTAATTTTATGGTTTATGTACGAAGAACATAATATTTAGTAAATAAAGGTAACACACAAAATTATTAAACGTTAAAAATAAAAATCTAGAAATATAAAAGATATAAAATCTGAAGATATAAAATTCTGAAAGCTTTAATTTTTTCTTAATTCCGTAGGTGGAATACAACAGGCTGAAGAGCACCTCACCTAGTGGGTCAGCTGTTCTGTAGATGGCGAAAAGAAAAATACGTACACTGACTACCAGTAAGTATTTGGACACCTATGCAAATCACGATATCTGCGGTCCTAAGGTACGTCACGGACTCCGCCCGTATATATCGTGTAGGAAACAGCATCGGCTTTAGTCGCATGCAAGATGCCTCGCAGTTCGGAGCTCTCTGATTTCGAGAAAGGTATAATTATCGGGTATCACAAATGTGGCCAATCCTTAAGGGACATATCTAGCGATCTGAAGTACCCAAAATCCACAGTGGCCTATTGTCGGAATGTGCCCCGAGTCGGCAGACCAACGAAACTGGGAGATAGAGACCTACGAGTGCTGTCCGGAGAAATTCGGAAGAACCGCACCCAACCGATGGCCCTCATCTGCGAGGAGTTTCAACAGGCATCCGGGAGTATTGTTTCAATGAATATCATCCGTAAGAAAGCACATCTGCTTGGTTTTCATGGTTGTGCTGCTGCCCATAAGCCTTTGATCAAAAAGTCGAAACGCGCTGCTCGGTTAATGTGGTGCAAAGCACATCGAAATTGGATCGTAGATCAGTGGAAACGGGTTCTTTGGAGCGACGAATCAAGGTTCACTCTTTACCGTTCGGATGGCAGTGTCTGGGACTGGCGTCTACCTGGAGAACGTCTCCTGCCAGAATGCATTGTGCCAACAGTCAAGTTCGGCGGCGGTGGAATTATGATCTGGGTGTGTTTCTCTGGTATGGGCTGGCACCCTTATCCCCATTCATGGTAAGCTCAACTCCGATGCCTACTGCACTATTTTGGATGACAATGTGCTTCCTACGTTGTGGCAGTTTTACGGGTTGGACCCAGGTTACTTTCAGGACGACAATGCCAGTTGTCATGTTTCGACTTTAACCAAGGCTTGGTATGATGCCAATGGAGTTCATCGAATGGACTAGCCTGCCCAGCGTCCAGACCTGAACCCTATCGAAAACCTCTGGGACGAGTTGCATCGCCGAATTCAGGGGTGCACTACCCGTGCAAAATCGGTGAATGAACTTCTATGTCTTCTCCAAGCCGAGTGGAAGAAAATACCACTAGCTGTCATACAAAGACTTGTGGAAAGTGTGCCCCGGAGGGTCCACACTGTAATTACCTCTCGCGGAGGCTCTACCAACTATTGATTTTGAATAAAGTTAGTTTTTCTTTTCTATCATAGGCGTCCAAATACTTATTGGTTGTCAGTGTATGACTCCCTAGCCTTTCTTCTGCCTATCTGCTAATAATAACTGTAAGTTCAGAAATTATAGCTTAAATGCTTACTCAGTGTTTTTCTTCAACGTGTACCATATTTGTATATTTGTATACAACAATAACAGGATTTAGGCATTCCTCACTCCGTGAACTCAATCACACTGTGAGTCCTCACCCCGACCAAAGAATATGTACATAGACGTTCTTTGCCCTGGCAGAACTGGGGCCTGGATTCAACCCCTTTCCCAGAACCTTGGAAGGATCGGCACAACGCACCTGATTCGGGGCGTCACTAGTCGTCAGTTTGCTACCTACCACTCGCACGGGCTGCCCGACCATTACCGAGCGTACTCAGGGCGCTACCCCCAGACTACTAGAGCCGCTCTGCTCTAAGACTTGCCTGACCCCAGACCAGCCAATAAATGACATTTCTGGAATCTCCTGAACCACAAGGTTCATAATTTTTATACCCCCGTGGCCGAGACCGCCTAGGTACAGATCCTAGCCAGTAGCTTCGCAAAGTTCTGTACGTCGACCCCCCTCCCCGGGGGTATATTTGTATACGCTTACTCAACATATACCATATTTGTGCATTAGTACAAATATTCATACTCACCAAGCAGCGATAATGAGAAGCAGAGTAATCACAGCAATTCAGTTCACTTCAGTGTAAGCCAATTCAAATAATTACCAGTTCAATTAATCCACAGCATTTATATCCTTTCCTAACCTTTTCTTCTTGTAACTATGAACTTTTTTTTTCTTACTTACACGAAATCAGAAGAATAGAGTGAGAATAGAGAAAACTGAAAATATCTGTTTAGGAACTTATAATAAAAATGGTACAGACTTAATTAAAAGAATTAAAATTTGAAAACTGTTAAGATTTTCGAGACTTCAAAAAAAAGAAAAAAAAGAATATGGGCTTCAGCCAGCCTTGGAAGAAATTAATTTTTAGATCATAGGACTTCTTCTGGTTTAAAAATGAAAGGATAACACTGAAAATTTTGTTCTTAAATAAAGAATGTGGTGTAGGTAAATTGTTGTGATTATTGTTTTAAATAAATTTTCTCATCATATGAAAAGTAAATATCGTTGCTGTGCGTAAAGTTAATCTGATTAAAAATCTATTATATCTTAAAGGTTATTTTAATTCACATTCAAATTAACGTTTGTGTTTATTAATAATAGCTGCTTTGAAATTAAATTATATGAAAATTTGCGTTATCTAAACACATTTTGTTTGCTGTGAATAATTATTTATTTAATGTCTATATTGAAGTTATTTAATATTAAAATGATGTTCAGTTAAAGTAAACAGAAAAGAGTTAAACGATCTTACAAGTGTAATATTTATGCATTATTCGTTTGGTTAAAAAAATGCTAGAAATAAAAATATTTACAAATAGATTTTCTTTCCATCTGCTAAACTTTGATGATAAAAGAAAGTTTTCTTCTGCCTGTTTTACGTAGACTGTAAAAACGTATGTTTTCCTATACTCTTTTGTAAGAAAACAAGGCTTAAGTTATATTTATTGTTTGTATAATAGTTCGTTTCGTTCAAGTGACACAGAATAAAAAAAAGCGGGATTTAAGAAAGACTTACAAACATTTACATTTTTAAAAATTCTTCTATCGTAGTTAAGCTAAAGTTAATATTTTAGCGTCTCAAATGCTTGTTATAAATTTCGGTTCTCTAATAATATAAAATGAAAAATATGTCTTTACCTTGGTACTGACAGTTTTTTTTTAAAAATGCATATTATTAGAAAACATTTTCCATTAAATGCTGCTCATTTAGTGAATAATCAAATGGTAGATGTATAGAATCAGAACACTTATTTATATACAAATGGTAAAAGAGCGCAACATCTTATTTTTTAGAAATATTTGCATTTAAACAGTTTTCTTTCAGTAAAAAATGGGCTGCTTTACTGCAAAAAAATCATCTTTGAGTAACTGTAAATATTCAGATAATTTAACCACATCAAAAGATTTTTTATAGGTTTGCTTTTATGCATAATAATTTTTCAGATTTTTAAGTCGAGCATATAAATATGTGAAGAGACTTACTGGCCGCAAAATTGCAGAATTTTTATTCTATTGTTATGATTAGCATGTAAGTTTAATTTTCTTAAAAAAAGTAAGATATTTTTATTAAAAACCTGGATGAATTGCGTTTATATAAAATTATATATCAGCTTCTAAGATCCAGCCTCGTTCAGGAATATTTTTGAAGCAAAAGAAAAATAAAAAGCTATGGAAAGGTTTTAGATGTTTTCGGAACTAAAAAATGTTTAACTGCAATCAATAGAACAGCTTTTCTGAAATAAAACATCTAATATGTACCCTACATGACTTTATTGTACGAAATATTAAATTATACGTACTTTGTTGCTGAATTTAATTTAAACTTATTTCCTCGAATTTCATTAGAGATATATTTCTCATTCAATTAATTCAGTTCTCGCTTCGCGATAAGGCAAAAATACATAAAACCTCAAAATATCTTTATTAAAAATAGAAAACTATAGAAATATATAAAAAGAAAAAAAATCCGAAAGTTTTCAGATTTATATTACGCTCAAAGGGGCTACCGTTTTGTGTGCTACCGTTATAATGTAATTCTCCCGCATTCTTCGCGTGCCTTCGTGGTGTAGTGGTCAGCACGCTCGACGATATAACCGAGAGGTCCTTGGTTCGATTCCTGGCGAAGGCATTGCTAATTTTTCATCACTCCTGTTCCAAAATAACCTAACGATTCTACACTGGTGCCCGAACTAAAAAGGTGCTGGATGATTCTCCGCCACCGGAATTTGGCGATTGGTACCCCAAACCCCAGTCGCCCTTCAAGAAGTGAAAGTATATAAGGTATTTCTCCCGCCTTCTTCGCATGCCTTCGTGGTGTAGTGGTTAGCATGCTCGACGCATAACCGAGAGGACCCTGGTACGATTCCCGGCGAGGACATTGCTCATTTTTATGTCTCCTGTTTCCAAATAACCTAATGACTACACCTTTATTTATTAAATATCATGTTCTTCGCCCTTAAACCATAAAATTCAATTCGACAGCAATATCACAAAAAAATGCATCACAAAAAAGAATAAACGTAATTCTCGCATGAAGTCCGTGTTGCCGAAGTTTTTCTTATTTTTATTCACAACATAACTCGTACATAAACATATTAGACTGAAATATAATCCAATTATAATTAATCAGATAATTCGAGAAAAAGAATAAAGAATAAACTAGCCTAGTAAGCAAACAATATCCAATACATTCCGAATTCTAAATATTTGTTTACAAAAATATCCATTTATCGCAAGGCCTGCCGGAAAAAAGTATCAGACGATTGCAAACGCACGATCGCTTGAGATCACGTCATCATTTTATTTTCAACAATTTCAAAAGTAAATTGACGTAAAGTGCCAAAACGAAATTCATAGCTCTTCTGGGCAAATTGCCGCTTTGGGCTAACGCAAAAATGAGCACTTAGACCAGCGGGCAAGACGGCAGATTTTTTCGGTGGACAAAACTAAAAGTTTCCTTTTGGTTCCACTCGGCAAAAAGACACTGACGGTGCAGAAAGACTAAATTCAGTATTCTGGTAAGTTTCAAATGTAAACAAATATGGCTGCTGTGGTAAAAAAAAATTAGCTTAGCAACAGATAAACAATTTTTAAATTGTTGGTAATTCTACAACTATTGTATGCAGATTAACTAAAGACATAAAAACCTCAACCGGAAGATAAGAACAACATAATTCAATCATTTTTGAAGCAAAAAAATGCCCAATTTACCAACATATAAGAATAAAAAAACTGAGCTCACTGAGCCGAGTAACAGAGTGGTTATATATATATATATATATACTTTTGGTGCGACCGCTTGCAACCTAAAAGAGAGATACATAACTACATGTTATAGCAGCCCTATATACGAAATTTCAACGTTGAGGTTCTGAGTTCTGAGGTTTCAACGTTCTGAGGCTACTCGTTTTGAGTTATGCGAAATACATACATACAAACGTACATACGTACGTACAGATGCCATGAAAAACTCTCTTCTGAATCCATTTTAAATCAATTTTATAATTCGTTTGGGGAAAAAGAGTCCTTTATTCTGCCCTTAAGTACAAGTGTGACACAAAAACATCGTTAAATTCGATTCGTTAGCGGTCAAAATGGTTAGTTTCATTGAAATATAATACCCGGAATTTTTCGTGATTACAATATTTCTTTTACTTCGTACAAGCAAGTAAAAATCTGAAGTCATTCGGTAGCGATAGTTCTTATGGAGCCATGCTGATTTGAATTTGATGAAGTAAAAATTAACCGTTTCTCTGCATATATTCATTCTTTCTCACCCTAATAGTTATCTTGCGAAAAAGGTTTTATCTTGATTCTTAGAGTCTTCAAAGATTAAACTAGATTATTAGAGTATGCCAAAGCAAGAAAGGTAATCTGCTTAAGGGGAGTGAAGCCTTCGTGGAGCAATTTCTGAGGAATATTTGCTTATATTCACTTTACGCATGTTGAAAACAGTATGAAACTAGGCATATAATTAGCCCGCAAACTTTCAACATTCAGTGGTCTTTAACCCCTCGGCTACTGCTGGGGCTGGCATCTTCGACAGAAACTGAAACATATCTTCGGTTTCATTTCCTTTCGGACTTAAATAACCATTTATGTGAATCCACATGTGCATATACTGTTATATGGTATTTTGTTTTTTTATTAATTCATTTCTATGCTTAGAAATTGATCTCACTGAGGTAGGAATCTGTTTTGATTAAGAGAATCATTTTCACTAAAATGCATCAATTTTCAATCCATCTTCGAGGCTCGTTTCGGAAAATACTCATATTATGCAGATCATTTTTTTCACACAGTTTATTGATTTACTCGAGAAACTAAAATTTACCTGATTGCTGTCTATTTAATCGATAGAATTAATTTTGATGTGATAAAGGCGGCGGTTATAATGCCGGTGGATAAATTTGTATTTCATTTTCCATCAGTTACTTTTAACTTTGCTTAATGCATAGTGAAGTAATTTATGTCTTTTCAAATTTATGGAAGTAAAAAGATTGCATTACTTTAATATTTTTTAAAATTGCCCTTCAAATTTTACTTTGATTATTAATGCTTCCGATAAGAAAACTTAAATAATCTGTCAGAAGGAAAAGTGACCACTTCTTTTCCATTCAAAGCCTGTAACTATACCGTAATGTTAAGAAGCACTTCAGGAATGTTTTTAACGTAGGATTATGTTCCTCCATATTGTTATAGAACAAATGAAATAAGCAAAAGATTTTACTAATAATTTAACAGTTTCCTTTTGATCCCACTCGGCAAAAAGAAACTGACAGTGCAGAAAGACTAAATTTACTATTCTGGTAAGTTTCAAATGAAAACAAATATGGCTGCTTTGATAAAAAAAATAAACTTAGCAACAGATAAACAATTTTTATATTGTTGGTAATTCTACAACTACTGCATGCAGATTAATTAAAGACACAAGAACCTTAACCGGGAGATGAGAACAACATAATTCAATCATTTTTAAAGCAAAAAATGCCCAATTTACCAACATATAAGAATAAAAAAACTGAGCTCACTGAGCAGAGTAACAGAGTGGTTATATATATATATATATATATATACACAGTATATATATATATATATATATATAAAATAAGAAAGGATATATATATATATACTTTTGGTGCGACCGAAGCAAAAGATTTTACACACACATATATTTTATTTTATTTTATTTTATTTTTTATTTATCACATTTATTGATTAAAAATGATCTTATGTAAAATTGGTTGATGATATGAGAAGTAAGATATATGTCTGCAGCTATATTCCTAGCTAGTGGAGTAATTATATGCCTAGTAAATGGATCTATAAATGAATTGCCAAGTTTACACGGATAGTTATTTGCTACCATATTGAGCTTAAAATAATGTTTCCTAAAATCAAACCTAAATCAGATTTCCTGAATTAACAGTTGAATGAATACATAAGGGAGCTAGAATAAATCTTGACTGCTCATTAACAATTACATCGACCATACAAATATCGCCTACTTCTGAATCCTGTATTCTCCTAAGTTACTTAACTGTAAATTCTATTGATACATAATCTTCTATACTCGTCAAATTTCTATAAATATTAACACCACTAGCTTGGTGAAATAAAATAAAATACAACAAACGCAAGCCGAACACACTGACTATCTACCAGATCACCCGGCCACTCACAACGGTAGCGCATGCGCACAAAACTTTACCAAAATTTCGCTTTTTTTGAGGCGTTGCTATGCTTATAGACCAAAGTTTCATTTTTTGTGTGTGTTTGCTAAAATGTTCTCTTAATTACCTAATGATGTATTTAGATGATGATTGTAACATTTGTAGTTTGGAAGACATAAGCTTTTGCGCACACCTCAAATAACATTCCATCGTCTAGTATGCTTAGGTCTGGTAAGCATACACTAACGAGCTCTAAAAGGACTGTCGAAGAATTATCTTCAAGTCTTATGGTAGAAACAAAAGTCAGAAGAAGTGTGTATAAGACCAAACAAGTAAAAGTGGAAGGGTGTGTAAGGTATTTTATTCAACCATAAAGATCTTCACTGACGGCACCACTTGGGCTTACATAAGCCAACATTTCTGGCTTAACTTAAACAAGTAATGATGAAATAAAATCCAATGTAGTTAGATTAGCCTAAAGGTTCACAGGATAAAGTAACGACCAGGAAGGCTCTGATTTGTAGAAAACCGGCAAGACAAACCTAATGACTAGAAGTACTCAGCGCCACAGAATCAATTCGCTATTTAGTCATGGTATCAACGTGGCCTCAAATAGGCAGAACACGCTCTAAAAGCAAACTGAGAAACCTTCGCTTAAATAGCATTTCTTTCTCCCTCAATCTGAATAAACGACGCTTGCTATCTCATTTACATTCTGGCATGAAAAGCATGGGTGAAAAGGAGGGTGACAGAATAGTACTGTAACTCAGAATTAAGTATTAGTCAAAAATAAGTAGAGGAATCCTCACAACGTCTTGATATTTTTTTATCCCATCAGATCGTTGTGGAGGATCGTAATCCTAGTTAAGACGGCAGCGGTTTCTCGAATGATTAGTATGTATTTGTTTTGGTTCCTGGAAATTTGAAAGTAATCAGCAGGTGAGTTTATTAATCAGTGAGTTTAATAACCGGTGAGCACCGTATACGCTTGATGTTTTTCCCATTTATATTATTTTATGTAGTAGCCTTCTAGATTTGGAATAAATGCATACGGTGTAATTTTGAGAACAGTATAAAATAAAATTATATAAATATAAACGGTATTCATATTAGGCTTAATACCAAAGTAATCGGGAAAAGCTCAGATTTAAAGGAAATAGCTACGAGAATGTTACCCCCACCTTATTAAGAACTCATTAGCAGTAATTCTTACAAAAATAGGTGACCAGCGTGTATCCCCATCTTGAGTTACAACAGGTTTCACAAATGTGATTTTACTTTGCCAGAAGAGATTAAAAAAAAAATCAGTGAATTAATTCAAAGCTAAAATACTTTAAGTGGAAATCATTTTGGGTTCTAAAACATTTTAAAATAATCATAATTTAGTATACAATGATGTAATAAATAAATATGTCGTAAAAGAATGTTTTGACTTCGCGAATTTTTGCACGTAAAGGTATGAGACATTACATTTATTTAATTAAATACTTTATTAACTGGAAATTTTACTCGATGGGGCCACGTAGATAGTTATACTTTAAATTATTTACGTAACCCTTTCACAAGCTGGAAAGAAGCTGTTGTTAGAAAATTATTTATCCACTTTTTGCATACGTCTACTTCGTAGGACATTCGCCTACTTCTTAGGCGTAAGCATGAATACATACATCTAAGATCAGTATTTAAAGAATTAGCCTTTCGAACACCGTTTAACAAATTAAAACGAATGTTCCTTCTTTTTATCCTTGTAATTCGAAATTCTAAAATAAATCTCAAACTGAAATTCAACCTGCTAACAATGCAATCTATGAACTTCTACAAGAGAAATGTGTGAAAATTTGTGTGAAATGTGTGTGTATGTTTTTCCTAGGTATTTTCAGCAAATTTGCTTACCCGGCCTTTGGTAGCTGTTCTACTAATAGCCTATAAATTTAATTAATTTAATTATAAGTGTATAAAATGTTTAATTTTAATCTGCTGTAAATTTAATTTTGCTCAATATTGCCACTGCTCTGCATGACAGTTCTGATGGGTGAAAAAAATGTATGTTCAAGGATTATTAATGAATTTTGCCGAAATGAAAGTAAGAAAACGCAAATTTTAACAAACCCGATATTTTTTAAATTATGATGCCATCAGTTTTATCAACTATTGGGTCATCCGAAAAGCTCTGCAGTTTTTTAAATTGGAGCGCGTTCCCTTCTAATTGTTTCGTTATTTAATCATGTGGAGTGACCTGGCCCGAAGCGGAAGCGGTTGTTTAAATGCTGTCTGCTCACGTTTCATATAATTTACCACGTGTTGTGATATAATTTCTGTTTCCGCACAGTGCTAGCTGTAAAAAACCCAAGAGATCATTTTCATCATATTATGCTGTTTTATTTTAAAAAATCTGATGTGGACGCCACATGACTTCCTCGCACAGAATATTAAATTATACGCATTTATTATTGCCTTTCATTTAAACTTGTTTCCTCGAATTTCATTAGATATATTTCTCATTCAATTAGTTCAGCTCTCACTTCGCGGCAAGGCAAAAATATATAAAACCTCAAAATATCTTTATTAAAAACTGAAAAATATAGAAAAATATAAAACACCAAATACAATTAAAATAATTAAAAAATAATTTTTACAATTGAAATTAGCCTTTCTACTCAAAGGCAAGTAATCGGCCAGCCGGCAAGAAGGCAGATATTTCGGTGCACAAAACTGAAAGGTTTACTTTTGTTTCCATAGGCCAACAAAAAGATAAAGTGAAGGCGCAGAAACTGATTTAATTCCTATTCTGCTGCTAAGTTTCAAATGTAAACAAATATGGCTGCTATTGCAAACAAAAATTAGGCTTAGCCGCGATTAAACAACTTTTAAATTGTTGATAATTCTACAACTATCACATGCAGATTAACAAAAGGCATAAAATCGTTAACCGAATGATAAAAATAACATAATTCAAACATTCTTTCATTTTTAAAGCAAAAAATGCACAGTTTACCAACATATAAGCATAAAAAAAACTGAGCTCACCGAGCCGTGTAACAGACTGAGCCTATTTATATACTTTTCGTGCGGCCGATTGCTACTAAAAAGCGAGGTGCACAACTACATTTTATAGCAGTCCTATCTACAAAATTTCAACGTTTTGAGGCTACACGTTTTTGAGTTATGTGAGATACATACATACTTACGTGCGTATGTATGTATGTACAAACGTTACAAAAGAAAATCTCTTCTGAAACCATTTTACATCCTTTTTGCAACTAGTTTTGGGAAAAAGAGTCCTTTATTCTGTCCTTACGTACAGATGTCATGCAAAAAAATCGTTAAATTGCATTCTATAGCGGTTCAAAAAGATATTTTCTTTCAAATATGATACCCGAAAATTTTCACGATTACAATACTTTCTTTACTTCGTACAAGGAAGTAAAAGGGAAAACAAAGGCTAAACAGATTGCTACTAAAATTTATGATATATGTAAAAAAGCGTTCTGCTTCCGATGACACAGTTCGAAGGTATTTTAAGAAGTATGGAAATATCAACTTTGAATGCCCCCTCTGAACTACCATCCTCTGTGAATACAAATACATTAAAAGAAACTATCACTGAAAATCCAGGTTATACAGTTCAGGAACTATCAGATAATAAATATTCCAAAAAGTTCAGTTGAAAAGATTGGGTTTGTGATTTTGATACGATGCATGGGTATCTTGCATCGTATGTAGAATATACTTGCTCGAGTTTTAGCATGCGATTCCTTGTTAAAAAATATAAAGATACTCTTTTATTAATATGGAGTTCAGAAGTGAATTTTATGTAATAATATTAAGAAAAATGATCATAGGTTAAGCCAAAAGAATCTTCTTTAACCACATCCAAATGGAGACTGCATCTTAAAAAAGTAATGCTTTGTGTATTGTGGTACTACAAAGGAATTGCATACTATGAATTGTTGCCACGAAATCAGGCAATAAATTCCGAAGAAAATACTTTTCCCACATCGCAGTTTTAAAGTGCAGAAATCAAAGCAAATTTTTGAGAAATGACCAATCTTCGACGCGTTTCTTCCCTTATGACAATGCATTTCGATCAATGCCTTACATAAATTCATGGAGATATTTCTTAGCTACCTCCGCATTTATTAGATCTTGCCCTCTTGGATTTTCATCTATCTCATTACGTCACTTCAACATCTCCAGATGGCCTGGAATTCACTTTTCTGTGAAACAGCAGATCAATAACTTTTTTGCGAATTAATGGCCCTTTTTGAAAAAAAAAAAAAGAAAGAAAGAATTTTCCAGCTCCTGAAAGATGGCAGGAAGTCAGAGAATAAAATGGTGCTCATGTTAGTCAATGAAAGTTTCTCACTTTTTTTACTGCTTCAAATTGTATTCGTCATCAAAAAACTGCAGAACTTTGAGGATCATACAATATATTAGTAAACTACATTATCACTTTAATTACAAATAAAACGAAAGAAAATGGAAAGAAGACAAATAAGGACTATTCAAAATCGAAATAACAGAAACAGAAAACTTTATCATGTGCATCTTTACAGAAATTATCTAAACAAATTATTTTGCTTCTAGTGCAGATGTAAGTTTTAAAATTCGAAAACATATTATTTGTATTATAAGTAGCAATCAGAATTATTTTTGTAAATTATTAAGCAATTCATAATTGTGAGGTAATTAACATGTTCGCTGATATCTACGAGAATATTTGCAGTTAAAAAAGAGAATTTACCAGCTACGAGATAACTCGTTATTCATCGCCTTACGGAGTAAGAGTATTGCCGTACCAATGTATGTTGTGTTTAGGTTCTTGACATGCAGAAAGATACTAATTTATGCATTTGACTAAATGAAATGGATTATTTATTTCTCGAAACATAAATACAATAACTAAATAGATAGAACGCTAACACCTTTTTTTTTAGCCCAAAGGAGCAATTTTCTCAGAAGAGCTGGCGATTAATTTCATTTTGGCGTTTTGCATCGCCCACTATAAAATGGCGTTCACTTTTCAAATTGTTGCCACCAAATATAAGAGCCCTGCATTGTATTTAAAGAAATTAAATAATGAAAAATCTGCATGGATATACGTATGTTTTTTGCACTGTAAAAAAAAACAACAGTACCTAGAGATATCAAATTTTGAATAACGTAGCCCTCCACTCAAATATGGCCATTTGGACCAATGTTGCTGGAAAGCTTTCAACTAAAGTAGCAGGAGAAGATTCGAAAAGTTGCAAAAAGTTGCACATGTTGTCAAAGATTATGTGATTTTCGTGACGTCAGAGTTTCATATGTCACATAACCTCTGACATCATCCAAAACTTAGTCTTCTTTAGTTCCGTAAGTTACAGACTGTAATTCATTTCTTTAATTTAAATTACGTATCGTTTGTTTTGACGAAAATTTTAAAACTATACTGCTAGTTACTCGTTGTTTAAACATTCATTTTTTTCTTTTAATTAGTCAATTTAGATTTTTATTTTAAAATTAATTTGTTCATGTCCATTGTTAACTGCTTCCTCTCGTTTGGATTGTTAGTGCTTTTAGTAATTTATTTGAATTAGCAGTTCATTTTTCTAATTCATTATTTTTAACTTAAATCTCAAATAAGTAAAATACACAAACAAACGTACAAAAAGAATCAACGCTAATTGTGTACGATGTCTTAACACATTGGCCGCCAAAGCGGATATGGCACATCCCTTCATAATGAGCGATTTTTTAACCCAAAGGGGCAGTTTGCACAGAAGGGCTATTAATTTCATTTTGGCATTTTGCGTCGATCACCGTAAATGTCCGTATCACTTTTAAACTGTTGGCACCAAATATTATAGCCCTGTGTTATATTTAAAGAAAGTAAATAATGAAGAATCTGCATAAATGTATGCATGTTTCTCGCATAGTGATAAAACAACGGTACCTAGAGCCATCAAATTTTGAATAACATAATCCTCCTCCAAATCAAATTCCGAATTTGGGCATCTCAAGGTCCAAATTCGGAATTTGTTTTATTATCGATTTCATAATTTGTAACACTTTAACGAATTTTTGATTAACAAACTCAACGATTTCAAAGCGAGCAATGGCAACAACGTACAAAAAAAAAAAAAAATTTCCCGCGAGACACAAATTCTAAATTTCTACAGAAATTCGGAAATCCTAAAGATATGCTCCTTTTAAAT
>KK112409.1:60682-142770 GCA_000611955.2 Stegodyphus mimosarum
GTTTTTAGTAAATGTACGCCAAATACAAGGTTGTTTCAGCGAATTTGTATATATGACATTTTGCGAAATTTTATTTTTCTTTCCACTACTCTACTTCTTTTTTGTCTCTACTTATCTTTTCTCTGTCTTTTTGCTCTCTACTTCTTAAATTTCGATGTGCTACTTTTTGTGACTAAAAAAAAATGTTAATAGATGGTATAACGCTTATATGTTAAAATAATGTATCTGCTAAACTAAGTTTATAATAAATAAATTTAAAATAAGTTATTTAGGCTTAAATAGAGGTTGGCATGTCGTAATCCTGAGATCATAGAGCAGGTGCAAACAGTTTTCAGCAGCAGTGGCTGCTGTTTTCCCTTGCTTAATTGATTAATTTGTTTAAAATTTGTCAAAAAACAAGGCAGCTGTAGAAAGGATATTTTCAAGAGACTCATCGGCAAAAACCATGCATTGAAATAGAATGAATCTGAAACTCCTAGATTGCGTACTTCGAATGAAGATATCATTGGAACATCTGCTTTTTAGGTATTAAAAGTCTATTAATAAACAAAAGAACAGTCTGAAAGTTTTCAGATTTTATATTACGTCCAAAGAGTTACTTTTATTTATTAAATGTCATGCTCTTCGCACTTAAACCATAAAATTCAATTCAACAGCAATATCGCAAAATAATTTTAAAATGAGCGTGTCTTTAGAATTTCCGATACACAGTCTCGCGGCTGGAAATAAATAGGTTTTTATTTTTTCGTACAGTGTTTCCATTGCTCGCCTTGAAATCGTTGAGTTTGTTAATTAAAAATTCATTAAAGTGTTACAAAATAGGAAATCGATAATAAAGCAAATTCCAAATTTGGGCTTCCAGATGCCCATATTCGGAGGAGGATTACGTTATTCAAAATTTGATGGCTCTAGGTACCGTTGTTTTATCCCAATGCGAGAAACATACATATATTTGCGCAGATTCTTCATTATTTAATTTCTTTAAATATAACACAGGGAGATAATATTTGGTGGCAACAGCTGAAAAGTGATACGTACATTTACAGTGTATTGATGCAAAACGTGAAAATGAAATTAATAGCCTTTCTGATGTCTTTTGGGCTACAAATTTAATATTAAGTATAAATGACAACTTTTATATATTTATTTTTCGCTTTCCCTTGCTAAAAAGTTTTGCTTAGGAAGGAGAAATTTAATACATATGTATAAAGAAAATACATGTAATTTCAAAAAGTAATTTAAAAATATTTTGTAGAAAACCAATGTGTACTCTAGTTGTTTGTCTTTTATATAAGGGGCTCATGAAACAAATACTGTATTGTACTCATAGATAGGACTCATTTCCTTAGAGCAATAGTAATGAAAGGAAAAATAAAGAAAAAGTGTAAAACAGAGTTTGCACCTTATTTCCTTAATTGATGACTTTATTACTTTACAAATATTGTTTTTAAGCCACTTCCCTCTCATCAGTTTTGTGGAGATAACGAAACGATTTGCAGCTTGATCGCCATATGTCAGGTACCCAAACAGAGAAACATTTAACAATGAAGGAACGGGGCTATTATGAGTGGTCACAATCTGATAAAGTCACCCACGCAGAAAGGTAAATTCACTGTAAAGCATTAATAGTTAAAAAAATAATGAATTAATAATTTAATAATGAATAATGAATTTGATTCTTTTTGTATGTTTACTTGTGTACTCTGCTTATCTGACATTCTGTAACTTAAACCGCTATTTATTCATTTGATAAACTTATCACAACCAAAAACAATAATAAATAAATAAATAAATAAATAAATAAAATGAATATTAAGCCATTAGAATGGCACAGCTTTCGTGCATAATATAAATACAGTTTTGTGCAAATTTTGTGTGAATCTAGGGTTTTTCCAGAAATATTCTATGCTTCACATCATGCTTCCCAAAATAACTTTATGTATTTGTCACCCCAGTAAATGAGAAAGCTTATAAAAAATTAATATCCAAAAAACACATCTTAATTAAAACCATCTGATGTCCTAAGCCCCGCTCAGGAGGGAGACCCTTACTTTTTTCCATTTTAAGCTTTTTTACTTAAAAAAAAGAAGGCGGGGAACAGATTTTCATAATTTATCCAAGGGAAAAAATTCTTTAAGCACTTGCTTATATTACTTAACAAATAATCTATCCATGAAAAGAAATCATTATTAAAAAAATCGTCTCTTGGAATTGTTACCTCATGCCCCCACTTTCTATTTGAATGTAATGTATTAAATTATGGGAACGAGGAAACCCAAATACTTCACATAACAGCGGAAGATTTCTAGTTAAGCCAGTGTAAATAAATGTTAAGTATAAAAAAAGAAAACAAGTAAAAGTGGTAAATATTACGGGAATGGCAGATTTGTCTATTGTCACGATATTGAAGATGCGTTGCCAAAGGAATGAAGTCTTGAAGAAGTTTCTAATCATAGTAGCTTTGAGCGTTACTTGTTGTGGCTCAGTTGTCTAGGGGTATGATTCTCGCTTTGGGTGCGAGAGGTCCCGGGTTCAAATCCCGGCTGAACCCAGCCTGATGTTTCGTTTTTGTAATCCAATTAGCATTATGTTTCCTTTTTCTTATCGAAATATACTAGTAATACTTAGAGTCGGAACTGAAAGTTCGTTCACATGACCTTGATGTTGAAGATACATACAATTATTTTTTTTCTCATCGTCTTAAACTCTAATATTCTACTCAACCATGATAAAGGATTGTCGAAATCATGATCTATTTCCTTAAGGCTTTTAATACATCATTTTGCATATCAGCTACATAAATATTTTTTTACCAGTTTAAATCATTTGCAAACATTTTTAGGTTTAGTTAACACTGAAAATTATATTTTTATTTTTCTTTCATAGTGTGTTTTTGAAGCTTCTTTCATCTTGCTGTTCCCGTATACTACACTGCATCTTGGCAGGGATTTGAATCGAGGATCAAATATTGTAGCTCCATGGTGTAATTCGCCAAAGAGCTATTGCATATTTGATTTCTCTATAAGCATAGTTCAAAGAAGGTGCACATGCCATATCTGTAACCAAAACATTCATCAGATTGCCTAATTGAATAGCCAGATTAACAGCATTTAGTATCTCCTGATTTTTACCATCCAATAATTCTCAAACCATACTCAAAAGCTGTAGTACTGTAACTATTTAGGAAATTATATCTTAATGGCTGTCTGAGGAAAAGAGTTGAATTTAAAGTCAATCAACATTTCACATATGATTTATTTTATTTTGGAACGCCTTTTGGAATTATTTTTAAAATTACCATTTTATTAGTTGGTTCTACTTTGCTATAACTTTTCATTATTTTCAAACATTCTTATTATCTTTTTGGTAACAGCTAAACATTATGACTGTGTATAAAATGATCGATTTTTTTTATATATGACTCGTTACGCATTTTAATATAAGATCAATATATTTCAACGTCTAAGATTTCAAAAAGATTTTTCGAGAGATATAACAGTAAATAATTAAAAATATCCAGCAGGAAACTTAATAAATCGTATTTCAAAATTAATTTAATTCACAGAATAAATGTATCGAAATATAGCCAAAACATTTCTAATAAGATAGTACATCATATTCAAAAAGTTCTTGCATAAAACTGAAAGTTGACAGAAAAGAAATTAAATGACCTTACACATTGTGTTCCAAAATATTGTAAAACATAGACTGACATATAAAAAACATAGTCTGACAAGATTTATTATGCTAGAGAAAATTCGAGCTCATTAAACGTAATGCTATACGCTAATGATAGTTACATTTGTTAGCCTGCACTGCTAATTATAATTTTGCAGTTAAGTATAAGTGCGCAGCTAATTATAAGATTATAAACGGATTCACAGATTATAAACGGAATTATGTATATAGGAAAATACTCTGCTACTTTAAATTTTAAAAAAATCTGAAAGATTTTAGATTTTAAATTACGTCCAAAGGGGCATTTTTATGCCCATATACGGGTGGAAACCTTCATTTGGACTAATAATAATAATAAAAGAAAAAAAATATGAAAGGTTTCAGATTTTAAATTACGTCCAAACGGGCGTTTTTTTAACGTTTTGTGGGTCACCTTTATTTATTAAATATCATGTTCTTCGCACTTAAACCATAAAATTCAATTCAACAACAATATCGCAAAATAATTTTTAAATTAGCATAGATTTAATTTCCGATACACAGCCTCGCGCGCTGATGATAAAAATGTTTTTTTCTGTACAACGTTGCCGTTCTCACCTTGAAATCCTTGAGTTTGTTAATCAAAAATTCGTTAAAGTTTTAGAAAATATGAAATCTATAATAAAACAGATTCCAAATTTCAAATTTGGGCTCCCAGATGCCCATATTCGCAGGAGCATTACGTTATTCAAGATTTGATGGCTCTAGGCTACCGTTGTTTTATCACAATGCGAGAAACATACGTATATTTATGCAGATTCTTCACTATTTAATTTCTTCAAAGATAAGGCAGGGCGATCATATTTGGTGGCAACAATTTGAAAAGTGAATCAACGCTTGTAGTAAATCAATGGAAAATTTTAAAACGAAATTAAAAGTCCTTTTAGGTAAATTGCCCCTTTGGGCTAATAAATAGCAGAACAGTGTGCTATTTTAAATTTTAAAGAATTTTTTTAAAGGCTTACAGCCATACAGCAGTCATTGTAAATGAGACATTTAATAAAAATAAAAAGTAGTTTTCGAGTTAGTTCCTAAAGGATAAAATTTCTTTCTTTGAAAGTATTGAAAAATTTCAAGAAAATCTAAGGAGGATGGTAGTCGCCAAATTAAATACAACAGAACTAAATAAATAAATAAATGCTTCTAAAAAATGTCTTTTGAAAACATCTTTATACATAAGCATTAAATATCATCCTCTAGTATTGCAGCACGTCGAAATAGTCACTTCTAAAATAATAAATAAAAGGTATAAAACAAAACGCAGGAAATTTCTGTGGAATAAATGAGATGTATCATCAAGAAATATTTAACGGTAATCATGTAGGTGATCGTGACGTGTTTTACCCACATCCGCCTGCCTTTCTTATCACAGAGCTGAAAATGCTTACCTTACAATAAGGTTCAATGACTGCTATGAAATGCGTGTTTGTATGGTTCGGTGTGGCTAGCGGTATGATTCTCGCTTTGGGTGCGAGAGCCCGGCTGCATGTTCCTGTCGAAATTTTATTTTTACGGCATTTAAGAACACAATTTCATAGGCTTACGAGTACTTTTAAAACGCAACTAAATAAGAAGCAAAATCATGAATGGATCATAAACAATACTCTAACTCCAGCAAAATTACAGACGGTGGTATAAATGTCGTAATTGGTTTAAGCTAAGCTTCGTTGCTAGGTAACCAGACATCGTTACGTCAAAAAAAATGGTTTTGGTGGTTTGGCATAAAGTTCGAAGTTTCCAACTTTATGCCGACTTGTCGTAGAATCGAGAAATCAGAGCGAACACGCAAAACGTGAAAGGGAAAACAGAGAGGGAAATCTGTAGACACATCCACGCACAAATTTAGCTTTTCTAACTGTCTACGACTTATACCCTGTCTCGCAGGTGTCAACGGAACACTTCCATTTTATGCCTTATAGACTAAGCCTCTATGACATCTATACCACCGTCTGAACGGAGTTTAATATTGTAGCTTCGTTGCATCAAACCGCCAAGCCAAGAATCATTTATCTAAATCACCTATAAACAAAGCTTTAGAAAAGTGCATTTTCAATCTGTATTCAATACTCTACTGAAGAGCTCTTATAATGACTCTTGCTGTTTTCTATATTCCACGAACTAGTAGTCATTAGTCTGAGTAACTAGTACTGAAATCTTTAAATATTCCGTAAAAGCTTTAGTAATGCAAATATTTAGTAAATTATATTCTAATAAATATCTGAAAGGAAGGTATTGCATTTAAGTTTAACAAAATCCTTATTTATTATGACCTGTTTTATTTTGCGAAATCTCTGCATTACATTTAAAATATATTATTCCGACATTTGTTTGTATTAAGTTGTAACTTATTTACCACTATAGTAGACTGCTATGACAGCAACAACAGCTTTGCTTCATGCAGCTTAAGCGTGTAATTCAACATGCAATTTACTTTCGAAGAGAATCTTAAAATCGTTATAAGTCCGATGGTGCTGCTATGAACTGGCTGTGATTTTCAATCTTCTGCTTAATGGCTCTTTTGTACCTTGAGTAGAGCATTTCATCGTCTCTGTTCATATTACTGAAGCAAAATGTAACCTGTTTATAAGAAGAAGAAAAAGACCAACTCGGCATAGTTACATACTCGGTCATTAATGATGCAACTGGAGGTACTGTACGAGTAAAATGGCGACATTTACATTTATACAGATTCTCCAAAGCTACTATAAAACCATCTATAAGCGAAATACATTTCACACTTATATTTCCTTACCCAAAAGAAGTTGCATAACCTGCTATAAAAAAGCTTTTTATATTTATTTTATTCCAACGTAATTATGTTACAAATTTAAAGAAACGTATCCGTATATAACTACAAATTATTGAAAAATTTAAATCAAGTTGATAACACGTATTCTGATGAATTTAAGAAAAGATGCAGTCATTAATCATAAAAAATAAACAGTCTTTATTTATAGCGAATAAAAAACTGTAAAAATTAATCAAAATTAATATATGAATAGATATTACATGTATTAAAAGAAGGAAAATTAATACCACACATTGAACTAAACCATTCTCTTTAACTCCATTGAAAATTTATCATTAATTGTACAAAATTAAGTTTTTTAACTTTTTAACCATCGAACAATTTTTATTCTATAGCTCGAAAATACTCCAGTATTTGAATAGTATTTACATGTTACTGTGGAAAGTTTAGAGACGAATAATAATCGACAATAACTGATGTTCGATCCGAAGAACGGCATGGAAACATATTTAGCTTTCTGAAATTTCTTTACAAATTCTTGATTAATTTTTATAGAAGCAATTTTTATCGGGAATCTATAGAATAAATCTTTATTTTTTTAGAACGAGAGGTACTATTTTTAAGTTTACTTGAATGACATATTTACGTTATCCAAAAAATTTAACTATTTAAGAGTTTTTAAAAAGTGATTAGTAGAAATTAGATAACGTATCTTAGATAAAGGATTCTGAGAAATATTATTCTAATTACGGCTCTTGATCATACCAGAAGAGCGTTTGAATGTTTACTTTTCCTTTCAGCGCACATAAGAAAGAGTAGTGAAAAAGATGAAACGTCGAAAAGCTGTTTTCAAGTCCTGTCAAAACAGATTAGTAACTCATGTTATTCTTCTTGAAAACTGATCTTCAAAAATATATTGCTTAATTTTAATCCATTTCATTCTTTGCTAAATTTTTAATTAATTTCAACAAGTATCTTAAAAACATTCCCTATTACAATTATCCACTTTGAAAGCTATTAAAAAATGCTATGACTTTTATTGAAAATTATCGATTGAAAATATTGTATATTAATATTTCTCATTGCATAAATTAGTCAAGTTCAATACAGTTAACCTCACTCTTTAAAATTCCTTTACAATAACAAACAGAAAATTTCCTTAATCATTCATTACTTGGAAACACATTTCTTCCTACGCTCTATATTTATTATTAATCCATAGAAATTATTTTCAATAATGGCTGGAGAAAAATATCGGTCTTCCAAAACAATTAAGTTTTGCAAGAACAATTAATGACATAGATGATGGTCGCGATAGTTGAAAGAAATTTTCAGAACTTTTTTCGCATCAGTCTTCGGTCTTTTCGCCATGTCTTCAGTACGATATGTTCTAGCTTTTTATCTTCAAAATTAAATAATCTAATTCGTCCATTTAACCTGCGATAGCAATAACAGTGGTAATAATAATACTAACAACAACAATAATAATATTTTGATTATTTTACTTCCAAAGTGAAATATATTCCTATAAAATATACCTCAGAGAAATTGAAGATTCGGTCTCATTCATGCTGTATGACTTAATAATTATTTCTGTTAATCCAATTTTATGATTTAGCCACCCATACGGTCCAGTGGCCGGTTCCGATACCGAAGAGCCCGGGTTCGAATCTCGGAGAAGTCATTGATGTAAATTGTCTGTTTCCTCATAGGAAGTAACAGTGGCCACCTAATAGGCGGCTATCGTTACTTCCTATGAAGATGAATAATATAATAATGACCACCACTTTCAGAGTGGCCTGAAGCAAATGCCTGATATAAAAAAAAAGTTTTATCATTTAGGTTTGAAGAAAAAATATCTGATATGACCAGCACATGACTTTAAGCCAATTCCATGTTACTACATTACTTCTTGCTGATCGCTTGGAAATAAAATCTAATTTCTATACAAATTTTATTGCTCAATGTTAATTATAAACACTACTCTTTTTTTTATTACTATTCTATTCCCCCATACATACGATGATAAGTTTTACGTTCTCATGCTTTCAGCTGAAAACCTTAAATTGATCGTAGAGTTTCCTCTGGTCATATAGTGTTTTGAATTTACAAATCAATGATTTAACAACCATAAAATTTTTAAAAGCAGCATATCTTTGGAATTCCTAATAGAATTAAGTGTTATTTTGCTATATTGATTGTATCGGTACACTATTTTTTTTTTGAAGAAACAATACATAGCATTGGCAACATGTTTATTTGAAAAGTGATTTGACACAAAAATGAAACCAAAACGAAATAGAAGCTTTGAGGATGATGCAATTAATTGCTTCATAATGAAAGGATTTTTTTTAAGTAAATTTATTCTGATTGCATTTAGCGTAATTCCAAGATTATTTTGGTTTTTGATTATGTGAATATAGCAAGTCTAATCTATGTGCCTAAAAGGATGCGTTTGTAGAGGAATTCCTGAGGCAAACTGATCAAGAATACGCTTAATGCTTATAAATGTAATATGTAATTTTCAATCATATATATATTTTAAATACCAAATTTGTTAAGTTTCGGACTATATCATGTTACATTTTTTACGAACGTCTTCAATTAAAATACCATCTTTGGTTTATCAATTTTAGCCGAAATTTAATATCTTGTATCATTTATATAAAAGACTTAAATACTAAAATTGAAAAGTTTGGGGTTATAATTTAATATTTTCCTTAAAACTGTTATGAGCTTCAAGTAAAGTACCACTTCCGCTTGTCCATTAAAAACTGTTATAGGCTTCCCATAAAGTACGACTTCCAGTTGTCCAGTTTTACCCAAAGTTTAATCAACTATTTGTATAAATAAAGGAAGCTTAAATACTGAAAACGGAACTTTTTGGAAGTTTCATATAAGAGTTATCGGAGACAAAGAAATCGTTACACACAGGCAGATATCATTGTAAAAATAGTTAATGTGCGTTAAGTGAACCCTAATTCGTGTATATTCTCTGAAAACATACTTTTTTGATGGCAACCATTATCTCTCTTATCTATGTACACTGGGCAAAAAAAAGAAGAAAAAAAGGGGGGCGGACAGTTCTATATCTTACGTTCCGCTGGATCGATTGACGAAATTCAAACTGCGTTTTCCATGTCTGGAAAGCGCGACTTAAGATATAAATTAGATTTACATTTAGCATTGTTCTAACGTAGGTATTTTGAGACAAAATCGGACTTTTTCTGAAATAACATACCAATTTTTTCCATATTTGGATTCTACGACTCAAATTTTGTAATTTTCGGTGAAAAAAATCATCTAGAAATTAAAAAAATTATCTTGGCGCATTTTTTTAAAGTTTACGCCAAAAATTTACGCCACTTGGCGAACCTCTTAATTTACCAAGTTTCCTTTCCTTTTTTTTCATTGCAGACGAGCGGGAAAAAAGTCATCATTCATACTTTCAAGTTAATCTTAAAGAAGTGCGTAAACCACATTTGGCGTCATTATCGCTCAAAAAAAAAGATACCGAATTTCAAAATGCGTCAAAATGTAAATTCACGTATATCATAGGAAATTTTGAATTAAAAACTCTACTTTTTTGAAGGCATGCTCAGAAATACATCTACTTTCAGATGATGGCAAAATTGTATACGTTGTAATTCAATTTTGTTTTCCAAAAGTTTATGAAACTTATTTAAAACTACAAGTTTTAAAAATAAATCTTAAAAATACGGCCAATTTTATTTGGAATGAACCTAAATTTCGAAATGTAAAAGGGAGAATAAAATGAGTTTAATAAAAAAAAGATATATTAATAAATATATATCAAATTCAACTAACACTAAGTAGTTAAATTTTTTTAAAACTACTCGTGCGATTTTTACAAAACTTGGCAGTTTGGCATAATTTGAGTCGTAGAACCGAAATATGGAAAAAAAAAAGTTTATTTTATTTTAGAAAAAGTCTGATTTTTGTGTCGAAATACCTACGTTAGAACAATGCTCTATATAAATCTAATATATATCCTAAGTCCTGCTTTCGAGACATGGAAAACTCAACTTGAATTTCGTCAATCGGCCCAGTAGAACGGGAAATATAGAACTGCATCTTTTTTTTTTTTTTTTTTTTTATTTTTTTCGTAGGCATATAGTTTGGAGGGTTAGAAGGTAAATGTATTTTCATTGTAATTTCAGGAAAAAGATGATATTTACAGGTATTCCTGTTTTTGCTCATAGTAATTTCAGTAACCCATAGTAACTTATTCTTATTTCTTCAGCCCATAGCAACTTATTTCTTTACTTTTATTGTAATAATTTGATAACAACGTGCAAATAAATCTTCCGGCGGTTATGATTTTTTTAGCTTCATGAAGCTAAGCCATCAGCTACGAATTACAAAATGAAAAATAGCAAAATTAGGTTTCTAAGTAATAGTTTTAACAATATATTCAAAACTAAATGTAAGCATTCCAAGGAAAGAAAATAATAATGAAATGAATTTAAATAAAATATGCTTCGTACAGGGAAGTTAGAACACCAAAAAACGGAATTGTGAAGAAAGAAACCCTAACAAAATCGAAGTGCCTGATAACTTATTGATAACATTCCAAGCTTTAGACGTGCCGAAATAGCTCAGTTGGGAGAGCGTTAGACTGAAGATCTAAAGGTCCCTGGTTCGATCCCGGGTTTCGGCAGTGGCTCTTTTTTTCTTCTCAGTAAGCTGTCCTTTTTCCTCGGTACTGCCAATGATAATGTCTTGAATCCTGACTAAAACGTCAAGTAATTTCATCTAAATTTGCACGTTTCACAAAGAAAAGAAATAATAATTTACATGAATTTAAGACATTATTTTTACTTATTTATCGCTAACTACAGGGCATAATCATTCTGAGCATTCAGATTCTTTCTTAATTTGTTGTACTGTTTAAAATTTTCTTTATTAGTCTAGCATGATGATTATTCTGTTGGATTATTATACCTCAGTGGATTAAATTTTAAGTATAATTTTATTTCTTTATTTCAATTCAGATTTTTCTTATAGTTTTACAGTTGATTATCGTTTGCCTGGTACATTCAAGTGAAAAGTAAAATAATTTTTGTTTGTTTTTGACAATAAATGCAAAAAAAAGCAAACATTTATAAAATTAATAAAATCCATCATGAACAAAACAAATGAAAAATAAATAATATATCAGAAATTCGGAAAGAAGCTTATTGTAAATTCAAAATTTGAGCTACATTTTATTTGCATTTTACATTTTCGCTCAGTTAATTCCTAATTGAAATCGCATACAACTTTTGCAGAACATTTACTAAAATTTATTAAAATTTGCGTGTTTTAACCGAAGGAATGAAGCTGAATAAACTGAAAATCTTAAAAACTCATTTCTATTTTACTTATTTTGATTACACAATTTTTTAATTCTGCAGTGGCAGTACATAAAATTTTTGTCAACTGCTAATGGCATATAATATTAATAATTCATTTAGAATTGCGTGAAGTGCTTTTAAATCGCTATATTGTTCATGAAAATAACACAGGCTGTCTTAAAAGCTCGTTGCCAAACTTGGCATGCTGGTCTGTCATACCATGACAAACAAGATTTACACAGGAACTTGTCTCCATAAATGCGAACGGCGACCGCTAGAGGGCAATGGGGGAGGGCAAAGTGTAATCATTTCTGGCGACGACGTTGAAGGAGAAGGATGAATCGGTTTACTAACTCAGTTCAATTCAGTAATGCAAATTAGTTTGCGTGTATTTAATATGTTCTGCCTCTCGAGGGCCCGTTAGCAGGTTTTCGGATATTCGTGGGATTTGTAGTTTCCGGTTGTGTGGATATTCAACTATTGACAATTATAATTGCATTAAACTTGTCGATAGTTGAATATCCACGCCGGTTAAGTTTTGAGCCAACTTTGCGTTAATTGATCTGTGTAGCCTTAAATTTTACATTTGACTTACTGTTGCTTTAAATTATTTCGCCGACTGAGTTGTAAGCACCAAATGGGCCTTCTGTTCTTATTTAGCTTCAATTAAAGTGTCTTTTACACCCTTCTCAAATTTCAGTTGTTACTTAGTGATAATTTACTGCCAGTCTGTCTAAAGTTCGGTTGCATTTTATGATACCAAATAAAATTACTAAGCTTTAGAACGTAAATGACAAGTAAAGAGTCATGGTAGTGAAACTTGAAAAACTTTGGCTACTAGCTTATTTATATTAAATTTTACATTTGACGTACTGTTGCTTTAAGTTACTTCGCCACAAGTGGTTGGCTAAGTTGTAAGCACCAAACGGGCCTTCTGTTCTTATTTAGCTTTAATAAATAAAGGTTCTTTTATATCCTTCTCAAATTTCAGTTGTTGCTTAGTGATAATTCGCTGCCAGTCTATCTAAAATTTGGTTACTCTTTGTCATACCAAAGAAAATTACTAAATTTTATAATGTAAATGGCAAACAAAGCCTCATGGTGGTGAAACTTGCTTGCACATAACTGTAACTAACATCAGGACGACATATAACAGTTAAAACTCTGTATTAGATTTAAAAAAAATTGCTGGAAAAGAAGTACTGTCAATTTCCTCTCAGTTTAAGAAATGTTACTTGGTTACAGTGTAAATATTTTTCTTTAAATTTATAAATGCTTACTGTGACAGATGTCTCTCAACTCTGAGACAAACCAAAATTCAATCATTTAAAGCTAAAATAAAATATCCTCTCATTTCGAGAGATGATAATATTTATTTTTCATCACGAGGTTTCTGAAAGTGTTATATATTGAACCCTTTATTTAACACAGATACCAAATTGAGACTGAAGTTCGATTAATTTGGTTTTGGAATTTATTTATTTATTAATTTGGTCATTATTTGGTAGATGTATAAAACTTTCTCTTTTCCAAAGAATTACTCCCCCCTCTGGCAATGGAAAAATCTCTTGTTTATCAGAAAATGGCAAAAGAATATTTTATTCATAAAATTTGATAGAAAGAATGAATTATTTTCAGGCTGAAAATAGGAAACTCTCCAGTAAATGTTAAATTTGAAGAAAGAAAGCAGATGTAAGAATGTGAAAAAAGTTTTCTTTGAGTTCTTAAAAATTTTTCGTTTCTACTTTCAAAGCGAAATAAAAAGTATCAACATATAATGGAAGTAGATTTTTGTTTGGATTTATGAGAAATTCAGATGGGAAATTTGTATAATGGATGTAGTTTAATAGCAAAGAGGGACAAAGAGATATTTCTCTGATGGTTGTACAATTTTCGGAGTTTAAATTCCTATAGAAATACTGTGTTGCTCTATATTTTCCGCAAATTTAATGAAATTCTAATGCAAAACATTTGATGAATTTCTAACGCATGATTTAAAATGAGGAAAAATTGAAGTACAGACTACAAAACTATAAGATTAAAACATAAGGAAAGCGGAAATGTTTTATTATTTTAAAAACTGAGCTATTTAACAGGATTTAAAGTATAAAAACTGCAAACGGCAAACACGTTGCTTAAATTACTACTCAGGCAGATGGTGTCTATAATTGTCAACACTCTGCGTTAATCGAACTTGAATTTTCGTTCAACACTTTCCAGCACATCGAAGGGTATGTTGACTATAGCTTGATGAATGTTACATTTCAAGTGAGCCAGTGTATGAGGATGATCGTTGTAAACAAGTGATTTTAGATAGTCTCATAAAAAATAATTACAAGGACTAAATCAGGCGGTTGTGCTGTCCAGTGCAAATCGCCTCTCAAAGAGATGAGATGTCCTGGGAAGTGTTGCCGCAAAACTATTGTTGACATACGAGCTGTATGTGCCTAGGCACTGTCCTGCTGGAGTCATACTTCTCCTACATTCATCTCGTTGAGTTTTGGTATGAACTCCTCAATCATGTGTACATAACGATCAGAAGTCACTGAAATGGCCCGTTCATTTTCTTCAAAAAAAAACATAGTCCAATTATTCCAACTCCGCAATATTGCGCACCAAACTGTTATGCGTTCTGAATGTAGGGGACGCTGGTAAAGTTGTCTAGGGTTAGGAGGACTCCAATAGCGCATGTTCTACTTATTTATGTATTCCGAAAAATGGAAGTGTACCTAATCGCTGAAAAAAAACAACCGCGTCGTCAGGCATTGCAAGAAGTGCTTCACATTAATTTTCTCTAGCAATAAAATGGCGTAGATTAAGTGCCTGCACTCTAGCCAATTTGCAGGGATAAAATTTTAGTTCTTCATCAAGTATTCGCTTCACAGATAGAGCGGACAACCCAACAGCAGTAGCATGTTTCCGAGCAGAACGCTTAGGAGATCGCAACACAGAAAGTGGCGACCTTGCTGTTCGTGGAAGTCCAGGTTTCTCCTTCTTCACATCACCAGTTTCCCTGAAGTTGTTTACTCACAAAACAACCGATCGCCAACCAAGAACACAACCACGGGGCGCAATATTGAAATGGGCGATGATTGAGCGACGGCTACAAAAGTATACCTCGACGAAGTAAACCCCCGCTCGTCCTTCGATCACTCCATGATGCTAAATGAACAAAACGGGCTAAAATTTTACGGCCCGGTTTCTCGAATGCGTCTACCCAACCTTTTTCGGAGCAACAGTCGCTCCAGGGCTCCAAATTTAAATAAGCAAATGCAGCATTCGCCAACATACCCGTCGATGTGCTGGAAAGAGTTGAACGAAACTTCCGAGTTCGATTAACGCAGTGTGTTGCCGAACGCCATCTGCCTGATATTATCTTTAAAATAGTGTGAACTAAACTTTACATGGTGTATTTGATGCTGTTCAAAGAAATAAATATATATATGCATTACTTTTTCTTTTATTGAATTTCGAAATAGGCAAAGTTCTCTGCCCACCTTGTACAAGGAAGTCATATGGTGTCCACAGTAGATTTTTTTCCATTCCTAGCCGAAGATGGAATGCATACCAAATCCATTGCTCGCTTTGAAATCGTTTAGTTTTTAAATAAAAAAATCGTTAAAGTGTTACAAAATATGAAATCGATAGTAAAACAAATTTTAAATTCAAATTAGGGCTTCCACATGCCCATATTCAATGGAATATTACATTATTCAAATTTTGATGGCTCTAGGTAGCGTTGCTTTATCACAATGCGAGAAACATATATACATTCATGCGGATTGCTCATTATTTAATTTCTTTAAACATAATACAGGGCGATAATATTTGGTGGCAACAATTTGAAAGGTGATTCGCCGTTTACAGTTTTCAACGCAAAATGCCAAAACGAAATTAATAGTCCTTCACGGCCTTTTGGACCCTTTTGGATCTTTGCCCCTTTGGCCTGATAAATTACAATCTGAAGTAATAATGAAGATTTCTGTTCTCAAAGTGAAATAAATTTTGGGATTTAAAAGAGTAAATACGGATTGATTTATTTTTGAACACTTTTCTTACCCTTCCACATTTTCGACTTTAAATTCAAAGAATTTAAGTGAAAGTTTACATAAAATGTGAAACGAAGATTTAAAGTTACAAACGTGTTAGATGGTTTCTGTTATGGAAACGAACTAAACTTCGATTGTCCTAACAGTGTGAAGTGAAAATGAAAATTTTGTAAGATAAGTCTCATATGTTGGTTAGACACTTTAAAGACAGTGCTAAACTTTGAACTGTTTTTTAGGAAATGTTAAAATAAAAAAAAATAAAAAGTAAATACATACTTTAGAGTTGCAGTAACTGCACAAAATCCTTTCTGTGTACATGTATGCAACATACACATACATATGCGTGCAGAAATGTGCTTACACATTAGAGCATACGGTGCGATTATATAGGTGATTGAAAAAACTTTTGAACAGCTTACTTTATCTCATAACATGCTAAAACTAATTCACTCACGCGTTTATTTGTCGTCTATACCGTAAATGAAAATTTTGCACATGTTGCACCTAAATATCCATATTCATATCTTCGCACTAACCTCGTCTTACATAATTATTGGCACATAAATATATTACCTTTATGTTAAAAAGGACTTTAGTGGAGCTGGTTGACTCAAAGACTACACTTACATATTTTCCGAAGTTCGGGAGAATATTTTTTGTTTATTTGATTATGGTGAAGCACTCAAGGGTTATCTTTCTAAGGGGATGGATGCCTTTATGGATAAATTTCTAAAGGATATACACCTTACGTATAGAGAAACCACGTAAACGACCATGCAGCCATCCCCTTCGCCGGGACTCGAACCTCGGACTGCACTCCCAGTGCTCAGCGAGTTAAATGCTCTACCGTTGGTGGATCCTCTGGATTATATGAAAGTAACTACTTCTAGAGCTATTGTACTGGATTTCTGTCATTCCAAATTTCAGGTTGCTAGATTTGATTGGATAGTCGCCAGAGACTAATTAAACGCAGTTATTGCCAGAGAGAGAGAGAGAGTTGACCGAGGTAACTATAGCAAAATAACCTTAAAAGCATGTTAAAAGTGTGAGGCCTTCGGCTTGAACAAGGAACCTTTGGCATCTGGAGTGTAGAATCAGAATGGAAATAATTCCTGTTTTGAACGAGCTGTGTCGTTTTCGTTGTTTTCGTCATGTGTAACGTCAATATGAGCCAGTTTCCCTTAGCAAGTCCTCCACGAAGTCATCCATCCTCTTAAGCATCCCTCCCCTCGGGTTTTTAAGCTAATCTATAGATCCTTGAGTCTTTTACGAGAGAGAAAATACTATATCAAGTTATCGTCTTAAAATATCCCATGCATTTGTGCAATGTTAAGCGCTATAAATAATCTCTTTCCATTCCCAAATGGTGTTCACTGCTTATTGGAGGTTTTAGTAAATTTCAATTGCAATATTTAAGGATGCTTATTCGCTTTTCAACAGGATCATAAATTTTTAACAATCAAAGTTAGGCTATTTTACTTATTAAACTTATTTTTAACATGAAATTGGTAATATTTTTATATTTGTCTTTAATTAGGTATTTTGAGCTGATCAGGGTGGGAGTTATAAAATTTCTATCACAAAGAGGAGAACGGAGGAAAGAAAAGATTCAAATAAATATTTAAAAAAATAAAAGCCATCATATTTCAGTCAAGTTTCTTGTGCGATAATATTTTTCCAAACTATTCTGCTATCAATTATTTATCATCTGAGGCAGTGGTGTCAAACTCGTGACCCGCATGCGGCTGCTGGAACAGTTTTAAACGGCTCGCGAATACATTTTTCTTAAATTAATTAGCAATAATTAGCATTATTATGATATTAATCATTACACAATAATTTGAAGTTTTAATACTTTAATGAATTTGGCACCAATTTTACATTATTTTCATTATTATTGTTGCGAAAAATTCGGCAGTTGCGCCTGTATGTAAGCTTTCCGGCATAGCACTAGGGTTGCCATAAAATAGTGTATGGTAGGGTTGCCAGATTGGCGACTTTATCGCCCATTTGGCGACCAAATAGGCGACATCCCATGGTCCAATCGGGAAGCTTCTAGAATAATTTCCTGTCGAGATATTTCTCGAAACGTGTGGAGCTTAAAGAAATGCTATATAAACCCTTGCGTTTCTGAGTTGAGTTGCGAGTAGATTGTGAAGTAGTGTGAGCGTTGTGATTATTGTGAGAATAGCTACGCTAGAGTTTTGTGAACGGAAAGCAATCGAGATAGTGCTTTGCCGTGAAGCTATCTTTACAGTATAGCTTGACAGTGTATTGGTGATTGTTCCACGGTGTTTTATTATAAGTTTAGTGTTGCCGTGAAGCTACCTTTACAGTTACAGCCTGAAGCTGTGTTGCTGATTGTTTCAGAGTACTTATTGTAGATTTTCGACGCCTTTAATCTTGTAAAGGTAATTTTGGAACTGTGCTGTAAATAGTGATTCCTGTAAATAAATTGTGCTTTTTATTGTTCTGCATCGTGTTTTCATCGGATACTCTCAAATCTACGAACCCGTATAACGCAACATTATTAAAAATAAATGTGAGTAACGTCCAGAAGATCTGCAAATGGAGTGAATTAATTTACATTGTGGTATAAATCTCATGCAAAAATTTGAAAAACACGGATTTGATTAAATTAAAATTTAAAAATACAGATTTAGCATAGTTCCGTACTCAACAAAAGATAAATATGCGCAGTTACGAATTTTTGGATTAGAAATAATCGCTATGTTAAAAAAAAAATCTATTAAATTTTTACCAAAGTTACAAACTTCCGCAAAATCGAAACGTCATGATGCTGAAAGTATTATAAGGTATTTCCCCCACCTTCTTTGTATGTCTTCGTGATGTAGTGGTCAGCACACTCGGCGCGTATTCGAGAGGTCCGTGTTTCAAAGGCGCTGTTCATTTCTCACGCCTCTCAGCTACCTAATGTCTCTACAGTAGCAGTATGAAGTAAAGAAGTTTAAAATTATTTCCATACAAATATATGAATTTTTTTCTGGTATAAGTCAAGAAAAAATTTAATAAGTTGCCATATTTATTCTCAAGTTTTGTTTCACTTGGAAAGTTTTCGTATTGTGTTTATTTTTAGTTCAAGTAAATTATTTAGTGGTTAATTAAACTTATCAGAATTGTTTGAAATAAATGTTAGCCTGACAGTTTAATGCTTAGCCGTCAGTACGTTTGAGTTACAAGTGTAACCAACAGAAATTTCTTGCAGATGCCAACCTTTAAATTTCAGACGGAAAATAAATAAAAACTTATTTTTTTGCTAGATTCTAGACTATGGGCCAATCGCCAAATGAAGCGAAATCCCGCCAAATCTGGTAACCTTTTGGCGTCATGAAAATCGCTAGGGGTTAAGGTTACAGCTTATAGTATTTAAGCGGGCTTTTTGAATTTTGTCATTTCACTAAATGTTTTTGAACCATAGACACTCTGTAATACAAAATCATTGGCATTGGTCATTTCACTGTGCTTCTAGTAGATTGTGTGAGCAAAATGGCTGACGTCGAAAGAGTTGAATGTGTGAATTTTACTTATTTGATTCGGCTGCAAGATAAGGGCGAAAGAAGTGTGATAGAATGGTGCATGAATTATGGTTTGATTGCGAATATGTACGAATGTCCTAAGTGTAAAAATAGTAGAAAGGAAAGATGCGACAGATTTGTGTGAATGGAGGAGGGGGTCCATTATATGTGGTTAAGCACGTGGTTGAAATGAGCGCGCCATTTTGAATTTCATTTCCATTGTATTGTTACATTTTAGTGTAGATATAAACAAATGCGTGTTTGCACGGTTTATTATGAATAAAAATTTATTGCAAAAATATAAATTACATAGTTAAAATTGTTTAACCGCTTTTTGTTTTTTTTACTATACTATTGTTCATGTTTCAGTAGACCGCGAAATTTTGAATTTTATCTTCCTTTTTCTTCTGCATTTTTTTTTTTTTTTAGTTTTAGCTTAAATATGAATTAATGCTTTATTTATTGCTTATTACAATATCTTAAATTTCGAGCTAACAACGTTGTACTCCATTTTGCTACTGTCTTAGAAATGATATATGATATTATGAAAAGTTTTAATATTGATCCCATAAAATATATAGTTATTAACTTTCAAATGCTTTATCGTTGTTTTTCTTGAACTTCTGTTTTAGATATTTTTGCATGTTTACAGGTTGTTTAGATATTTTACATTTTAGAGGATTCATTCAAATTCGCAACCTAATATGGCGATATGATGAGTTAATGATTTTCTAAAACGCGCGAAAATAACCGATTGGGCGACTTGGCAATTTTTCGAAAACGCGCCAAACTGGCCCGTAATATGCAGTTTTACCTATTTTTTTATCGATATATTGGTTATGTACGTTTCCACGCATATTTTGTAAATTAAATTGAATATTCAGTTTAAAAAATATTTTCATTTTGGTTGGAAAAAAAAAAAAGTTTCGGAGTTTGGCCCGCATGGAGTTAGATCGCACTGTTCTGGTACACAATTTTCTGATTTGGTAATTACACTAGATGGTTCACTACTATATTAGAATAAGAAAATCGGAATTATAAGTTGTATTTAAAGCAGTTTTTAATATATTTCTGTTATAAACGGGGAAAAAAAAAGTTTCACACAGGACGAAAAAGAAATGGTTTGATATAAGGCAGATATCATAGAATTAAATATTCCTGAAGGCCATACGAGCTATTTTATACTGGAGACTTTCAACAAAGAAGATCCGAGTAAATCTTACATTCTCTTTACTTTAAGCAAAACTGCAAAACCCATTACAAATGTTAAATGAAGTGACAAAATGCATTCATATTTTATCATGTTTCGAACGTGGCTCGGTGGTCTAGGGGTATGATTCTCGCTTTGGGTGCGAGAGGTCCCGGGTTCAAATCCCGGTCGAGCCCTTTTAAAAAAATAATTTTGGTCTGTTCTATTTAAAGCACTAATCCGTTGTTCTCAATCTTAAATCCGTGCTGGAAGAAAGAAATATAAAATATGGTCATAGATGGTATGTGCTTTGAAAGAAAATTTCCCATATTACATATTAATAATTACATTTAAATTTATAAAAATAATTACATTAAATCTATAAAAATGACGATTGTCATGCACATTTTTTGCAGCATGAATGGTGGAGAATAGCAGCAATGAATACGAAAAGCATCATTAAGTCTGTCATATATTTTGAATAAAAGTATGGGTTTGGAGAGGGTTCAGCTACAGGTCGATATTTTTCAGGGAAAAAATAAATAAGATTGCCAGACTTATCCTGCTTCTCCTAACGCTAAGGTTGCTTTTCTACCTAATTTTAAACTTTACACTGAAGAAAATTGTGAAGTCGTCCACCCAAATCAAAATTATTTTTTGTAGGAAATACAAAATTATTTTTACTTCTTAGATTCGGGATACCATATTTCAATTACATATTCTTTAGTTTATTCAGTACAAAACAAAAAATTTATAGTATAAATATTAAATAATACAGATTCCTCTGAACTAGTATTATTTTTTCTTTTCATTCTATGTGAACTAATATCTTATTGTTTCCGTAAGATGCTAGGAAAATCCTGCAAGCGAAAAGGGGAAAAAATCGACTTCACGTTAATACATATTCGATATTTTAATTAATACCAGGCCAGGTTAAGACTTTTAGAGGTCTTAAAAACTTTACAATTTTTGGTGGCCCAATATTACGCCAGTTTTTTTTCTTCATTTCTTAGTGAAATATGCGATTGTATTATTAAAAGTTTGCTTCATTAAATACGTAAACAACTTAATTTGCATTTCTTAAAATAAATCTATGAATATCTATGAAAAGGCTCACAATTTTTTTTTTCATTCAGTGTAAAGCAAATAACCAAACGAACATGTGTGGGCTTCTTAACACCCTAGAATCACAAAATTCAATATTTAAATAATTTTTTCTAGGTACATCATATATTTTTTAACCTCTAAACGTTAAATCAGTAAATATTTTAGCAAGCTAATTCATTTGAAATATTAAATTTCCTTTAAGCCTTGCACTTTCAAAAATCTACCAGATTTAATTAACGAATCCTGCTGTTCTAAAAGTGTTTAAAAATTATATCCTGCAAACATCCGCCTTTTTTATTTTTCTAATGCTCAATAGATGGCGCCACAATAACTGCTTTTTTTTAATATGATTTTTTTCTTCTCAGCTGATACTGTTAAATCATATTTGGGGGGGGGAGGGAAAGAAATTATTGCAATTTCACAAGGCAGAAGATCTTCGTTATGTTCGATCTTTAGATTTGGAGCTATGTTGCTATGGTAACTAAATGGTCTATTTAAGCACATATTCTCTTCCTAATAGTAATATAACAATTTTGTATAGCAAATGTTTCATTAAATTCATTCCTTAAGTATATTTAATGAAAGAAATTTAGTTTAAAAATTCATTTAATTGTATAGTATTTTACCTATATCAAAAGGTAAAGAATCAATTCTCTAGAAATCTATTTAATGCAATCAATTTTAATATGTTTCAAAATGTTTTAAAACTTTAAAGGCCTGGCTTTATTAAATGAAGGCACTAGAATACTTTACTTACATGAACTGAATGTATAAATAAATAAATATTTGTATGATTTGCTATTGGCTTGTTTTCTCAGCAAATTTCGTTTCGTGAAATTCGAAGTCTTTTTTTTTTTAATTTATACTTTTAAAAAGACAAACGATATTTTCACGCCCTAGGCAGAAGGTTGCACTGGCGTTTTTTTAATTATGAGTTCCTAGTAGGTAAATAGCATATTTAAATTACTTTTGGCAGATTTCCAATCCCAGTAAGCCTACAGTCCCGGCAGAATTGAATTAACCATTGAGTAAAATAAATACGCACTTAGGGCATCAAAGGAAGAGGGCACCACAAAAAGGTCCTTAGGAACTCATGGAAAGGGGGCACCACAAAATTTTTCACTGCAGGTTTTACCACGAAATCCATGAAGCAATCAAACAAGATTGGAAGTGGAAGAATGGGGGAAAAACTGGTGTAAATGTGTGTGAGAGCAACAAATTTTTTCAGACGCTTAAAGGTCCAGAGTCTCGGTCGCCGTTCTGTAAATCTTCCTCCTCAATCAAGTTCCTCCATCCTCAGAAGCATAAAGAACTATTTCCATTAATAAGAAAAATTCTGTTTGAATGCTGTGTAAGCCAATCTATGCTTTTTGTTCTGTGAGGACACAAGAACAATGACAGAGCTTTAGCTAGGGTTTTCATCGTCCGGGGCAACTGTAGAATTTGCACCTCTTTCATTGTGCCAAGCATAGATACATTTCATTCTAAAATTTCGTAAAATCAATTTGGCGCCCACTGGATGCTGCGCCCGGGAAGAGATGTCCCCCTTGCCCCAGCCTAGTTATGCCACTGTATCTTGAATCTTTAGGGCAATATATCTGAATAATGCTAATTTTAAATCTATAGGGCGATATATCTAAACGATGTTAATCTTAAATCTATAGGGCGATATATCTGAACGACGTTAATCACGTATTATTGTACCAGCACTCATATATGTGATAAAAGATATGTAAATCAAAATTGTAACTCAAATTGGCGTTAGTTCCAAAATTTCTCATTTTAATTTGATCATTTCCTCTGTCTATTCTAAAAATAGTAATAAATTTTTCTTTAATACGTCATTTCTAGAATAATCCATGGCATATGATTTTTACATAACGATGTCTCGTAGCCATTTTGGAACTTAAACCGAAACCTTTCTTACTAATAAACTTTCATATTCAAATAACTAAACACTTTGCTTCTGTTTCTCTCGCTGTTAAAGCGCTGTTTCCTTCCTATCGCAACACTATCGAAAATAGAAATGTGTTTGAAAAAGCACGATTAGTGTTCCAATGTGTTTGTGGCCACAAAATGTTTATTGAAATAAAGATGAATATTTAATCTGTTTCGGCTACCAAGTTTGCTGCCCATTACTGATCAATGTCTACAAAATACAATATTTCTACCTACGCTATCAGCATTTCCTCTTCATTACAGCTAAGTCTGTATCATTACAACTAGTTGACTAGGACATCGTCTGGCTCGAAAATCCCTTCTTGAAAGTTATGTTCATCTGTGCAGAATGAGGACTGTCTTAAAGTACAGATTATCTACGAAATTTATATGTGTGAACGAAAGAGAAGTTCAACTTTGATGTGACAATATACTTACATTTTATTCTGCATCCATGGGAAATATCGCTCTTGATTTATTCAATACCCAGAAGTGAAAAAATCGGTGCTTTGAAAATTAATTCAACATGGCGTTTATATTAAAAAGTGAGACTGCATTCCAGTAAGGCCTATACTTAAGATTGGAATTTTTTGTTTATGTCTTAACGTGTGATTGGCCAAAAGCTCTACACTATGCAAATGATCTAATGCACGTCAATTTTCAGTGGCGCAGTTTATAAAACGTTATTACTATTTTTAGGATACAGAGGGGAAGTACCCAATTACAATGGTCTCTTTGAGATTACAGGATTTCGTGTAGTACCGAATTTTCTATAGTACAAACAAATATGACCCTTATAAATGTGAGCACTCCCGTAAAGATGTTTGCAAATTAAAATCATTATTTCTTTTTCTATTAGACACATGCTACTGCTTCATTAGCAACCTTTATACGCTGGATTGTGAGTTATCAAAATTTAAGCAAAATTCGCTTAACTATGTATGAATATAAGTCCGAAATGCAATGGAAGTTGAATGCTTTCTTATCATGATAAATGGATGCATATTTCATTATTTTCTATACTTCTTTGTAATAATACCGTCTTATTCGTTAATTTATCGATTTTCCAAATTGCATGATACATTCATTGTAAGTCTATATTCTTCAGCAAAGTTATTTGAAAGCATAGGAAAAAGTATAAGCAGAGTTCAGGATTTAATAAATTTATTTCATATAAACATATATTGTGCCCAAAAAAATAAATTGTTTCATTTACTAGAACTAAAAAAAAAAAAAAAATAGCTGAAAAATGCATAAGGAAATACTTAAATTATATATTTGGTGAATTTCATGCAACGATTTCATTTTACCTTGTTGTCAAAACAGAATTCATCGATGAATTTATTTCACTTCATTTGTCTTAACTGTTAATTCCTTAAATTAGCCAATGAAAACTTTTCTTTTCCCTATACGAAATTTAATCTCACTCTCGAGAAGTTTTCTCTGACCATTGCTTATTTGTTTTTACATTCTAAATACCTTTCGAAATTTAGGTAAAATCTTAACAATCTAAGAACAAATATAGGCATGGAATGTGATATGACGAAACAGTATGATGTACAATGCTCGAGGGGGGAAAAAAAGCAAAAAAAGGGGGGACAGTTCTACATCTCCCGTTCTACTGGCTCAATTGATGAAATTCAACTTGCGCTTTTCATGTCTCGAAAGCGCGATTTAGGATATGTATTAGATTTATATATAGCATATTTAATATAGGTATTTTGACACAAAAATGGACTTTTCCTGAAATGATATGTAAATTACTTTCCATATTTCGATTCTATGACTCAAACTATATCAAACTGCCAAGTTTTGTAAAAATACCAAGAGTAGTTTCTAAAAAATTAGCTCTCAGAATTTTAGCTTCTCAATGTTAATTGAATTTAGTATATATTTGTTAATATCCCTTTTTTTTTTATTAAACTTATTTGATTCCTTCTTTCACATTTCGAAATTTAGATTCATTCCAACTAGCATTCTCCCTTTTTTTGTGACTTATTTTTAAAATTTCTATTTTTAAGTAATTTTTATAAAATTTTTCGAAAAAAAAATTTTAATTACAACCTATAAATTTTTGCCTTCATTTTAAAGTAGATGTATGTCTAGGCTCACGTGTAAAAAATTAGAATTTTTTATTCAAACGTTTCTAAGTTATACATGAATTTACATATTGGCGCGTTTTTAAATTTCGCATATAATAACGCCAAATGTGATAATAACGGCAAATGTAGTTTACACACTTTATTAAAATTATTAGAAAGTATGAACGATTGTTTTTTTTTTCCGCTCGTCTAAAATGAAAAAAAGAAAAAGAAAATAGGTTGCTATAAATTAAGAAGTTCGCCAAGTGAATTATTCTTGGCGCACACTGAAAAAAAGTGCCAAAATAAATTTTTGAATTTCCCTGTTGATTTCGCACCAAATTTTACAGAATTTAATATTTGGGCATAATTTGAGTCGAAGAATATGGGAAAAAATTGGCATGTCATTTCAGGAAAAGTCCGATTTTGTGTCAAAATACGTGTGTTAGAACAATGCTATATATAAATCCTAAGTCGCACTTTCAAGACATGAAAAACTCAGTTTAAATTTCGTCAGTCAGCTCAATAAAATGGGAGACACAGAACTGTCCATTTTTTTCGCAGTGTGCATTGAAAAATACAAAGTACGTCGAAACTTCATAAAATAAGCTGCTCAGTATACATGAACAGTGTTGAGTATTGAAACATCAAATATACGAGAACTGTTAAAACTGAAACGAATCACCGTAATGTCTTTTTAGTAATACAGAGACAAGGAGAGGTTGTAAAGGACCCTTTTATTTGACTAAGATAAAATTTAACAGACGGCCCCCCCTCATGCTTAGAGAAGGCAATAATTATGGCTTAAATCAAAGCTAATGGACGAAGACAAGTAAGTTAACCGAAGGGCTGAAGAAAGAGAATAGCGCTAAAGCTGGCTATGACTTAAGGATGGCGTAACAAGCCTAATGACAAAAATAACACAACGTCGCATTGATTCTTCCCTCTAAAACATTTCCTTCCAATGCTTTCTTCTTTCTATCTCATCTGAATGTCACGCGCGCTAGAAATTTACATTCTGACAGGAAAAGGGAGATGAGGGAGAAATGGAAGATGATTAACGTAATGTAGCTTAAGGTAAAATAACACGCCGAACAAATATTAATTTAGAAGTCAAACAACAAAAATCAGCGCTACATATGCAAAATTTCACAGAACTAGTTTCGATGGTTTTACCGAATCATCAACCTCAGCTGCCAAAATGCAAATGAACGAGATCAGATACAGTGATAAGATTAGGTAAGATAAGAATGGCTGGGCAGGAGTTAAGTACTGGCGCCATCTATTGATGAAACAAGAAAACTGAAATTTCCTTAAAGGCTGAAGGTAAAGACGGATTGGAATTTGGGTCATTAGGAAACACAGAAGTCCTCCATTGCCCAGCATTGTTGGTCCGAAAATCACACTTTCAATTTTTCTTCAGCCAAAATTATTCAAAAAACGCTTTATCGGTGAATTAAATTTCCAGAGGCGTTTCACATTCAAAAAATATCTTCCTGTTCTATTTAATGATCTTAGGTCCATTCCATCTTTGCCTTCAGCATTTATTTAAATTATATTTTAGTTTTCTTGTTTCATCAATAGATGGCGCCAGTAGCTTAACTTCTACCAGCCATTCTTATCTTATCACTATAGCTTATCTCATTCATTTCCACTTTGGCAGCTGAGGCTGTTGGTTCTCTAAAACCATCGAAACTAGTCCTGTAAAAATTTGTAAATGTAACGCTGATTTTTGTTGTTTGACTTCTAACTTAATAATATAGCTTGTTAGAAACTAAATGTAAACGTTGATCAGGAATCGAAAAAGGAATAATATGAAACAAAATGTTCATTTACTGAATGCAGTATACTTTTTAAGCTTTTTTCCAAAGTGACATATTACTAAGATGTTGGTGTCTGCAAACAATACTCAAATAAAAAACAGTCTTAGGAAACTACTATTTAACATGCACGAAAATTAACTAAACCAAGTATTGTAGGAATTTAGAAGAATATATACATGTGTGTGTGTGTAAGAGAAAAAATATGTACATAAAAATTATAATTATCAATACTCCTTAATTCCCCTTCTCTGTTCTAAAATCGAAAAATCGTCTGGACTGCATGATTTCTAGATCATTCTACTTTGCATGGCTTGCGTATCTCTGATAACGTATCTAATTTAGAACCTGACCTCAAAATTTCGAAAACTGCAATCTTTCTAATCTAAACCAAAACCTTCACTTCATGAGCCTTCATACTAGATAACTAACTGCTCACGTTGTTTCTAGCTCATTTGCTGTTCAGATATGGGCGTACTGCCTTTCTTTCGACTGCAATAGTATTAAAAAATGTAAATGTTCTGGCAAGTAAATTGTGGACACAAATGTCAGTTGAAATAAATGTGAATATTTAATCTTACTCAACTGCCAAGTTTCCTAGTTATGACGGATTAAACACTTCAGCATTCTCCACGATCAGAATTCTGCCACTCTTATATGGATCTAGTTTCTAAGCTATTTTAGCCATCACTACTGCTACTTCTTATTCTTTTCATCACACGCATGCACGCACGCACGCACACACGCACGCACACACACACACATCTATATATATGTAATAAGATGACTTATTAAGCTGCAATAGACTGAAGATGGTTCTGTGCGTTATATCCTGGGGAGACCTTACTGCGCAAAAATATATCTTTCATGACACATGATCATGGGCGCAATACGCACCCCACAGTTTTATATATCGCATCACATTTTAAATAATGGTACAGTTAGCGACACGACAAAGCAAACGGAACGAAGTAGCATCTTGGTTGCGGGAGAGCTAAAGTGCGCAAGCAGCCGGTATGGGGGCTCAGCAAGAGAAGGCTTTGGTTTGGATAACAAAGGTTTCAGTTCTCGAAATTTTAATTTCAGGCTCCGAGTTAGCCACGTCATGAGCGTTACGCAAACCATGCAAGGTGGATTTATCTAGAAATGAATCAGTCGGGAAACGCTACAATGCTTGAAATATACAGAGGGAATTACGGGGTTAACTTTGATTTACATATTTTTTTATCTTACATATTTATACATAATTCACGAGTAATTAACTTTTGAAGTATGAAGTTGCTTTCCGAACATTTTATGAAGTTATTTATATATTCTTAATTAAAAATATTTTCGAATCGTTTGGACAGAAAACAAAAGTAATTCATATTTCGAGCATTACGAGATGAATTATTTTGTATAAAGATGAATAATTAAATAAATTATCTAAGCTTTTAACATCGATTGCGTAATTCACGGAAGAATGAACATTTTAATCTATCGTGGAAGGATGCACATTTTAAATCCGCATTAAAGAAATAAACTTTAAGGTCGTGAATAAATTAGTCCAGGTGCAGAAGATCAGCTTGATTACATTTTGTTTTTCTTCCCGAGCTTGAAGAAAAAGTCGAAGTCGCGAATTCTTTGCGTAACGAATCGTTTTAATTAAATACTATAAAATCCTAAAAGTATCAGTTACCAGTTAGCAACCAGCATCAAAAAAATTTATTTTAATTTTTTGAATCCTCTAAGTCTTTTTTTTTAAACTTTTCACCCTTGTTAGTACTTTATTATTCGAACATTATTAGTTATTTTCAGCTTTATTAGAACATTATTTAGTTTAATAATTTGCGACTTTATCTGTTTACATATACTGCGCGATAAGGTTAAAATTTAATCTACATTAAATTGAAAGTGGAGAGTTTCTAATGAAACATCAAGCGTTATACAAGAAAAGCAAAATAAAATTAGAAATCTAGAATAAAATAAAAGAAATAAGCAAAGAAAATCAGTTCAGTTAGCTCAATTAAGTTTGTCATTTTATGTGTACGTTAACTGCCAACTTCTGCATTACTTCATAGAAATTCTTAGTTTCACAGATGAACAAACAGTTGCGGAAATTGACTACAACGGTTACTGAATATTACACATTATTAAAAATTACAAAACTGTTGCAAGAACAGTCAAAGTTACAAAAGTTGTTACAGAGCGATTAACAGTTAGAAAAGTAGCTACTATGTATTAAAGAAATGACTTAAATAATATTTAACTGTTGATGTGTATTGCATCATTTTTGCAAATGCGTTTTATAAAGCACCCGAATAATAAAGGACGCTTAATTTTGCATTGCTTAATTTGATATATCACAAAGAGAGCATTTGGGACAACCAGTATTTTAGCACACGTTTCCTGTAGATTTATCAGGTTTAAGGAAACTGATTTTAGCTAGTTACTTGTGCTTGCGCTTACTATGTGTTACTTATGCTTACTTGTCTGACAATAACATCAGCCCAAGCCCACGAAATAATTCGTGGCAAGGAGCGTTAATTTACGCCTGTCGTTGGCAACATCCTTGAGCGCCTTACAAGTAACAATGCGATTTTCCTCAGTTCTGCCCCAATTTTGATGGAAAACACCACGAGGGGACGGGTCCGAGGGCTTTCCACCCCTTCCACCAAACTACATGAGAGGACTTTCGGCTCGCCGCATATTTACAATGCCGCCATGCCCCAGCGACACTGTACATTTGCAGACATCCATGTTTCCTCCGGCATTCGAACTCGGGCCCTTCGGCACGGAAGTCAGCGACGCTATCCACTATACCTGTTGAGCAACATAATTCTAACATACTTTGCAATATTGTAATACCATATTTTCTCACATACAGCTTTTGAACTTTTACTGAAATTTAATATTTTTATATTTGGTTTAGGTAAAACTTTGGTTCACGAATTTATGTCTTTCCTAAACGTAGTTAACACGCCTGTTAATCTAAAGCTAGATGCTACGCCGAAACAAATTTTACTATAGGAATTAATGTAAAATGTATTAATTCGTTTTCAGATCCCAAACGATTACTTAGAAAAGAGTACTTTGTAAGTATATTTATAATACAAAAACTGTAAAATTATTTAAATATAATATAAATACAGTATTAACGCATATAGAGTATTTAACGCAGTACTAAATACTAGAAGACTTAAATAATAGGAAAAGTTGAATTAAATTTTATCGTATCTCTACAAAAGTAATTCGGTGAAAACGGCCAAAGGTCTAAAATGTCATCGCTTGAAAGGGAAACCATATTTCGTAAAATGATCAGGTAGCTGCTACATTTCTGAATTTTTATTTTTATTTTTTCTTTCTACTCATACTACTGGCCTGTATTAAAACCACAGCGGACATATTTTTAAAAGACTCAACGATTGGATTCTTTGTCCCATTACAAATGTGTCCGCTGTGACTCTTTTCTGTATATGTTTAAAAATGTTCCTAAAGCAAGCCATAGCACTAGCATTATAAATATTTATGCCGCGTCTTATTATGATCCTTAAAATGGCAACAGGAATGGGACTTAAGTGATCTCCCGTTCGTCAATTTCGTCATTCGGCCCGATTGACGAAATTCAACTTGCGTTTTTCATGCCTCGAAAACGGGACGTGGGACATGTACTAGATTTATATATAGCATTGTTTTAATATACGTATTTTGGCACAAGATCGGATTTTTTCTGAAATGACGTGTCAAATTTTTCCCATATTTCCATTCTACGATTCAAATTACGCCAAACTGCCAAGTTTCATAAAAATCGTACGAGTAGTTTTTAAACAATTAGCCCTCAAAATTTAAGCTACTCAATGTTAATTGAGTTTGGTATATATTTATAAACATCTCTTTTTACTTCCTTGTACGAAATAAAAAGGAAGTATTGTAATCGCGAAAAATTTCGGGTACCATATTTCAACGAAAATACATATTTTTGAATGCAATCGAATGCAATTTAACGACGTTTTTGAGTGACATCCGTATGTAAGGACAGAATAAAAGACTCTTTTCCCCCAAAATAATTATAAAACTGATTTAAAATGGATTTTGAAGAGTTTTTTTGTGGCGTCTGTGCACGTACGTATGTACGCATCTCGTACGTATGTATGTGTATATATGCATCTCTCATAACTCAAAAACGAGGAACCTCAGAAAGTTGAAATTTTGTATATAGAGTTGCTATAACATGTAGATGTACATTTTGGTTGCAATCGGCCGCACCAAAAGTATATAAATATATGTATATATATATCCACTCTGTTACTCGGCTCAGTGAGTTTAGTTTCTTTATTCTTATTAGTTTGTAAATTGCGCATTTTTTGCATTAAAAATAATTGAATTATGTTGTTCTTATCTTCCGTTTAAGGTTTTTATGCCTTTAGTAAATCTGTGTGCAAGATTTGCAGAATTATCAACAATTTAAAAGTTGTTTAAGTGCGGCTAAGCCTAATCATTTTTCTCATGGCAGATATTTGTTTGCATTTGAAACCTAGGAAAATATTGGATTTGTTGCCAATCTAGAGAAACTAAGCTTCGCAACAACAAAGATAACGCCTTCTTTTATTATTGCGAATTAAATGATGCTTAATTAACTTCGGAATTTATTCGAGAAAATAAAATGTTTACGATTTACTTAGTATTTTTTAACAGATATTTTGAATTTTATGTATTTTTGCTTTGTCGCGAAATTAGAATTGAACTAATTGAATGAGAAATACTGAATCGTCTGCGTAAAACTGTTTCTTTCTCTCTATTTTTTTTATTTGTTTAGTTTCTTTTAAACATCGTTTTAGATTTATTATAGGATTTGAATAGAACATGTGGCAACGATTAGGTAATTCTCCAGATGATATACATAATTTTCCGCATTCTTGATGAGTTATAAAATGAATGAGGTGTAACGCTGTTAAGTGAAGCTAGCGCCAGAGTGTCGCTGTGGTAAACAGATATAGTGAATTTTAAAGAGTACATTTATTCTATTGTGGTTTATGCGCTATCGATGAAGTAGATTTAATTTCATCCAATAAATTTAAATGAAATGCGAAATGCATGTAATTTAATATTCCGTACAAGGAAGTCATATTGTGTACACATCAGATTTTTTTATTAAATTTACTTGATTCTCCCTTTCACATTTCGAAATTTAAGATCATTCCAATTAACATTTGCCCACTTTTTATGATTTAATTTTTGAAATTTGTATTTTAAGATGAATTTTATAAATTTTTCAAATTTTTTTTTTATTTTAACCCATAAAATTTGTACCATCATCTTAAAGTTAATGTATTTTTAAGCATACCTGGAAAAAATTAGAATTTTTGATTTAAAATTTAATAGCATATACGTGAATTTAAACGTTGGCACGTTTTGAAATTTGGTATAGTTGTTGAAAGAGATAATAACATCAATCGTGGTTTAGGCACTTTGTTAAAATTATTTGAAAGTAGGAACGATGTGACTTCTTTTCCGCTCATCCACAATGTAAAAAGGTATGAATGATGTAATGTTTTTTTGCCACTCCTGCACAATGGAAGAGAAAGGAAAATAGGTTGCCATGTATTAAAAAGCTCGTCACGTGAATTATTCTTGACAAACTGAAGAAACTTGACGCAAACTGAAGAAATGCGCCAAGTTAAATTTTTGAATTTTTCCGTAAATTTCGCAACAAAGTTTACAAAATTCAATATTTAGGCATAATTTAGGTTGTAGAATCGAAATATGGAACAAAATTGGTGTGTTATTTCAGAAAAGTCCCATTTTGTGTCAAAATACCTATGTTAGAGCAATGTTATGTATAAATGAAATATATATCCTAAGTACTGCTTTCGAAGCATAGAAAACGCAATTTGAATTTCGTCAATAGGCCCAGTCGAGCGGGAGATATAGAACTGTCCTTTTTTTTTCGCAGTATGCATACGATTTCTTCCCAAATGTTAACCTTCAAAGAAACGTGTCCGTCCCATAAATCACCAAATTTATCAGGGGTCACGGAACGTTTCCTGTTTATTTTCTTCGGCATTTCCGAAACTGCAACCTGTGTCTGCGGAGTAGAAGCTTCCTCAGACCACTACGTCTATCGATGCCCTCTCACCAACGCCACTCACCTACGTCAGCGCTTCAGCAATGTGTACACTCACAGACGCTTTATTGCACAAAATCTTGTGACTGCAAAAGATATGTCAGACATTGCATATACCGATTGCAACCCTGGGAAGGACATCTCCCAAGTCATATAAAACCTCCTCTCGCTGAGCTGTCTCTTTTTGATACCGTTAGTTATTTATTTTATTACGTATTTGTTACTTATATGCTTTATATTGCACTATTTATTTATTGTATTACTTTTATGCTTTATGTTCTCTGTTATATATTCTTGCATTGCAATATGTTTTTTGCATCCTCTGTTTCCAAATCTATAGCCTGTTTCTCACCCAACTCCTTAAATTCTTCGATAAGCGCTGGGAAGTGGAGGCATGCACCTGCTCACCTTTCGTAGACGTCAGGTAACTCCGTTCTCCGTCATTTGTCATCTCTAAACCTGATAAAGAGCTTTACATACACTACTCGACATTGAAAATGCAACACCAAGAAGGAGTGGTCAGAAATTTATGCAAATTTTATGCAAATGATGTGAAATGCGCAGCTCTCCGACTTACGTGAAGTAAGATGTAAGGGAAGGAACGTGCAGAATGGACAATATTCGTGTCGTTATTTATGCAAGACGAATTATCCAAGAAAGCTGCTTTTTGTCCCGGAGGATACGTGTAATAGGAGAGAATGCCAGGCCGCCGTCAACGAATGCACTTCCAGCAGATAGATGATTTTACGAGGGGTATGGTGATCGGAGTGAGATAGGCGGGTTGGTCCTTACATCAAATCGCAGCTGATACCCACATGGATGAGAGCACGGTGCATCGGCTATGGCGAAATGGTTGGAACAAGGGAATGTGGGAAGAAGGAGTATTGCAGGTGCAGCCAGAGTGACGTCAGCACGCGTCGATTGACGTATCCGCCGACAAGCTGTGGCGGTCCCGAAAGTCACTTGTACCGCGTTTCTGCAGCATGTGCAAGATACCCTGGATATTCCCGTGTCGACGAGAACCATTTCCCGTCGATTGGGTGAACGTGGCCTGCACTCACGGCTTCCGTTAAGAAGACTGCCTTGACCCCACAGCATAGACACCAACGTTTAGAATGGTGCCAGACTGCAGCGATGTGGATGACAGAATGGCGAAACGTCGTGTTCTCAGATGAGTCACGCTTCTGTTTATCTAGTGACAGTCGCCGCATACGTGTGTGGCGTCGACGTGGAGACAGATCTAATCCGGCAGCAAATGTGGAACGCCCACCGCGCGACAACGTAGCATAATGGTTTGAGGCACTATTGCCTACGATTCCAGGTCACTTCTAGTTCATATTCAGGGCACTATGACGGCCCAACGATACTTGGATAATGTACTACGGCCGGTGGCAATCCCCTACCTTTAGGGGCTGCCTAATGCAATTTTTAGCAGGATAACGCCTGACCACACAGCGCTCGCATTTGTCAACATGCTCTGCAAGGTATACAGATGCTTCCCCGGCCACCGTACTCTTCTGAGCTGTCACCAATCGAACATGTGTGGGATGTGATTAGACGCCATTTGCAGAGCCTTCCCCTGCCTCGTTCAGAAGACGAACTGTGGCAAATAGTTGAAAGGGAATGGAGAGCCATCCCTCAGCCTTCCGCACTGTTATTGACTCTATGCCTAGACATGTTTTTTCGCGCATCTCTGTCCGCGGTGGTCCTACATCCTACTGAGCCGACGCCGTTCTGGCTCTGTATTCTGACTACCATTTTGAAATAAAAATCACTTATTGCTACTTGCTGTCTCTGTCATTTTGCCGAATTTCATCACTTTCTGACCACTACTTCTTGGCGTTGCATTTTCAATATCGAGCAGTGTATATTTATTATAACCCTTTCTGTGTCTCATTGCATCTTATTCCATTTTGCGAAACTCTTCCCTTCTGTCTTCTTCTTCTGAAGACAAATCATCCACTGTACTTTAGAGTATGATTTGTTACCTGATTACTTGTTTGTATCTCTATACATCAGTGATTCTTAACCTGTGGGGCGCACCCACCTAAGGGGACGCGAGGACATTAGATGGGGGGGGGCGAGAATATCCAAGAGAAAACATTATTTAAAAATATTGATTAACTGACTGAAAAGAAAGCACACATACATATAGAAAACAAAATAAATTTCGACATATTTAACAATTAACTTATTAAAGTAAAACAACTTGTAAATCAAAATGTACCTAATCAAAGCATACCAAATTAAAAATAAATTTAATAATTATTAATGACTATGGCTTCCTTGGGCCTGTCTTGCAGAGCAAAGTTTTTCGAAGGAAGATTTAATATTAGAAATAGCCACTCTCAGTTTTGTATCTATATTTAACCCAGATCTATATTTTCTCTTCAAAGAAGCCACAGCAGAAAATCCAGTTTCGCAAATGTAGGATGTTGAAAATGGTAATAGAATGCGAAATGCTGTTGTTTTTAGTGCAGAAAAATAATCCTCTACTTCTGACCAAAATTCAAATACTGATTTATTACTGAATTCTCTTTTAGTTCCGCCACTTGTCGTGAGCCTATGAATTTTTCTTCCTCATCAATTGAGAGTTCTTTGGGAGTCTTATGAAATGAATCACTAACCTACTTGTAACTTGCTATCAGTTTGTTGTCAGCAAGAAAATACTTTTTAAAATTCTTTGCTAGCATGGCTAAATAATTTTCAAATGGTTACAAAAATAACTTTTACGTGTTCTTCTTCAGATTTGTTAATTTTAGTACAATCATTCACATTTGCAAGCACTGTTAGGTTTTTTTGCTTTAAGTTTCTGTTCCACAATTCCAATTTTCTACAAAAAGCATTAACTTTATCACTCGTATCCAACATATGTGTATTTGCTCCTTGGAGTTGAAGATTCAAGTTATTTAATTTTTCGAATATGTCGACAGAGTAGCTCAATTTCATCACAAATAAATCATCGCGAAAATTCTCGGCTTCCGATCTATTTTCTTCTTCTAGGAAAATGGCGATTTCTTCTCTTAATTCATAAACACGTTGCAAGAATTTCTCACGTGATAACCATCGTGCCTCGCAATAAAATAGTAAAGTTGAATGTACTGCATCCATGTCTTTACAAAGTGCGGAAAAGACTCGGGGGTCTCATTGTGATATAATTTACTACGGTTACAACCGTAGTTAACACAATATTCAGATCAGAACTCATTTTTTTGGAAGCCAAAGCTTCTCTGTAGATCATGCAATGTGTCCTGACGCACTGAGGTGATTTTCGTTTTACAAGTGCTTTGGAATATTCCGGACATTGAACGAGCACCATCGGTGCATATTCCGAAGCAACTTTTCCATTCTATATTTGCCTTGTTCATAAAATCATTTAAAACAGCAAATAATGCGAGCGCTGTTGTTTTGAGTTCTATTGGTTCGCAGAAAAGTAGTTCTTCTATTACTGTCATATTATCACAAAATCGAACATAGGCAATGAAATGAGAATCTTTATTATTATCTGCGACTTCATCAAGCTGTATTGAAAACAATTTGTCACGAAACTTCGAGAAAAGTTGACACTGTACATCTTCAGCTATAACACCAATTCGACGAACAACAGTATCATTTGAAAGAGGTGTGGACTGCAATTGTTTTGAAAAATTATCTTCAAACATAGTTTCTGCAATCTCAGTTGCTGCTGGCAAAATAAGCTCTTCACCAATGGTGTGAAGTTTCTTACATCTGGCTATTTTATATGAAACTTTGTAGGATGCAACTTTTTATTCACAGACGAAGTTTGTTTGAAAAATGATTTTTGTTTTTCATATGATTTTAATTTTAACTAGAAGAATTCTCTGGGCTTGTTGACGTGCTCACTATGAAGCGTTTTCAAATGTCGTTTAATTTTATTAGTTTTTATGCTGTCTGCGGCTAACATTTTTGAGAAAATGATACATAGAGGCCTTTCTTCTTCATTTACGTCAATACTGGTAAACCAGAAATTTAAGCATTCTTGAGAATATTTTCTTGATTTTATTTTCAGAACCACGCTCGTCTGTGTGCTTATTGATGCTTGACTATCGTCTAATGCTCGCTTACGCCTGCTTAAAAAATTATCCATGAGTCCGCATGAATCTGCTGCCGCAAATATTTAATATGATGAATTGCAATTAACATGAAAACATACATAGCTTACGATAGATTCGATAGCGATCGACTCAAATGAGAATTGAAACTTGCGTTATCGAACATTTTCCTTCTTCCTGTGAGAAAACATTTGCTTTGCGCATGCTCTAAACGGCTTCCGCAAACTATATTACTTATTTTTCTCTTTTCCGTAGTCATGCTTGTGTTTTGTTTCTTTTATTATTCCCAAAAACGTATTCCCAGTTTCTAAATTTAGCTCACCCCGTCTAGGTAAACTTTCATTAAAGAATTTTTGTATTTTCAGATTCTTTTAACGTTATCTCCCTGTTTGGCTTTCATTTCAAATATACTATTAAATTTTTCTTCACTTCCATTCGCTTCATCTGTTCACCGCCCGTTTGGCAAAATGTCAGATTTGGTTTCTCGCCAATGTTGGCTCACTTTTACTCTTGTTTCGACAAGCGCCTGGCCCCAGTCACCACCCCTCTTCTTATTGGTTGCCGTTTATGACGTCAGGTTGAAGAGATTTCATTATCTGTTTCGTTTACGTTAGGTGAACTTATACTGCTTTGGTCTTGGTTATGTATAAATGTGAATTTGTGGAGCTGAGGCTCAAGCTTTTGGCGCGCAAAAATGCCGCGGGGAATTCATTTCATCACTATATGACATCACAAGTCGTGTCCAATAAGAGCTTGGGGTGGTGGCTGGGGCCAGGCGCTTGTCTTGTTTCGGCAGTTAGTTAAAAGTAATTTAAAAACAGAAATCAAAATACTCAGTACTCAGTATATATTATTGTTGTATACATTTTACTGTATGCGGGGGGAGAATCACAATCTTGGCATGCAACAATACAACAGGCATCCATAAGCTAGAACTATCGCTTATAGGCAAATCAAAAAAAATCTCCAGGCATTTAAAAAGGGACACTAATAGGACAGAAACCAACTATTGTCTTCCTGTTTGCTACCGGAATCAGTCAAACTCATGGTTGAATGGAGCAATATTTAACGATTGGTTTCATTATTAATTATTGCTCTGGGGCGTTCCATCGGCGAAAAAGCTTTTAAAATCAAAAAATCTACCAAGGAAGTAGATTTTCATTCTAGACAATGCCCCATTCTATCCTCATGCAGAATAGTTACAAGACGAGTTTCTTCCTCCTAACGTAACTTCAGTATATCAGCCGATGTACCTGGGCGTTTTGGAGGCATTGAAAAAATATATAGACAAATTTCTATCACCTCTTGTCTTTGCCAGGAAGGATGTGATATGATCGAGAAACTGAAGAAAATACATATGTTGGATGTTGTTGAATGGATAGTTCATTCTTGGAGTGAAATCGAGCAGATAAGCCTCGTTGGTTCCTGGAGAAAGTTGCTGGACCATTCAGGGAACGAATTTCACGAAAGCAGAGGAGAGACAGAAAATTGTTGTTGACTTACTTAAAAATACATTCCAGGCTGAGAAGAAGTTACTGATGATGATTTTCAAGAATGGATGGGATAAGATTAAAATTGTGAAATTTTAGGACATGCAGAAATAGTTGCACTGGTGAAAGATAATGTGGATAAAAATGAATATGAATCAGAAAACGAAGAGATTAAAGACAACGGAAAAGCTAAAATGATGACTCACTGTGAAGAACTAAAATAATGCTTCTTTACATGGAGAAGCAAGGTACATATGGTATGAACATTTTGTTCCTCCGTTACCTATGGAATGAAGCTACGCGACGACGGAATATGTGTGAGAGACAATCTACCATCACACGATATTTTTCTACCAAGAATTGCTAATAATTTTTTTTATTTTTTTATGCAAGTTTTTCTGCTCAATTATTTTAGGGTTTATTTGTTATTTTTATGACTCCTATTGTGCTAGAACTTGACATAAAAAATCAGTATTAATTTAATTTTATGCTAAACTTTTCCGTGCCCGATATTGTGCTACAAATGTCTAAAGTAACTTACAGTTAAATATCAAGAGCCCTGACAAACCCACCACCTATTCCGTAAAACTCGACAGTCTTTCATTACGTCGAGTTTGCGGGACTCTACTGCAATTGCATGCAGAAATAAATAACGTCAAAAAGTCTTAGAAGTCTGTGAATAATACCATGGGAAGATCAATCGGAAGTTATTGAGGCATTTCTTCCACCGTACTTGTAGATTTTACACAAAAATTTCTGGAATCATCACAAAAGCCATTTTAAGAGTTCAGCTAACTGCTTATTTGGCATCGCTGTTCGAATAACTAAGGCCTTATATTTATTATTAGAAAGTATAGCTACATTATAAAAACAATCAAATTCTGAAAAAAAATCAGCTGAAGCTTTTCTACAGCAATAAAAAAATATTGTTTTACTATAGCATATAATATTCTGTTCTGACAAACAAAATCCGTACACACGGCTGTAGCTTGGAAAAGAGACATCCTTAGCCATGTTTCCATTATGATAAACATAAGACTGCTTACTTGTCTTCCACCAGTCCTCGAGCATAGCTGATTCTCAGAGTATTGATATTTATTGATTCACACCTGAGCAGTTTAAAGAAATGTGTCGCCACTGAGTGAACAGAAGATCTTTAAGTTATATTCCAAAGACCTTTTCGAGTAGCTATCAAAGTGTTGTCATTCATCAAAACAAAAAAGAAATCCTTATTTTAGCTTTAAAATTTAATTAATTAATTAACAAAATTCGCAAATTTTCGCTCTAATGGCATAATTGATTTCACAGCAAAAATAACGCGTTGTGATGATTATTACAAATTCACTTTCAAAAGCAAAGAAATTGCGTGTGATGCAATGACACGCATGCTGATGCGTGCCTGTTATTGAGTGGAAAATTAAATATTTTAAGCTTTGCTGTACGATAACAGACTTTGAAATATTTTTGTTGAGAATCGAGCATTTAAAATTAATATTATGTGCAGCTCCGTGGCATCATTGTTTTGTTGTATTATTATGTTTTATCCATCTGGCATCACTTTTTTTTAGTCATTCTAAAGTTGCTATGTAAGCAATAAGACGTATGTCAAGCATCTCTGCATTTTTGCTTATTAAAGCCTGAAATTCATTTAGCCATCTCTCTGTTTCGTTAATTTTATAACAGGTTATGGGCTTTAGCAACGTTTAACTGCGCAAGCAAAGTAACGATGGCTATTTTGACGTATTTGAATCACGGATTTTGACTTTCGTTTTTGATTTCAACACTTCCAGCTGAACAGTGTGTAGGTAGACGCTACAGTGTATCGATGGCTTTTTCGTTTTTGCTGTATATTTCCTGGTTAATGACGACGTAATACGATAGCTAAAAATTTTGTTCAGTGTACTAAATTGAAAGGTTTATCCAACTGGACTGACTGGAAATTTGAAATAAACTCTTTGTTTGTGCTCAACGATTGTGCGGGCAGTTTGATAATTCCCTTGTCGAGCCAAAAGCATCGGCAGAAGACGCGAATGAAAAGACGATACGCGAGTACAACGAAGCTGCAAAAGTGTATGCAAAAGCGAATGCGAAAGCTGCTGTGATCATTCGAACAAATGTATCACCGAATGTCTTAAATTTGATCCGTATGCATGGTAATTCTGCACTAGCGATATGGAATGAGTTGTTAAGTAATTTTGAGAAGGTGTCAAGCGTAAAATTGGACACTCTTCTGCAACAGTTTTTCACCTTTCGGATCGAGAAAGCCGAAAATGTAATGCAATCACTTGCACGTTTATGTACATTGTGGGTGGATCTTCAACGTGAGCGAGAGTTGAGTGGCGTAGGAAAGTTGCCGCAGAACTTGCTAGCACCACGAATCTTATCTATTCTTCCTGATGACTAATATCTCGAGTTCAAATCACAGTGGGATTCAATACCAAAGACGGAGAAATCACCAGAAAAACTTATCGAACAGATCAAGATGCGGCTGCAAAGAAAAAATCAAGAGCTTAGAAACGAAAGTACGATAACATTCGTCGCAAATGCACTACGATAACATTCGTCGCAAATGTTAATTATAACGCAAAACATAGTGGAAAGAAATAGAAAAAGGGTGGTAAAAAAACCTCAGATGGTCAGCCAACCTCAATCCTTGACAACAAAATAATGTCAAAACGATGAACAAACCTAGTAAGACCGATGATGGTGTAAAAGGTTTCAATGGCATCTGTTTTCGTTGTAATAAACCCGGGCACATTGGTAAATTTTGCCCATTTTTCCCTGACATGCCGACTACGACGAGTGGCAAAACAGAAACCTTCTTTGCAAAGACTGAATGCAGTGCGTTTGCTTGTTAAGAAGACGATTGTGGCCGAAATGTGTGGCTTAAAGACGACGAAGCTACAGCACACATTACAAATTCAGCCGAGTATTTCAAGACGTACCGTCACTTTAACAAACCAGCAGAAATCACAGTCGGTAACAAACAGACAGTACCAGCATATGGCTGCGGGGACATTGACATGTGTGCGACGGTTGGAAACGTACAAAAATCTATTGAGCTCACTAATGTACTGTACGCACCAGAAATTGGTAAAAATTTGTTATCAGCTTCAAAGGCAATGAAGCGAGAAATCTCGAACTTTGGTGATTCAGACGATATGATTTGTCGTTTCTTTCGCATGGAGACCCCAGATAATATACTTTTGGAGGCCCCATGTTCATCAAATGGACTTTTTGAACTACGTGCAAAACCAGTCAAGCCACAAGGAGGTTCTGCTGCTGCAGCCTACTTGGTTGACAACGAAATGACAACGCCTTTTCCTGAAACGGCAATGACGACGACGAAAAAATTGCCGTTATCACTTTGGCATCGACGACTTGAGCATCAAGGAATGCAGTACGTGAAACAGTACCTGCGCCAAAATGATGTAGATTTCATTGACGACGGACTATTTTGTGAGCCATGTGCGTATGGTAAACAAAGTCGACGAACATTTAAACCCAAACGATTCAAAACAAAAAAGTCTGGCGAAATAATACATGTAGACTTACTCGAATCGCCAGTCTTATCAAGAGGAGGAAAGAAGTACATGTTAGTGATTAAGGACGATTACTCTAAGTTTCGACATGTAGAATTTCTGAGACATAAAGACGAGGCTGTTGATAAAATCAAGCAGTCTCTTGTTCGAACCAACAAAGATGGTATAAATGTAAAGGAACTGGTTACAGACGGTGGTCGTGAGTTTGACAATGATAAATTGGTGAAACTGACTGATGATGCAGGCATCAAGCTGCGAATCACTATGCCATATACACCAGAACAAAACGGATTAATTGGAAGAGAGAATCATACAATAATGAATGTAGTTCGCACTATGATTAAGGATTCAGGCCTACCACAGTTCCTATGGTCAGAAGCAGCATCTACAGCTGTTTACGTTCTCAATCGAACTGGACCAAGTAAGACCCCGGGAAAATGTCCGTTTGAGGAATGGTTTGGACGCAAGCCGGAAATCAACAGAATTCGAGCTTTTGGATCAGCAGCATTTGTACATATACCAAATGTCAACAGAGGTAAATTAAATGACAAGGCTATAAAGGGCTATTTAGTTGGTTATTGTGATGATATCACATTTTCATAGCATCAAGGAATGATACGATAAAAAGTGCCAATGTAGTGTTCAATGCACAGCAAATCGGCCTTACTTCCCAACCTTCAGAAATAGCATCTAATACCGGTCTATCAAGCGGTATGAAATTTATTTGAGGATACACATGACGATGCAGACGCAAAGGGAACTAGTGATCTGTGGAATGATGAAGACGAACCAACACAGATGACCGTACGTACATTGCGAGACCGTTCAACTATCCAACGGCCTGTCAGATTTAACGACTATGATGTGTACAACAGCATTTTGAAGTTGGAGGAGCCTAAAACATATGACGAAGCAATGAAGTCTCCTGAATACGCCGACTGGAAACGAGCCATGGACGAAGAAATGGCTTCGCATGCCAAACATGGAACATGGCAATTTGTTGAGCCACCTAATGGACGTAAAATCCTCGACAATCGCTGGGTTTACAGATTGAAGACAAATCCCGATGGCTCAGTCGAGAGATTTAAGGCCCGTTTAGTAGCAAAAAGGATACACGCAGACAGCGAATATCGACTACGAAGACATATTTAGTCCGGTCTGTCGCTATGACACCATTCGAGCTGTAATTGCAACGGCAGCCAAGGAGAATCTTAAGTTATATCAAACTGACGTCGAGAAGGCATTCCTTTACGGTGACCTAACTGAAGAGATCTACATTTTTCAACCCGAAGGCTATGATGACGGAAGTAAACGCGTATGCAAAATGCTCCGACCTTTATACGGATTGAAACAAGCTGGACGATGTTGGAATGCCAAGTTTACTGACGTGCTAACGAAACATGGCATGATCCAAAGTAAATCCGACAACTGCCTGTTCATACGAAATGATTGTGGGCATAAGATGCTGATGGCGATTTACGTTGATGATTGAATTGTCGCTGTTCTAGACAAAGCAGCATTCTTCATATTTATGGACGAGCTCAAGCAACATTTTAACATTCGAGTGACGACGGTGAATTGTTTCCTTGGTATACAAGTTGAACGTTTGAAAAATGGCTCATTCTTCTTGCAAGAAGCATTTACAAGAAAGATATTAGAGCGATTTGCAGATGCTAAGACATCACATATCCCAGTAAAGAAGTCGAGTCTCAAGGTCGACTATGGTCAACCAAATGACGACGGCATGATCAAGATCAAGGAGGCAAAGCCTCTCAGCAGTGAAATTCCATACCGATCAGTAGTTGGCAGTGTACTGTACTTAGCGATGGGTACTCGACCAGATATTGCTTACGCAGTGAGTTTGGTGTCTCGAAAGCTGAACAATCCTACAGAGAGTGATTGGGAAATCGTATAGACAGCATTAAGATACCTTCGCAATACTATTGGACACGGCATTGTGCACAATAATGAAGATGATAGAAGTTTGTTGTTGTTTAGTGACGAAGATAACAACAGCTGTACAGAAATACGCAGTTCTCGAACAGGTGTTATTTCTTTCTACGGTGGGGATGCAATTACGTGGCGAAGCAAGCTACAGGAGGCCATATCCAATTCAACGACAGAGTTCATGGCAGCAGCTGATGGCACGAAAGACCTGATATGGTTGAAGAGCTTGTTCAGTGAGATAGCTAATAATGTCTCATTGCCCATCCTACAAATTGATAATCAGAGTACTATCAAGTACATCAAAAATCCAGTGTTCCACGCACGCACAAAGCACATTGATCAAAGGTACAAGTTTGTGCAAGATGAGTTCTGAAAGGGACATTTTCAATTAGGCTATGTCAGAAGTGATGAGCAACGAGCAGACATTCTGACGAAGGCACTTCCAGCACTTCGGTTTCATTTTCAAAAGAAGTTGATTGGTGTAAAAACGGTCAATACGTAATGGTTAACCTATATGAACAATGACAATTTTCATGATCAAAGGAGGCTGTTGAGAATCGAGCATTTGAAATTAATATTATGTGCAGCTCAGTGGCATCATTGTTTTGTTGTATTATTATGTTTTATGCTTCTGGCATCACTTTTTTTTCAGTCATTCTAAAGTTGCTATGTAAGCAATAAGTTAAGCTTCTCTGCAATTTTGCTTATTAAAGCCCGAAATTCATTTAGCCATCACTCTGTTTCGTTAATTTTATAACAATTTTAATTTGGGCAGTGCAACACATTTCTCTTAAATAGTCTAATTTTTTATTAAATTTGAGAAAAATTATTATAATTGCATTTTCCCGAGTAGCAACACAGTTTTTTTTATATTCCCCAGTATTCTGATTAAATTTGAAACATATATATCTTACGTTTTTGCAGCGTGGTAATACAAAGCTTTCAGATCACTCGGTTTTTAATCAGAAGTTCGTTAAATTCACGTAAAATATATGTATATTGAATTTTTTTGGGGGGGGGGGAAACAAGTGAGCGTCGAGGTTTCCCAGTACACAGAAGAAAATGTAGAAAGTTTGATGACGATAGTTATAGCAGTGATCGAGTGCATCGCGAACAAACAAACAAGCATACAAACAGACATTCTTCTTTACATATATTGATTCAACTAACATTTTTATTAACATTTGCAGCTTTATTTAGAATAATAAAAAATATCATTAATGTCATAAGTTACATTTATGTTATAAAATCGTTTTAAATCTATTTTATAACGCTTTAAATTTTTATTTATTTTATTTATTTTTATTTTTATTTCGTTTATTTATTTCTTTTAAGATAGTTTGAAATTTGTAAAGGTGCATTCTGTGTATTATGTTGACTATAGTGTCAAGACTATAGTCTGCACTTTTTTTAAACTTATAGCAATTTTTTAAAGGTTGTTTTCATTCCTTAGCAGTTGGTTTGAAGTCAAATAAAGCTCTGGTATCTCGGATTAATTTGAAAAAACATCTGTAGGACTCCGTAAGTATCCAAGAACAAATCTGTAAGTGCGATTTGTAAATATAGTTGTAAAACGTGGTATAACTGGTAAAATCTTTAAATCAGATAAATTGCATAAAATAGGGACCCAGGAGACATGGCTTTTCGTATAGGTCGAAATAATACACAGTCCAGTCACATTAATGTGACCACCACGTACTTTCCATGTCAGAGTTAAATAACCAATCACAGAAGGCAGGTGGCAGCACAGTGCAGTTGAGCGTATATAAAGTGTGTGTGAGGGCTTCGGAAAACATTTCAATCGTTGGCGTAATGCAGAAACGAAGCGATTTATCCGACTTCCAAAAGGGCATGATCATTGGCTTTCGGGCCAAGGGTGGAAGCATTTCCGAAACGGCTGAGTTTGTGAACTGTTCGCGTGCCGCCGTGGTAAAAGTGTACCGTGCATGGCAAAATGGGACTGTCCAAAATCAGCGACGTGGCAAATGTGGTGCACCACGGGCCATAGATGACAGAGGCGAACGACGGTTGCGGAGATGCGTTCGGGCAGATAGACGGGCTACCGTTGAGCAACTGACCACCAAAATGAACCAAGGGGCTACCAAAAGTGTCTCCCAAAGTACTATTCAGCGAACATTGCTGCGTCTGGGCCTCCGAAGCAGACGCCTGGTTCGTGCACCTATGCTGACTGCTGTTCATCGACGGCGAAGGCTAGAATTTGCACGCCAGTACAGCAGCTGGACGTCCACTGAGTGGCGACAGGTTGCGTTTTCGGATGAATCGCGTTTTATGCTCCATCGGACAGATGGACGTTGGCGTATAAGGCGTGAAACCTCTGAAAGGAACCACCCTGCAACCATTGCCGGAACGGTCCAAGCTGGAGGCGGGAGCATTATGGTCTGGGGAATGTTTTCCTGGCATTCTCTAGGTTCACTGATCATTGTGGAAGGCACAATGGATCAATACAAGTACGCATCTGTCCTTGCGGACCATGTTCACCCCTACATGCGCATTGTTTTTCCTCAGGATGATGGCATCTTCCAGCAGGACAATGCGAGGTGCCATACAGCTGCCAGTGTACGTGCGTGGTTCGAAGAGCACCAGGATGAGTTTACCGTCCTCCCCTGGCCAGCAAACTCACCTGACTTAAACCCAATCGAGCATCTGTGGGACCATCTCGATCGAGTTGTTCGCGCCATGGATCCTTAACCGCGTAATCTAGCGCAGCTGGCCACGGCATTAGAGTCGGCATGGCTCAACATCCCAGAGAACACCTTCAGGGACCTATGTGACTCTCTTCCTGCACGTCTCGCAGCAGTCCGCTCTGCGAAAGGTGGTTATTCTGGCTTTTGACAGATGGTCACATTAATGTGACTGGACTGTGTATATGCTGTATACTATGGGTCAGTTTCATTAAATTCTACGTGTAACAATTCTAGTAATCACCATTTTTGAGATTTTTCCTTAATTAATTACAAGTAGTGTATCATGTAACTGACATGTTTCGTCACAACAAATAAGTCGACATCCAAACCATTAACTGAGCGCTGTATATGAAAATGTTAATGACACTTTAAAGATGACAAAATACACTGAAAGAAAACAAGATACAATTTTCATTCACAAAAGAATATCCGATTAACAAAGCAGAAAGAAAATAATTTTAAAATCTGGCAATAAAGTGAAATTACTCATCTTTGTTTTTAAATCATAGTTAGGTATTTTTCATGAAAAATTACCAAATATACTTTACAAAAAGTATTAATTAATTAATGAGCTTTATTAGCTACTTATGTAAGTTTAAAAATGTTTTGCTGCTATAAGTAGCATTAGATTTCTCCTCATTTTCAGGTTTTGAATGCTTAATGTTTTTTCTTACGCTTTCATCAAAATTCTATTAGTTGCTTCAAAAATATGAAATATTAAAGTAAACATATGTTCATTCCTTTTTGCACTCACAAATCCTTATATGCGTTTACAATTTTTAAGGCCTGGAATAGGCATGTATGCGATTTTATCGTCGATTGCGATGATTTACAGTTACTTTAATTTTTACCAGGATATTTTCGACCACGATGCTTTTAAACTGCGAAGTTTTTAAACGGATAATATTCGACGACGGTGTTTTGTACAACGACGTTTTCGACTTGCGTTGTTTTCTCAGCGGCGTTTTTCGTCCACGATGTTTTCGTCTGTAACAAAGGAACATGATGTCAGTCAGTATAATATAGAACCAAACAACATGTTTCGAAAAATACCATACCAAACATTTAAAAAGAACTTCCATTAGTGTAAATTTGTAATAAAAAGGACCAGTTTCCATGTTAGCTATAATGCTGTTTTTCTCAATTAATAGTAAAGTTCTGATTAAGCAACTTAGCAGTCCTATGTTTATTTCTCCAGACAAGGAAATACTGAAGATTTTCTGATTTAATTGCGAAATTCCAGAAAATATTGATTATCTAATTTTGAAATGCTAAAACAATACTGTATAGAAGCTAGTTATTTTATGGTTACAGCTGGTTACAACCCGAAACATCGCGGACGAAGTCGCGGAGAAAACAACGCAAGGCGAAAATGCCGTGGGAAAAAATAAAGCAAAGAGAAAACATCGCAGTTCAAAAACATCGTGGTACAAAATATCGTCGTTGAAAATAAAGCGGTTTTAAAAAAACTTCGCAGTTTAAAAACATTGCCGTCGAAAATACCGTGTTAAAAATAAAGTACCTACAAATCATCGCATGGCGATTGATCGTGTATTGGCATATCATTCTTATCCTAGCTTGAGAGTTACTTATAGATTTAGCAAAATTACCCGTAAATATATCATTTGTGTATTTATTTTTGGTACGCCTATCTTCATACAGAGTTTAAATAAGAGATATTTTTTGTTCTTTTAAATGTAACCAATTAATGACTGAAAATAAAAAAGTGACGCAGTGGTTTTAAAACGACACTATTGTTCTTCCATAGCTTCGACAGCGTAATGCCTTTATTCAATATAAGTCATGAATATTAGCTGCAGTAGCAGTTCCCTTATTACTACTGCGGCATGACTTCTAGAACATGAAGTAAAAAGTCATTTAAACTTTCGAAGAAGACAGTAACAGCTGCATGATTTATGCAGACAGAAATTTGAGTATGCAAGCCAGTACTCGTTGTTTAACTATGTGTAAACATAATAATTTAATTGGTAGTTGGGCCTTTAAAATCATCTATTAAATATACCTCTGCGTGAATTAAATATGCCTATCCATTGAATATACCTCTCTGAGAAACCTGCATGTAATTCACCGAGCTTTCGGCTTTAACTTAATAGAGCATATTGCCATTGTTTTCTATGAAGATCATATAAAAAGTTAATTTTTTCATTTTAAAATCTCTCAGCCTCAGCTGAAATTGTTCTTATAAAATTTTCTACTCTACTTCATTTAGAAAATTTTAGTGACTGAATATGGAAACAACAATTAAGGAAATAAACTACCCTTCATGAATATTTTCTACGTACCATTAGTGGTAATTATATTTGGATACTTTTCTATCGTTTAAATAAATGTAAGCATTTAAAATAATGAAAACAATGAGTTAGAACAGCGCGTGCAATTAAAGCAATGTACAGGCCGACTCTTACAATATATGTATTAAATAAATGAACAAGCTCGAAGCCATGGTTATTGTAATTGCTGTCAACTAACAATGTTAATAGAATCTAGTTGTAATTACCACATAGTTATAAAAGACATTATTTCTCATAGACGTAAATACAAGCGCATACTTTGTTGTTGGACATCAATATCCGGGATTGCGATAAAACAGTTTATGTTATCTAGATAGATTCGAAGTGCGTTTACAGGGCAGAAAATGAGCTCAGAAATTATTAAGTCTAAAGACTGGTGTTAATGCAGAGATTTATCTTATCGTACAGTTAGATGTATAAACCCGAAGAGCGTTAGTTAAGGATTCAAATATATTCATTCTAGTTCCCTGCAGCAGTTTAACATTCATAAGAAGATTTAAATAATGAATAAGCTCTTAAGCTATTATTTTTTCTAAAAAGGAGAGTCTTAAACTTCCAGTGTTGCTGCTTGTTATTTACAAAAGGAGGTTATTAACAATTAGTTGTTTGAATTGACTTTTATTACCGGAGAAAAAGCAGGGATTGAAACTGATGGTTACTAATAATATGATTAAATATTGTAGTATGATGTTATTAGTAAGACGTTTCAGGTTCAAAACAAAAACAAAACAACAAAAACAAACAAAAAAAAAGAAGGTTATGCGGAATTTATACTTTACTAAGTTTATTAATTTTTCATTTGTATAGTTTGTATATTTTATTCATTTCTATTTGAAACATAATTTATATGTTTCAAGTATATTTTATTAATTCATTAATTTAACATTTAATATTTATACATATTATTAAAAGCCTTAACAATTTTTGTATGTTATAAAATTAGGCAAAGGAGCATCCTTGTGCTTAACAAAGATTTTAATTAAGATTCTATCGATTTCGCGGGTGAATAGGTGCAGGTCCCTCTTCTTCAGGAGTAAATAAATCTGCAGCGAAGGCAGAAACCATAGTAGTATTTATAGCAAAAGTAAAAGAGTAAAGCGAACGGGGAGGTTGCACCATGTGTTACGCAGAAAATTTAAAGAAAATTAAGTTATAATTTTAAAGGCGTTAGGAAGATTGGATTAAAGTCATTAACTAAACTAACTAAAACTTGTGAATGTGAATTCGTTGTTTCTGATGATTTCCGATAAAGGACGACCTGTACCTGTTCGCCCTAGAAATCGGCATCTTCATATTAATTCACTAATTAAAATCTATGCCAAACACAAAGTTGTAACTTTAATTTTATGTAAAGGGTATTCTCGTTTAAAGAAAATCATACAATGGAATAAGTTAATTTATGTAAACGTTTAAGTTATTACTGAAATTCACTTTGAAATTTCATATAAAGCATTGTAGATCAACAGTGTGCTGCAGCCGTGTAGTCCGTGAGTCTGTTTCCTATTATTCTTGATTTCCTTGTAACGATTAACAAAGAATTAATCAAAAACAATTTGGAAGCGGCAGAAACTTAGACTATAAGTTGTTATTTCACGAAATACTTTATATAAATCATATCATTGACAACGAAAAAATTTAGATCTAGGTTCACCGTACCAAGTTTTCTCCAAAACATTTAATTCTCTAAGTAAGTCCTTAAATTGGTTCCGAAACCGTCATACTCATGAACACAGAAATAGTCGAAAACATGATATTTTGATCTTTCAGAACGCATCCAAAGTAGAGGAAATGTAAGAAATCGTCGGGACATCAGAACTTCAGTCATGCAATCACGTTTATATTTCCCACCTCACTAATTAATTATGCACTTATGCGATTAAACACTAATTTTGATCGAGGACACCCTACCGGAGGGATCTGGGGTCTTCTGCCACTTGTGCCTTACCATGTCTCTAGAGGACTTTCCGTTGAGCTGTATTTTAAGAACCTTCGTGCCCCATAGGCACTATATACACTGCCCGACATTGAAAATACAACACCAAGAAGGAGTGGTCAGAAAGTTATGAAATTTTAAAAAAAGATAGAGACAGCAAGCAGCAATATGTGATCTTTATTTCAAAATGATAGTCAGAATACAGAGCGAGAACGACGTCCGCTTAGTAGGATGTAGGACGACCGCGACAGCGATGCACGAAGAAACACGTCTAGCCATAGAGTCAATAAGACTGCGGATGGTGTCCTGAGGGATGGCTCTTCATTCCCTTTCAACCATTTGCCACAGTTCGTCTTCTGAACGAGGCAGGGGCAGAGTCTGCAAAGGGCGTCCAATCACATCCCATAAATGTTCGATTGGTGACAGGTCGGGAGAGTACGGTGGCCAAGGAAGCATCTGTATACCTTGCAGAGCATGTTGGCAGATGCGAGCACTGTGTGGTCGGGAGTTATAATGCTGAAAAATTGCATTAGGCAGCCCCTGAAGGTAGGGGATTGCCACACGCCGCAGTACATTATCCAAGTATCGTTGGGCCGTCATAGTGCCCTGAATACGAACTAGAGGTGACCTGGAATCGTAGGCAATAGCGCCCCAAACCATTATGCTACGTTGTCGTGCGGTGGGGCGTTCCACAGTTACTGCCGGATTAGATCTGTCTCTACGTCGACGCCACACACGTATGCGGCGACTGTCACTGGATAAACAGAAGCGTAACTCATCTGAGAACACGACACATTCGCCATTCTGTCATCCATATTGCTCCAGTCAGGCACCATTCTAAACGTTGGTGTCTATGCTGTGGGGTCAATGACAGTCTTAACACTCCGTCGGGCGCGCCTAGAATTTCCTTCCGTTGGGCGCGCTGCATCCGAGAGATGCACATCACATTTTAATAATATAAAATGTTTTATATGATTTGAAAAGTGTTCCTTCTTTTTTTTTTAGTTCCAGAATACATCTGGAATTTTTTTTTATTAATGACATGCAAATTACACAATTTAGGAGATACAAAATACAACATACAGGAATACAATTACAAAATGAAAAGTATACAATACACAAAATAGTGACAGAAGATTTTGTAAAACAGGAAATATGTATTTATTTATTCATCAGAATCATATTCTATTTGAGGCTCTTCTTCAGAGCATTTTTTACACATCATAACGGCATGTTCCAAGCAAAAATACTCATTACATTTCGTACAAGAATATTGTGTCATTCTGCTTTTCTTGAATCCATAGCATATAAAACACCGTTTTCGCTTATTTGGAGCGTTTGGACATTTTACGGCATTTTTATATTCTAGAGACGGTTTGTAATTTTCCAACTTCCTTTGCAAATCTCTTGATAAATTAGTTTTTGTGAGGCGTCTAGTGATTTCTTCATTTGTCAGTTCTTTTACTAATCCTCTTAGATACTCTCTTCTATTTTTTACCAAATTTTGATTGCCTAGATAAACCACTAGTCCATTTATTGCTGAAATGTTCAGCATAGAATAAAATATAACCATTGGCCATCTTCTGGTGTTACGGGCACAATTATATGTCCCACACATTTTATCAAGAGCATCCACTGCAAACTTTGTGTCGTTATAAAAAGTAATTATTTCGGGTTTTCTGTACTCCCCCGTTTCACAATCAATGGAATCATCCATATGCATACTCGATGCAAGTAAAAAATTTTTTTTTCTTTTGGGCCATATATGACACCAAAGTGCAAATTTCATGAAAACCAAAGAGACTTGAATAAACTTCACGCCCCTTTGTTTTTAAAAAGCAAGGTGGTATTTCTTTTTTATTTTTTCTTAAAGTACCTACGTATGAAAGTTTTTTCTCTTTCAATTTCTTTATTAGGTCAATTGATGTGAACCAATTATCTCCTGTTATGTTTCTTCCGCTATTGAAAATTGGTTTTGTTAATCGAAGAACGACATCTGAAGATGCATTGCTCACATTGTATGGTCCTTCTGGTTGTTTCCCGGCGTATATTTCTAAATTTGACGTATATAATACTTTTGCGTCAACCATGGCAAATATTTTTATTCCATATTTGTTGGGCTTCGTTGGTATATACTGGCGGAAAGGGCACTTTCCTCTAAAGCCTTCTAACTTTTCGTCAATAGTTACATTTTGCCCCATGCAATAATGTCTCTTGCAGTTTTCTACAAATAATTCAAATATCTCTCTTACCGGTGCTAGTTTGTCTAATTTCTTCCGCTCATCTCTTGTCTCTTTGTCGTCGAATCTACAACATCTAAGCAAAAATTTAAAACGTTTTATAGACATTACTATTCGAAACATTTCTACTCCCATTCCTTCTGTAGACCACAATTCTTCTAAAATTTGCCTATTGCTTCGTAACAGACCTGCTAAATACAGTAAACCAATGAAAGCTTTAATTTCTATTATATCTGTTTCGGGTGTGTCTCTTTCACGACTGAAGTTACCTCTAATTGAAGAAATAAATTTATTTGTATTAGTCACAATTATGTCTAGTATTTCATCTGTAAAAAAACAGTTCCAAGAATCGTATATAGTTCTTGCATTTTTTGCGGTACCTATTACGCCAGGTATTTTGTTATAATATTATGTGACCTCCTTTTAACATTTTTACGTCCCATTGATTTTGCCTATCTTGTTGATCCATCTTTACCGATAAAATTATTACCTTCAGAATTAAAATCCTCACCTTCGGTTTCTGAATGACTAAAATCATTTTCAGTGTCCGAAGGAAGCTCACATATTTCTAAAATATCTTCTTCATCCTCAGTTTCATCCAATTCTTCATCATTTAATTCTTCTTCTCCATCACTAAATAAAATTTTCTGTGCGATTTCTAAATCTGCTGGGTTATTCAAATCTAAGTATTTTTTGGAACTCATCGTACGGCACAACCGTTGTCGGGCGCGTGCATCTGATGAATGCACAGCTTCGAATAAACTCCAAACGTGTACTCCTTTCCCCTTCTCCCTCAAGGACAACCACATTCCTGAATAGCACGTGACCGGGAGGGCAGATATTTTGAAGATCAAGGTCATGAATTCCCGTTTTCGGTAGAAAAACAAAGATTGTAAAAGGTTTGCATCTGAAAGATCACGCGCGCCCGACGGAGTGTTAACGGACGCCGTGAGTGCAGGCCACGTTCAACCAATCGACGGGAAATGGTTCTCTTCGACACGGGAACATCGAGGGTATCTTGCACATGCTGCATAATCGCAGTACAAGTGACTTTCGGAACCGCAACAGCTTGTCGGCGGATGCGTCGATTCACGCGTGCTGACGTCACTCTGGCTGCACCTGCACCCCTCCTTCTTCCCACATTCCCTTGTTCCAATTCCAACCATGTTCGCCATAGCCGATGCACCGTGCTCGCATCCACGTGGGTATGAGCTGCGATTTGACGTAAGGACCAACCCGCCCTTCTCAGTCCGATCACCATACCCCTCGTAAAATTGTCTATCTACTGGAAGTGCCTTCGTTGACGGCGGCCTGGCATTTTCTCCTATTACATGTATCCTCCGGGACAAAAACCAACTTTCTTCGATAATTCGTCTGGCAGAAATAACGACACGCATATTGCCCATTCTGCACGTTCCTTCACGTGCGTCGGAGAGCTGCGCATTTCACATCATTCGCATAACTCAGTGACGTGCGTCTATTCTAAAATTTGTATTAATTTCCGACTACTCCTTCTTGGTGTTGCATTTTCAATGTCGAGCAGTGTATTTGCAGTCTTCAGAGGTCTTTTCTAGGATTAGCCAATAAGGTAACCAATGTCGCTTATTACCATACTGACCAGGGCGGCGTCCATAGCGAATCAGTAAAGAATACGGGTTTTTCATTACAAAACGCAAATGAAATGACAAAATCAGAAGTGTTAGTTAAATAACTTACCACGTTTCACAAAAAGAAAAGATCAGGAAATCAAAAAATCGCAACTATGATGATTTGATCTTTCGATACCCAGGATATATTCAAAAGAAATTCGTGCCTCAAAGACAAAACGTAACATTAACACTAAAAGGTTCATAAAGGCTCAGAAAAACATTTGTTCCCATAGAGCCAAGAATTTTCGTCATCTGGATGCTGCACCACATGATAATCTTGCCACATACTGATCTTCAGCACTGAATGTTTGACTCTGAAGAGTATTCAAGAAATTCCGCAAACTCTTTTGTTTTTCAGGTCTAGTCTATAAGACTTTCTCTTTCTTTTTACGTTGAAAATTCATTTAAAAGTCGCGGTTTTGGTCTGTAGACAGCATCTAGAATATCATAACGGATCACTTGAAAGTGAAGGAAGTTACTTCGAACCAATATCACTGGTTTGCAATACCAGTGTTCTTAATTTTCTGTCACGTATCGACGCCTTCAAACTTTTATTTCTGAACGAATGAAGGACGACGTGATATTTCAAACAGCACAATGCTATCAGACTAAAAATGTATGTTTAGCAAAATGGTCTCCTTTTGTTATAAGGTATTTCTCCCGCCTTCTTAGCATGCCTTCGTGGTGTAAGGGTCAACACAATCGGCGCGTATTCGAGAGGTCCGAGGTTCGAGTCCCGGCTAGGGCAAGCTCAATTTTCATCTCTCCTGTTTCGAAATAACCTAATATGTCTATAGTCGAGCACGAACTAGAAAAAAAGGTGGTGGACGATGATTCTCCACCACCAGCATTAGGCGATTGGATCCCCTCATGCCCAGTCGCCCTTTAAAAGTAGGAGTATATAAGGTATTTCTCCCTGCCTTCTTAGCAGGCCTTCGTGATGTAATGGTCAGCACACTCGACGCGTATGTGAGAGGTCCGAGGTTCGAATTCTGGAGAGGGCATTCTCATTTTTTACATCTCTCAGCATCAAAAATCCTAATGGCTCTACATTGTCATTCAAATGAAAGAAAGGCCACTGAGCTTTGTAAACTGAATTGCAAAAAACAAATCTCGATGTAACTAAAAAGAGAATTGCATTCTTGTTTCAAGTAAGTGTGAAATGACTTTTGACATTATGTAGGTGATGAAAGCTAAAAAAAAAACGCTTTAATTTATAACCATCTGAAGACATAAAGACATCTACAACATCATTGAAAACTGACTTTCAAGTACCTTCTCATTTTCATTTTATCACCCCCCCACTCTATATTACATTTTAATTTCGCATAGAGCTCACAGATTTCGAATTACCTTGCATTTATGGTTATAAGTTTTAAAATTCACAGATGTAATTATTTCTATTAAGCATTTTACCGAAACTATGCTTAAAATGGCCTGCATTTCTGATGTATGATTATTTCCTTTTTGTTTTTCTATCTGTGAAATAATATGCAGTAGTGATTTAAAAGGGATATCACTGCTAATTTAAGAAAATGAACTGCGTTTATTATTTCAGCTCCTATGCTTAAATATTGGCTAAACTAAAGATCACGTAGATCTTAGCCGAAATTCACAACATTGATTGACTGCAGTAATGTACAGAAACTGGCCACATTTAAAGTAAGGAGCAACTTTAAGATTTTTTTCTTAAACTAAAAGTAATATATACCCAAAAAATAATGTACATTTAAAATAATTGTTTGTAGCAAATAAATTAATCATATAAATTTCTTATTTACAGAAGTTTCTATATGCAGATACTTATAAGTTTTCAGAAAGTGTTTGTTTTCAGAAACAAACATTTTCTGTTTTGAAAAGTTAGTGTTTTTTCAGAAAATTCTGTAGTTTAGTAAAGATAAGATATAACTATACCTGTTTTAATCATTTCATATTATTTGCGTTCACTTTTAAAATTATGATTACTTTTAAAATACATTATAGCATAAAACCTCTTTAGGATTAAAGTTAATTAAGTTAAAAACCATCTTTTCGTATTCGCTTTGAAGTGATTTTTAAAACGAAATCTGAAGTTCTAAAGAAGGTAAAGGAAGTTAAGATTGTATTCATATATCTATTTATGTAAATCTTTATCATGAACAATATTTTGAAACGTATAGAACTTTTCTTAACAATTAAGACAAAATGTGAAATTTGAAAATGAGATAAAAGATACGTTGATAATACTAATAATCAGGTGTTTTTCTCGTTATTAGTATAGCATACGCTGATAAGATAAGTTGAGGTGTTTTTCATTTAACAAAATAAGGAGGGACTCTACGAATAACAATAATAAAAATGCAGACATTAATGCGCAAAAAGCAAACTTTTATTAGATATTCTTAATGGAAATCTGATAAACCGTAAGAAGATGTAAGACTGTCTATAATAATTCCTATCTTTTGATATTTAATATCTATATGCAAAGCATTTCTAAATTAAAATCTTAAAATCTTTAAAGGGAAAAAGGTCATTAATGCTTTTTAATTTCATACTCCTTTAGTTATAAAACAAGGTTATAATTTTACCTTTTAATTGTAAATTAAAAATCATATGCTTTCTCTCTAGCTTTTATTTTCTTCAATTATCCATTTTTCCTCTTCTGTAGATTCATGTACTTAAGTACATTTTGACTATAATTAATGCAAAATGCGCTGATTTAACTGAAAATTAAAATTTTTCGTAAGTTCACTTCCCTTAGTGTATTTATTTATTTTTATGCATTAAAGGATTACATTGGCTACATTTGCATAGGTAGAAAACTTTGGAAAGAAACGATTATGCTGTCATATTAAATCCAGTGAATTCCTTAAATCCATTATATTATCATTAAAGATAGTTGTAGAGTCCTTAGGGATTTTTGGTGGGAAAATTGAGCAGTGCAATCGCTGGGATTAGAACTCCGGACTTCACAAATACGACCGAGTATGCTTCCAGTTACTCCACGAAATCACACGCTAACGACGGAGAAAATACCTTATATGGTAATTAATTGAATATATTAGTAAATATGAAATACAGTGATATCACTAACTTTACTTTCTGAATAAATCGTAATAAGACATAGATGATCATTTTGCCTTGTATCCAGGTGTGAAACGCAAAAACTCTGTGTAGCGCTTTTCGCGTTCAAAAGGTAAGTTCTTAGCTGCTTTAAATGCACCAGAAAAACTTATTAAATGAATTTGCCTGTGAGGCGCAAAAGTACAGAGTACTTAAAGCATCACAAATAAAGACCCTTCCCTCAGTATGAGACAGAGCTTGTTTAGATTATAAGGTATTCCTCCCGCCTTCTTGCATGCCTTCGTGGTGTAGTCGTCAGCACGCTCGAAGCGTAACCGAGAGGTCTGTGGTTCGATTCCCAGTGAGGGCATTGCTCATTTTTCATCTCCCTTGCATCTAAATTACCTAATGACTCTACAAATGGCGCCCGAACTAGAAGGTGGTGGATGATGATTCTCCACCACCACGATTTGGCCATTGGGACCCTAATCCCAGTCGCCCTTTAAAAGGAGGAATATATAAGGTATTCCTATCGCATTCTTCGCATGCCTTCGTGGTGTAGTGGTCAGCACGTTCGACGCGTAACCGAGAGGTCCGTGGTTCGATTGCAGGCGAAGACGTTGCTAATGTTTAATGTCTCCTGCTTCGAAATAACTTAATGTCTCTACAAGACGCTGAACTGTATGAAGAGAATAAGATGACAATGAAAATTTATAGTCGTTTGTTTTACAGAAAGTTAAAATTATAAAGCTGTTTACTGAAAGAAACTGAATATTAAGGTTATATAGTTGATTCTTATAGATTGTTACCTCAAATACAATGTTTTGTTGAATTACAAAATCCGATTAGTTTACTGTAGCATTTTAAGTCAGCAGTGAAGCATGAGAGTAATCGGTTGGCAAAGAATAGATATGCTGTTAGAGCCAGTGACAGTTTCAGAGATAGATGCGATATTTTCAGCGATGAATATGATGATAAGAATTAGTGGTAGAGGTGCTAAGAAATTTTGGAAGTAAAGCTGGGAATATTATGCCGCGAAATATTTGGTCATATAAGCGATGTGGCGAACGCCAAATGTCTGTTAAGAAAGGTATGGAGAATAAGCGAAAAGCGGGTGTTTGAAGGAAGGCAAGTAGTATGACTTGGAGGATGGTATTTAGAAAAGTGAAACCCCGCGATAAGGAAAAATCCTCTTAAGTACAATTAAATAAGATGTTACTAAAGAATATGAAGTTGCCATAGGCAAATCAGTAATTGTAGGTAAATATGCAGATAAATTCTTAAAGTACAAATTGCATGTTACTAAACATCAAGGCGCAGTGTAATTTTTTAGAGGAAAAAAATCATAAAAATTAAAAAAAAGTTATTAATTAAATTAATTTTGCAGTTGAATTAATTAAAGTTGTTGGAACAAAAATAGCAATACAGGATGAGAGTGGCGAAAGCATAGATTGTTTGACGATAAACGTCAAAACGAAGGACAAAACCATAGGATATCGTTTTATGAGGTGATGAATTCGCAGACTAATATTATCTTATGAGTGAGGAATATGCATAGTAATGTTATCTTAGGATTAGAATATCTTTAAGAAGCGGAATGGCGTATTAATTTCAGAGCTGGTAGTAGGGAGAAGAACGAAGACGTAATTAAAAATTTAAATTACGTTTTCATAGCTGTATTGATTGTGTGATTCGTCCACAGGTGTCTGGTTATTTATTGACGGAATATTTAGCATACCACATTGTTATTTATATTTAAATCTTTACACTTGTATGTACACTGCGCAAAATACATTTTACCTGGCTAATCCACGCAAATCCTGCATCCTGGATAATTCTACATGTCATACTGCCTGTAGGATGTACTGGTCATGCTGCCAGTCCAGTTCGTTCTGACTCGACTGAAGCAGTCCTTCAACAACCGGCGTTTTGAGTATCACGGCACCCTATGATTTTTTTCCATCAAGAAGGAAAGGAAGTTCTCGAAAGATGTTTTCGCTAGAAATATTTTAAAGGGAACTTTACAGACTGAGATAAATGAATGCTTTTAAGTTTGTTTTCTTCCTTCATGATATTATATAAATTCTAAAATAATAAATAAAAGTAAGTTTGAAGTAACACTGTTAGTCGTACCGAGTAGTTTGTACTAAATATATTCATTAAAATAAGAAGGTATATTAACAATTAATTTGAAAAATTGCCAAAATTTTTCCACAAGAGTTTTTTTTTTCCTTTTTCTCCTCCAAAATAAAAAAATCGTACATTAGCAAAAGACTAAAGCATTAGAAATATATGATATCGTGACTAATTTCTGAACACACCCAAGCTAAATGCCAGCTATAAAATAGTAATAAATATTGTTACGTGCGTACGGGTTCTTAATATATTGAATGCACAAGTCGTAAAAAGATAACAAAAATTTATTCTTTCCACAAGAAATAAATTAAAATGCTGAAATATTTCTTCACAAATCTTCGCACAATATCACAATATCTCAAACGTTTAGCAAAAACTCAGTTCAAAACAGATAAAATAGCTCTATCTCACAGCGAAATCGCTACAATCAATACAGCATTAAGTAAACAAACAGCAGTTCGTTTTTTACAGCTACAAGTATAACAGCAACAACAACAACTGAGATGAGTCTAGTCTAGTCTGGACAACTATTGCTGGGATATTGCCAATTATGAGCAACTTATCCAGCTCACTGAGGAATTGCATAGAGCCCCTGACGTGCAATTTCCTTAAATAAAATAAAACCAAAGATGCGGTATGAAAGAGATGCCGTTTGCATCGCAAGGTTGCAATAAACCAAAGTCCTGCAATGTAGAGAGAAGTCCTAACTAGAATCCTGACTGCGGCTGAGCCGCGTTAGTACATGTCTGCGTCCTAACCAGTGCACATGAAAGTAACACAATTTATTAAACTTTAGTTATACAATACAATACAATACAATACAATACAAATACTGAATTAATACATGAAATATAACATAAAAAATGATAATAAACATTGAAATTCTTGATTAAATATGATAACTAGGATAAATAACGAAAGCCTATTTACATATGTAGAAGTTGAAGCAATGCTCTAACAACTACTAAGTTGGGAAATTCAGATCCCTTAGTAAGTGAGCCGCATATGGCCTGATGTTGTAATCCTCATCTAAGGCTACGTAGTCTAGAACATGGAAATGTTGAAGATGTTTACATAATAAGGCAGATTTAAAGAAGTTGGCATTCATTCTATGTAAATAATGATTTACATATTCAATCCTCAGGTCTCTGTGTAAGGTCTCATTAGATACGTAGAAATGGGCATTTGTGATAAGTCTTAAGACTTTGTTTTGCGTAATCTGAAGTTTTTCAACATCTTTTTTAGAGTAAGCCGCCCAGGCCGGCGAAGCATAAGAGAAAATGGGCCTTATGACAGCAATATATAAATGCCTTTTCTTTACTAAGCTTAAGCTTGAATTTCTTCCAATAAGTGGGAGTAGGCAAGTAATTACACTTAATGCTTTGCTTCTGACACGGTTAATATGGTCTTTCCAAGTTAGCTTATTATTGAGTGTCACTCCTAAGTATGTAGCCTTAGATACCAACGGTACCTCAGTGCCAAATAATTTAATCTTTTCATTAAGTCTTCTACATCTTTGTTTTCTTCTAATAACTAATAGTTCGGATTTTGCCGCATTTATCGATATACGCCAACGCGTACACCAATTTTCAATATCAGGCATGTAATTCTGCAGGGCACGTATCGCAAGGTCGGCCTTAAGTGATCTGGTAGCAATGGCGGTATCATCCGCGTAACATCCCAGATATTGTTGTCTCGTGAATCTATCCCTGGGAAAATCTGAAACGTAGAATGTATAGAGAACCGGGCCCAGAATTGATCCCTGGGGGACCCCTGCACCCAGTCTCATACAATCCGAGCTGTCTGAACCAATTGAAACATAAAAATTTCTGTCCTTGATAAATGAGTATATAATCCTTATAATTTCTCTATTAAAATCAAGTTGTACTAATTTGTATATTAGCCCCTCATGCCAGACGCGGTCGAAAGCTTTCGCCACGTCTAGCATGAGTAAGGCGACACTGTGTTTTGTATGAAGGGCTTCACCAATGTACTCCGTCAGTCTGACCAGTTGCTTAGTAGTGGATAAACCACTACGGAAACCGAACTGTTCTGGCGGTAGTTTCTCCATATGAGGCTGTAGTCTTCTTAAAATTATTCGTTCATATATTTTCCCTAAACCGGGAAGGAGACTAATAGGTCTGAAACCATCCGGCCGGGTGCTGTCCTTTCCTGGTTTTGGAATTAAAATCACCTTTGCAATTTTCCAGCGAGAAGGAAAATACAATTTCTCTAAACATGCATTAAGTATATCAATATATCTATTTAAAGTATTCTCAGGTAAGTGCTTAATAGTTAGATTTGTAACTTCATCATGCCCTGGGGCTTTCTTCACTCTTAATTGTTTAATAATCTCTTTAACTTCCAATAAATTTGTGCTCTGAATGGGATTTCTCACCGTAGGAGCGTTTAACCAGTCTTGCAAAAAGTGTCTTACATCATAGATAAATTGTGGGTCGCTTGGTTGCTCATGCGGCGTAAATTGTTCTGATAAATGTTGCGCAAGAATCTCCGCTTTATCAGCATTGGTCAGTGCAATGCTGTCATTATGATATATTGGTTTGTTAACAGTCCTTTTAAGTTTCAATCTTCGGGCAAATGCCCAAAATTCACTGTTTGGTTCGTTAAGTTGCATAATTTTATCTTCCCACATATTTCTTTTATGCAGGCTAATATCCTTTTTAATCTCTCTGTTTAATTTATTTAGTTGTCTTTTTAATTGCGGGTCCCGAGTTGTGTTGAAACGTTTTCTCATTCTATTTCTATTCTTGATTTTTTCTCTTAGCTCCTTAGGCAATATCCCAGAGTGCTGTTGCGATGGTAGTTTCACCGTGGCATTCGCGTACGCAGTTTTAATCTCTTCTGTCATCATGTGTATAGCAGTCTCTATGTCTTGCGTAGTATTGAGATTATGATATGAGTGGATGATATGACTGGATATGAGTGCTCTCAGCGAGCTGATAATTAAATAAATGCCAGTCAGTTTTACTCATAAGTTAACTGAGATGAGGTGTTTCACCTCGGCTTTTATAAGCTTTTAATTATCAGTAGAACAACCACGAGTTTTCTAGATGTTTCTGGATGGCAACAGTAATTACGAGATATTTATTTATTAAGCATTAAATGCACGCGCTCTTTTATTTTTATTGCTATTTTTTTTTTCGACGTAGCTTTCTCTTCAAAAATCGTCTGCGTTGCACGGGGAAATAAAAAGGAATTTTAATTACAATTCTAAATAAATAGCCAAATAAATGTGAAATTCGTTAGAATATTATGATACGGTATGCTGAAATGACATTACAATCGATGAATATGAGACACTGAAACATACAATTTTGATAGGGTGACCAGCGAACGCAGTGACACTGAATGGTTTTGAATTCTGGAAACACTTGAGTTTAATTTTCGATATCCTGGACTGACATGAAAATAGGTGTGTGGTCTAAATAACATGAGACTTAGACTTACTGCGACACCAGTATAGTTCTACTGAACAAACTAGTTGTTCTGTTTGATGGTGCAAAGAGCATTTTCATGAAGTTGAGAAAGAGCATTTTCATGAGATACTATCTACCTCTGGACAGATTATTAAATATCGCATAATAGAATGGGATGTTTATTGCATTTACTTCTTCACAGCCTTCTTGAAGCTTGAAAAGAAAAATGTTTCAGCTGGAAATCATTTAATTAACCACAATAAAATTCTTTTCATGAACAATTAAAATCCTATTTGTGATAAACGTATTCATACCAATGAACGAAATCTTGAGAGAAAATAAATATTTCGTTTATTTCAATAAGGAAATGCTTTGGCAACATCAGTAAATGAGGGAAAGAATTTTTAATATGATTTATGACTAAGCTCTAGAGCGTAAATATCTGATCTATTTGAAGAATTAAATTACTTATTGAGCAACTTACTTTTTAAGATATTTTTATAGTCTTACGTAGTTTTATTAACTAAGATTAAAAACGTAAAAAATGCATTATGTACAAACTGAAAATAAAATATCGCATCAGGGTTTCAGAAAACATAAACCTTTAATTATAGTATAATTTTAGTAACAAATAATATTTAGTAATAATAAGTCATTTAAATTAGACAAATTACTGAGTAGAAAGAGTAGCACTTAACAATTTCCCTTCGGAAACTTTTGTCAAGATGTGGTGAGTATTTCGTTTCCATCATTCGAATACAATTAGCTGAATGTTCATTTGAGATTCTTTTCTTATATTTACTTTGATTCGAAATCTTATTGGGACACGTAAGAAGAAAGAATGATCTTATTCGTACCGTTATTCGAACCAAATTTACATGCTTTTCTGTTAAATCAAGAGGCCATACAGATTATGCAGTTTAGATAGTATTCCCAAGCAACAAATCGCATGAAAATGAAATCTGTTTCTGATAGAAGGCAATTTTTTTTCAAATCTTTTCATAACTGGGTAACTTTCCAAGTTATGATATCGATGGACAATTTCAATTCAAAAACGATTTCTTCTAACAGCGGTTTTTCACTTCACTTTCCTAAAGAATTAGGATTTGATATGATTTAAGAAAATCTCAAAAATAGCTACAATTTGATGTGTAACGTTCATCTCCACAACTGATTTCTAGACATTAAAAATTGACAGCAGTGTTTGCACTACCTACTACAAATGTGTACTTCAATGCTAAATGCATGTTAAATTCATAAATCCATGTGTGTGAGCTCCAATGCTTAATGCATTGTTAATTCGAAAAGCCTTTCTGAATCCCAGGATGTCTTCTCATTCGACTTTTAAAAAATCCTATTAAAGAGTGTTTCGGTCACCAGGACGTCTACCTGTCTGCGAGATTTTATTTCGCAGCTAACGAACAGATTCACAGTTAACTAAATTCATCTAGAAAATAGATTATGATAGCTTAGATGATGCTGAAGTAGAATTAATCTTACAATAATGTAAAATCTTTAAGGAAGATTTCAGATCTGTGTTTAATGAAATTTATACAAATTGTGATATTGATAAAATAGACACTTTCGTTGAAGAAGAACAGTCGGTTTTAGAGAAACTTGAGAAGGTTCAGTTAAAGATTATTCGTAAGTTAAAGAACGACAAGGTCGTAAATGCAAATGGCTAAAAACCTGTCGTACAGGAATCAATCGCTGAAAGTTTAATTTACCAAAATTATTTTTACCCGCATTTACCAGAAATACAGAATGGATAACTTTTGAAATTTACACAGCGCTAGTATTTGCAATTTTTGGATCTCAAAAATTACAATATTTAGAGGGCTCTTTAAAAAATTCGCATTATTCAGTCAATTCCCATAGCCGATCAAAATTTCAGTATTGCTTGGAATGTACTTGAAGAGAGATTTTCTAATAAAAGAGAACAGATATTTGCTTATATTAAAAGAATTCATATAGATCAAACGATAGATAATTTTAGCCATACTTTGTTTATATTATTTTGCAAAATCTTGATGTTTCGACAAAGTTATGGTAGGAACGTCAGTTAAAAAAGGACGAAATACCAAAGTTGAATGACTTGATAGAAGTTTTGAAAAATTACTCTGTAACATTAGATAACAGTAAACCTTTAATTAATAAATATCATAAATAAGGTAAACCACTGTGTAATAAGTTACTTCTCCGTTTACTAATTCTACTTGCTTATTTTGCAAACAAGATAATGTTTTACACAAGTGTTCTAATTTTTTAAACTTACCATTGCAAAAACGCTAAGAATAATTATAGTTTCTTAGGACTAATGAACTTTGTTTTAATTGCTTGTCTAATATCCGTAAAGGTAAAATGTGTAAGAGCGCAAATACTTGTAAACATTGTTTTAAGCATCATTTAACGCCTTGAAAAGAATTTCAAACCAAAAAATACATCTAATTTCTCTTCAGCGGAAGCACTAGTATTTCTTCCGAGATCGAAAATAGAAGCAAAACACAACCTGAGTGAGGTTTCTCCAACTGTTTGTGCAAACAACTATGAAAATCACCATTTTGGAGCTCATGCTAATGGTAAACGAGGTCATGCACTTTTGTGTACTTTCTTTCTTTTCGCCACCGACAGAACAGCTGGCCCACTGGGTTAGGTGCTTTTCAGCCTGTTGGATCCCGTCGATGAAATTTTAAAAATATATATGTATATATATATATAAATAAAGAGCTTAGTAGTGTGTCCTCCTGCAGTTGTCTACGCTAATCGAGGAACATTGAAATAAGGACCAGAACATGGAAAGAAGGTGCGTGATGGGGACTGCTGAGACTAAGGGGAACACTTATTATGGTACGTGTTAGACAGGCAGTTATTCAGTTACGGTACATGTTGGGCATACACTATTATGGTACATGTTAGGCATACAGTTATATTAAAGATATTCTATATAAGCAGGTACAGATGTAAGAATGAACAAATACATTGTACATGTTAGTCATATACTGTTATGGTACTTGTTAGGCATGCAGTTATATTAAGGAAATGCTATATAATCAGGTACAGATGTAAAGATGAACAAATACGTTACAAATTGTAGAATACGTTAAAAGAGTTCTGGATTAATCATCAAATTAAACGTAATTGAAAATAAAACAAGGAAAATAATAATAATAAGTAACTTTTGTGTGCTGCTTTAATTAAGGTTCAAAACTCAAAAAAGAATTCATAAATTGTAGATGTTTACTGAATGCAAGTAGCGAAAAATCGTTCATTCGTCGGGAAGCATCTATCAATTTAGGATTGAGCATAAAAGATTCGAAGATACTAGTGTCATGCTTAGAAACTTTCAATACAACAACTACTAAAGAAGTAGATTTGTTGTTTACACCTTATTTTAATACTAGCTACAGAATTTCTACGTTCGCTTACATAATAGACAAAATTACAGGTAACATTCCAAGTGTAACATTACCTTTGAATTTATATGAAAGTTTCCAAGATTTAACTTTAGCATATTCAGCATTTCATGAATTGGGAAAAATTGAGTTTTGCTAGGAGTTAGTATATTCTTTTCTTTGATCAATGGAGAAGTAATTAAAAGGAACAAAAAAATCGTCTATTTGCATTTTGTTCTAAGTTAGGATGGGTGATTGTTGGAACCACAAATTTTGAATTTCTAAATCGTGAGCACGTTTCTGTCAATACGTGAAACGGTGTCAATACGTGAAATACAGATACTAAATACACTATCAACAGACAATATCCTATTTCGTTTGCCAAGAAACATCACACAATGCAGATTATAGTGAATTTTCATGAATCCCATCTTCATGCTGGTCTGCTGCTATTGTTGTCAGTGGTTAGAAGAGAAGATTGGATATTCCACTCTATGTCAGATATGAAACAATAGTTTTGGAAATGTATGAAATGTCATCGTGTACTTGCTAAAACATCTATCCAGATAATGACTGACTTACCATCGTCAAGGTTGGAATTGATTTCACCTGGCCCACTCAAGTCAAGTCCAGGCAAGGTCAAGGGATAAAACCAATAAAATGCTATATTCGTGTATTCGTATGTTTTGCTAAAAGAGCTGTATATATTGAATTATTCACAATTTAAGTGTAAATGTAAAACAATTCTAGAGTTAAGTTTATGATTCAAGAATTATGGGTATCTGGTTGTGATTGGAATTCCAAGGTATCTGATGAGCTAAGAAGGAAGTTTTTGACATGATATTCTGAAATCGAGAATCTTGTTAACATTAATATTCCTAGCAGATATTTCTTGTGTGGTTCAGCAATTAATGCAAAAGATATGATCTTAATTATTTTCGCCGATGCTAGTATCAAAGGATATGGTGTTATAGTGTATCTTCAAAATCCCACTACTTTGGAGACATACTTTGCGCTATCTAAATGCAGAATAGCTCCGCTATAGAAGCTTAACTTCCTCGCTTGGAACTGATGGCAGCTACTATTGCTGCAAGAATAGCTGACTATCTGAAAACACTCCGTAATACCAAGGAATGCAATATTTATTGCTTTATTTTAGTAACTCTCAAATAGTGCTCCACTGGATAAAGGGTTTCTGCCAATAATTGGAAGCCTTCCGTAGTAAATCGTGTTAGAGAGACACAGAGTTTAATCGCTCCTTCTCAATGACAGTTTTGCAAAGAAACTGAAAATCCTGAGGATGTTATATTACGAGGTGAAAAGTTGACAGATCTTATAGAAAATGAATTTCCCATTCTACCTTGGCTAAGGCAAGGTAACTTCAGTAATCAAAAACTTGAACTTATTTTAGATCCTGAACTTATCGAACTTTCTTTTGAAGAGCAGCGAAAGACCGTGCTGTGAGTTACATCCAAGAATCGAAAGGAACTTGAACTTCTTACTAAGATTTCATCCTGGAATAAACTCAAACGTGTAACTGCATAGTGTTTAAGGTTCTACAACAACAGTAAACTTACATCTTTAAAACTCATGGATTTTTTACCAATTCGATGCTGTATAAGGAAAGCAATTGGATTTTTAAAATTCTACAAAATTCTGAATTCAGAGAAGAAATTAAACTTTTGAAGGCAGGGAAGAAATTGATTCTCAGCAGTAAACCTTAAGCTAAATCCTCTGCTTGATACAGAAGAAATCCTCAAAATCGGTGGTACACTCAGCAATTTGAATCCTTCGGAAAACAGAAAGTATTCAATCATTCTTCCAAACAAACATCAGGTTACTGAACTGATCGTCAGACACTTTTATCAACTTATGTGGAGGAGCTACATTAACATCATCAGCTCTGCGACAAACATATTGGATCGTTAATGGCCGAGAAAGGATAAGAAAAATAATTGTAAAACATATAAAGTGTTTTAAAAATCGAACAACTACCTCCAGTCAGATAATGGCCGATCATACAGCTTCTCGTGTACTGCCGGATAGAGCATTTTTGAACACAGGACTTGATTTTTCAGGATCATTCCTGGTTAAGAATAGAAAGAAAAAAGGTGGGAAGACATATAAATGCTACGTTTGCCTTTACATATGCTTCACCACAAAAACTATTCATCTAGAAGTAATCAGCGATCTAACAACAAAGACATTTATAGTCTCTTTCAAAAGATTTCTGTCCCTCAGAAGAAAACGGAAGAAAATCTTTTCAGAGAGAGGAACCAACTTTGTTGGCACTAATTGTGAATTGAAAAGTTACATAACTAAACTTTCTTCTGAAGAAGCATTTCAGAACTACCCGTCTGATGAAAATATTTACTGGGCCTTCAACCCTCTTGCAGCACATCACTTTGGCTACCTCTGAGAGGTTGGTGTGAAGCAAATGAAGATAGAGTGGACTACTAGAACTCAGATTGTAACTGACGAAGAGTTTCATACCCTAGTTACTCAAATCGAGATGTGTTTGAATTTCCAGCTCCAGTAGCTCGAACTCCAGTTTGAATTTCCAGTAGTTTCCAGCTCCTCTGAACCTGAAGACTATACTCCCTTAACACCTGGACATTTTCTAATTAGAACTACTTTAACAGCAATTCCTGAACCTGATCTTACTAATAATAAACTAATTTCTACTGAAAGAGGGAAATTGTCTCAACAAATTTTCCAGAGTTTCTGGAAACGTTGATCTAACGATTATCCATCCCAATTGCAAGGACGGGCTAAATGGTTGAGACATAAACCAAATTTAACCCTCAGTGACTTAGTCTTAATAAAAGACGACAATTTTCCTCCATTAAGTTGCGGCTTGGACGAATAATTGAACTATATCCGAGTGCCGATGGAAAAGTTCGTGTTGTAAAACTAAAAACTTTATTGGGGGAATTGAAGCGTTTTATACATAAATTTTTCCTATTGCCATTGAATGAATAAGACTTTAAAATTAGGTAGTCTTTTTTTTAATTTTTTTGCTTTTCTGTTATTAATCCGGTACTACGTTTCAGATTTAGAATATGAATTAACTGTGACAGTTTTTACTGTTTATTTGTCTTGCACTCTGAAGAATTGTAAGTACACTTTACTCGTAATTTCTTAACCCTAAAGTTACTATTATTATCTGAATTTAAATTTGTTGTGTATGTGTTTGCTATTCTACATGATTTTTGGTGAACACGTTTGGTATACTTGTTTAAATATAAATTAAAATGTTTAATATTAATGGTATGATAAACCAATTGCTTATCGGGGCGGAGTATTTTTTGCCTTTAGTAGATAGATGGCGCTATCATGGAGCGCCTTAAAATGGTTTAAGTCAAGCCTTGTAACCCACTATGTTACAGACGTTTATCTTACAGCTTTAAAGAGCGCAAATCTTACAGCGGCGTTCTTCAAAATGTATCAATCTTCCGTCCATATAACACTATATTGTGTTTGTCATCGTAATAAATGTTATATGTAAATCTTGCGAACTACAGGGACCACCTGTATCCACCTTCCTGGACACATTGAGGTAGGCCACGCTCCCTCAGACATGTTTATAAAGATTTCATGTATTATCTTAAAAAAAGAGAGGGAGAGAGAGAAGTTTTTTGAATATGTAAAAAGTTTTATTGTTATTTGTTGTATTATTATTATTTATTTTATTATATATGTATTTTGAATATGTGCTTTTAGAGTATGAATTATTATTACTATTTATTATTTTTTGAGTATGTATTTATATTTTGAATTATGTATTGCATTATTATTGTCATTTATGTATTTTATTTCGTGTTTTTATAACATACTAATTTTTTTCAAGCTTTGTTAAATGACCGTTATAACTTAATTTATGGTTATTTTATTTACATAGATTTTTTTATTTCATAATAATATGAATGCTAATAGCGTTTTCTGTTAGCATTAATTAAAAAAGAAGAACAAAAAGAAATTAAAAAAAAAAAAGAAATCCGAAAGGTTTCAGATTTTAAATTACGTCCAAAGGGGCGTTTTTTCAGCATTTTGTGTGTTGCCTTTATTTATTAAATATCATGTTCTTCGTATCGTACTTAAACCATAAAATTCAGTTCAAGAGCAGTATCGCAAAATAATTTCAAAATGAGTATATCTTTAGAATTTCCGATGCTCAGTCTTACGCCCTGGAGATAAAAGTGTTTTTTCTGTACAATGTTGCCGTTGCTCGCTTTGAAATCCTTGAGTTTGTTAATAAAAAGTTAGTTAAATTTTCAAAATATGAAATCGATAATAAAATAAATTCCAAATTTCAAATTTGGGTTTACAGATGCCAATATTTAGGTGGAAACGTTCGATATTCAAAATTTGATGGCACTAGGTACCGTTGTTTTATCACAATGCGAGAAACATACATACATTTATGCAGATTCTTCATTATTTAAATTCTTCAAATAGAATACAGGGCAATAATATTTGGTGACATCAATTTGGAAAGTGAAACAACGCTTTTAATGAATCAACGCAAAATGCCAAAACGAAATTACTAGTCCTTCTGGGCAAATTGTCCCTTTGGACTAATAAGATGGCTTTAAAATTTGCAAAAATTACTTGAAAAAGTAAAAAAACATGCAATGCAAATAAAAATGTAGTTGCATTCTTCAGTTTTTATTTTCTAATTAGTATGGTTATAAAAGTGTTATATTTAGCTTCATTCTTATTCTTGATTATAAATAATTAAAAATCTCAGCACCCTAGATAATCGGATTTTAATCAGTTTAATGCAGGAAACAGAAATTCTAGTATCAACCAAATTTTATCTCAGTAGTAAGTTGCATGATGAATATTTGGTTCAATCAAAACTGTTTTTCAAATAACATATTCACTTAGAAAAACATAGAAGCAATTAATTATTCAAACCCTTTAGCAATCATGACAACATTGAAAGCTTCTGCAGCTGTCAGAAGACTTTACTACATAAATTATGTTAGTCTCTATCAGAAAATTAAGTTACATGTTCGCGCAGCAGAGGAGAAAATTTGCCAACTGTGTTTGATGATGTAATTTACTCATCTCAAACCATAAGCATTCCCATCCCTTTTAATTAAGGCAGCTTAATGTACGAAGGTTTTAATCATCGTCACATATAAAGCGAGTGCGTGTAGAATTAAATGATGACATTAAACGTATTAATGTTGATGCAAGAGGAACAAATTTTTACGAGACTAAATTTTAAGGAGTTATCGCAGCCATTTGTGAGGGATCTCGAAATGTAAGTGGTTAGCACGTATATCCAGAAAGTGGAAGATCCGTGGTTCGAATCGCGGCAATGGCATAGTTCATTTATCATGTTTCTTACTTCTGACATATTAGTAGTTTTTACGATAGTTCTCAATTTAAAATGTGCTGGACTGTAATTCGGCCCCATCTGGACTAAATGCTGTCGACTAAATGCTGTGCCTCTCTCCAATCGTCCTTTCAATGGAGAAGAACATAAGGGTGTCGTATTTCTTCATGCGTGCTGTTGTAGTTGATTGCGCGTTTAGTTAAGTTTTACGTGGCTTGATACCGACGATGACACAGTTGATTTCTCATATTTCCTAATCCAAAACATTTAATAATCTCTACAGATAAAACTTTGTACTTGTTTTTTTACTTTGCTTTGAATTTAACCTTATTTCAAATTTATCTAAAAATATATATCATAAATTTCGATTTGCTGAAAGTAATAAAGTAGGAATACGTTTTTCTTCTCCATTAAGAGCTTAGAAATCACTTCTGTTACAAACATATTTGAGTTGAAAATTTAATAAGGTACTTTTCTTAAATTCAATTTCCTTTATCTCTTTCTTATGGAGCAAGAAATTATATGCTAAAAAAGCAAGTTATTTTACTAATTCATTAAAGCCAACATTGGTTTAAGTATTGTGCTGTTAAGCTTATTTTAGTTAAACGGAGAAAGTTTTGATTTAGAATCCTTTTCTGGAGTTTATAGGCAAATATCAAGCAGTTAGATATATTTTGCAAATTTAGTATGGAAGACTGTCAGTTCTTTTGATGCGCTCTGCGAGCAAATATATCAGCTGATATGTTAAACTATTACTAAAAGTAATAAATAAATTTAAGCTGAAGGAACTTTATGAAACAACTTTCAGACGAATTTTCAGAACTCAAGATGAAAGTTAGTTTTCCTAATACGTTTGGTTAGATAAATCCTTTGAATAAATTAAGAAAAGAAAGCATTTCCTTGCATAATTTGTCTAACTCCAAACAATTTAAATCTTTCTAGAAGTTATTAATGAGCCGAAATATAAGTTTATGTAATTCCTGAAGTAGGTTACCTTTGTTTGAAATACTTGTCATAAAAGTCTACACTTAGCTGAGCAGACTGGTATCTTCTACATTTCTTAATACATTAATTCTTAAACGTTTGCGTATATTACACCAGTTTCTGAACTTTTCGTTTATCTAAGTGATCTGCGTTTAAAAGAATACATTATGATTCTTAAGTTTTGATATTTAGTGAAATTATTCTGTTTCAGTAGATATTGTAGTGAAAATATATTTCAGATGTTTTATAGTCAATTAATATACGTATTGACATAAATTAATTGCTGTTAATGTTTTTAGAAATAAATTCTTTTTCAATTGCTTTGCTTTGTTTTGTTACAGCATGAAAGAACACCTTTCAAATAATCTTACTGAAATGTTTCTAAAATCATTCAATACGTGTTACAATTACTAAAAGAAACCCGGGCAGGAACGATTTTTATTTAACAGTTAAGTAAACAAAAGTATGTGTCAGAAAAAATGTTGCTACATTACATTTCAGGTACGAGACTGTATCACTAACAATAAAACATGATAATTTTCTAGATTCAATCTATTTGCAGCATACTGGTACCAGTAGAGAAAAACCGAAATGATGTTTGGAAGCACATAGTAACGTTTCGATATTCATAAACAGCAGGATCACGTTTCTTCGCTTCGCACAGACATAATCGAATAGAAAACAGACATATTATATTACAACCTTCATATCAGTGATACATTTACTTGACTGCAACTAGTTTATAACCAGACATGGCTTTTTGATTTTCTGTTTTCATCTACAGTACCACAGCTAACGTAATAGTAATTGTTACTTTTTATTGTTAGGCAGTAATCTTGCGAAAGGAAAAGCGGAAGAGGATGTACTGTAAAAAAATTCTGATTATCTAATTTATTATCTTGTATACCAAACGCGGTGCGCAGAATTCAATAGCATTTACTACGTGCCGCCGTCCAACCGGTATAGTGGTTAGCGTCGTTGACTGCCGTGTCGAAGGACCCGGGTTCGAAGCCCGGAGAAGACATGGATGTTTGTAAATGTATAGTGTCGGTGCGGCATGGCGGCACTTTAAATGCAGTGAGCCGAAAGTCCTCTCGTGTAGTTTAGTGGAAGGGGAGAGGGATCGGAAACCGTCAGACCCATCCCCCGGGGTGCTTTCCATCAAAATTTGGGGGCGGAACTGAGCTAAATCGCATTGTCACCTGTAAGATTGTAACGTTCTACTCTCCTTCTGTTGTGTAGAATCTTCAGAAATAGTGATTGCACTGACGAAGGGTTAAAACTGCCCTTTATTAAACTCTTTAACTTATTTACAATGTGTCAACTTGACGCTATAATACTACGCCTCAACTTGGGAGGTAACTGAAACAGTAGAACAAACTTAAAATAACAGATATTCATAAATAGTAGAATTACCCTACAGGGCTCATATAAACCTGTAGCCTACAGCGCGCAAATGAGTCTAGCGGCAGCAAGATAATAGCGCTTAAGCCACGTCAAAACCAGCAGTAACTGCTAAACAGAAGTTTGCGTATAAGCACGCACGGCAGTTTCCTGACTCTCTCTTCCTCTACTGGAACGTCGATATTTAACTTATTCTTTCACTAGTAGAATTTGCATTTCTTACGCGCGCTACGAAATTTAAATATTCTAACACTGACAATTAGGGAAATTAAGGCTTATAGAAAAGTAACTTAAAATTAAAATTAACTGGTTATTTAAAATAAATATAAATCCCTACAAGGTGCTCAAGTCTATTGCCAACGAGAATCGTAATCTTACGAGGAATTTCGTAGGCTTGGGCTGATGTTATTGTCAGGGAAAGTATTGAGCATAAGTAACAATAATAACTATGTGCCTGTTAACATCTGATAAATTTGCGCTTATTTCTTAATCCAAAGATGTAAGTTAGAAAACATGAACCATTTTTATATGAAGATTAAGATTCATGTTTTAATATTTTAAATTACCAGTATCTAGTTTGATAGGGATTGGGAAGAGTTAATTAAAATCGATAGGGTTAAATATTTGCTTTTATTCTACATTGCGTATGCTTCATATAAGTAAAAAATAACTTCCCAATATAAATGCTTTCCAAAAGAGACGTTATGGTCAGGATTAATTTGTGAAGAGCTCGATATATTTCTTTGCCTAGATAAAAGCTTACAAAAATCCGCTTCAATAAATTTTGCTCACATTGTGTGTCTAACGGCTTTCCGCGAACAAATTTGTAGCTAAACTGAAATCGATTGAAATTGGAGTAGCAGATATATTAGAGTTTTCTGAAGTCTTGAAATCCTTTCGCAAAAAACCTATTGTGCGCCACCAAGGATGGCGAATGACCTGAAATTTAAGTAAATGTCTTCCAGTATATCGTCATCCTGGCGGATAGAAAACCTCAAGTTGAAAATAGATGGCGTAATTATTGTGACCGTTCATGATCCTACATAAATATCAACGTTTATAACATATATAGACCAGTTCACTACATAAATATACAAGATTCTGGTGAGTGCATTCATTGTATAAACTAAGACACTCCTTGATTATTTTTATGCATTATTTACTTGTTATTTAGATGACCTTTAATGATTTCGTTGTGAGTCCATGTGTACCGAATAATCCTGAATAATGTTACGTACATGAAGGGATGGAGTTCAAGCAAAAGTACGAAACATTATATAGTCCATTTTATAGCTCTATTAAGAAATATATAAAGTACAGTGGTACCTTGGAATGCGAGAATAATTCGTTCCGTAACCTTGCTCGTATGTCAAATTGCTCGTATCTCAAAACAATTTTCCCCATTGAAATTAATTGAAATGCCATTAATCTGTTCCAGCTCCCAAAACAACACCTCAGTTGTTTTTGTTAAGTGTTTTTGAATAAGAGAAATGTATTTACAAGAAGAAACATTTATTTATAAATAACAAATACATAGTCTATAAAAGCATAATAAAAGAAAAAGTGAAGTGCTTACGGAAGAGCTTACTTTTCGTTACTGGTCTTCGCTCTTTTCGTCACGCTTTGCTCATTTTCACCTGCAGATCGTTTCCAAAAAACTGTCCAAGGAGGTTTGTTTCTTCCTCCCTTTCAGGATATTGCGGAAATGAGTTAGGCAAGTTTCGTTGAACAACTCCGATGCACGACCAGTTGCAAATTTTTTGGGGTGATTTTTATCCATGAACTCTACAACTTTCTCCCACATTCCTAAGATCTCCTTTATATCTCTTGTAGAGACAACCTCCTCCATCTCTGGCTCTCCTTCAAAACTAATTTCTTGCTAAAAATAAATGTGATAATGTTTTGTAAACGTACAAAAAGCAAAAAAACGCGAACCCAACTTATCAAAAATGCTTCGAAAACGAGGGAAACAAGCACACAGACTGAGATCTAGTCTGAGGTGGGAGAAACTGTTAGACGCTGCACACGACGCCAACATGTTGCGGTCGTGTGCAGTGGTGTAGTGTGCGATTCCTCGTATATCAAATTTTGCTGTCATCTCAAAGCAAAATATCGCTCGCTCGGTGGCTCGTATCTCAAAACGCTCGTATATTAGGGCACTCGTATATCGACTTACCACTGTAGTTCAAATATTTTCATTGATTTCTTTATGAATGTTCAACTGCTCTATAAAAGGTATTTTCAGCAAATATGTAGTAGCGACAGTAATTAAACGTAGAGTACATTAAGTATTTACAATGCTGTTTTTCTATACTGCATTGCGAACTAATTAACTTATGCTACATCCCATTAGTTCGTAACTCAAAATTGCTAAGTCAGAAATTGATGAAGCTAGACCGATATTCCTGGTACTTTTCTGATCAAACTTTGAGTTATTGCAACTAATACCGAGGGTTTGGTAACGGTAAAGGGAGTGTCATTTTCACTGTACCAAACCTTGAGCGCTAGTGTTGTTTGGTATTGCAGTTCACCTAAGAATGTTAAGTCGAAGCACAGTTCTCCGCTGCTGAAAGCAAAGTGTGCTGTGCCAAAACTGCTAGAGCATTCCCTTTTTTAATACTTTACTGCACAGAATCTGATATTGTTGTGTACGAACAGTTGAGAAGATATAATCATTGCTGCATATTTTAGTTTTTCACATTACGTTTTCCAGACAAAGTTCCAAAATGAATAAAATTTTGCTGTTAGTGTGAGACTAGCGCAATTTTGTTTTGTATTTGAATGCTGTCATTATTTGAAACATTATGCGTTAGTCGCTTTGGACCTTTAATATACATGCTAAATACATTAGAGCACGTGTAGGCAACCCTTTTTGGCTGCAGGTCATAATCAACCAAAATGTGTGGATAAAGAGGAAGTTTAAGAAGACGTTTAAGAAGGATTATAAAGAAGACGTTTAAGAAGAAGTATAAAGAAGACGTTTCGGATCAGTGATATTTTCACTTTAGAACAGTTTTTCTTGGTGAGTAATGAGATAAATTTTACTGAGAGTACGATACAATACGCTTTAAACTTAACGTAAAATTATTATAAAAATAAACATAACTGAAAGGATTTTGTTTTTCTCTTCGTTGTCAATAGCTTCCCTGATGCTGAATTTGTGACGTCATTTTAGACAAATCTGGCTTTTAGCTAGTCATCTTAAGATGAATATAAGCAGCTGGATTTTCGTTAGTTAAGCTGCTCCTGTTCTTTCTTAAAATAACTTTCATGTGCAAAAATAATTGCTTGCATTTGTAAGCTGAACCGAATGCGGACAAAATGGCAAAGCCAGCTTTTTTATGGATTATGGATTGGCGTTGCCAAACTTATCGATTTCTCTTTGAAATTATGCGCCATCTTTTATTTTTAAAAACAGAAATGCATGTTCTTTACTGCAACTTTATAACCAAACAAAAACGTTACAGTCATTATTTATTTTCGATTTATTTTTTCAGGTATTCTTTAAATGCTTCTTTCCTGTTTAAGTTTTATAATTTACTTTCATATATTGTACTTTATTTTTGAAACTCAAGTTTGTCATTTGAAATTATGAAAAGGATCACTTGGTGACCTGCGGGTCATAAGTTGACGAGACCTACATTAAAGTAATCAGTAATTTGTTTTAAAAATTATCCAATTTTTTCATTTTCAAATTTATTTGTATACATTCTCCATTTCATTAGTTTTTGTCACCTTTCGTTCATGTTTCATAGACAGTGGGCCATAGGCGGGTATGGTACAAACTTGCTTGGTGTAAAAATAAGTATACTACTATATGGAATAAGTATACCTATGAATAGATGAATAGATTTAAATGAACGAATGGCACCAACAAAAAGTCATTAAACATAGCTAAAAAATAAGAGCAACTACACAAATATGCCTCCCTTAAATGTCAACTTGATTGATATATCATACTGACCTGAAATCTGGTGGTCACCCATATAAGATGATTCTAAAATTTTTGGAAGTGTTTTACAATCAACAAAAAGTCATGCATAATGCATGGCCTCATATATATAAATTGAAAGAATATTCTATAAATCTGCTTCTGCATTTATATTAAATATACCCATTGTCTTATGATTCATCTTAGTAGAGACTTACCTATTCGTTTGTCTTGAAAGGTCTTTAATTAAAAGCTATGACGCATTTTCTCCTTTTTTTTAAAAGGTTCTTGATTTATATAAAGGGCGATGATCACTCAATAGTACATTGCAGTTTTGGTCGGTAATGTTTTGCTTGCTTTTAACCCTTTGATTACGAATTAAAAACATTACCTCGTATTCTATCCAAGTGAACAAAGTATGTCATAAAGAAGGTAAATTTAGCATTTGGAAGATTTTTGACAAATAGTTTTCAAGCCAAAGGCTGGGACACATATGTTCCAGGCGTAGTTAATGGTGGGATACATGTGTTGTGTAGCAAATTCACTTAATTATTTAAGTTATAACTTAAGAATTAATTTTTATTATTATTCTAAATTTATGCTACACAACATGTATTTTATTTAATAGGCTGTATTTATATTTGCTTTGGTTTAATTTTAATTAGGGGCTTTGGTAGTTAAGATTTATACGTATTTCCCACTCGTTACTCGCAAACGCGTTGAAACACATAATGGAATTAGGTGCTTTTCTACGTAATAAACTTGATTTTATATTAAACTTAAGTTGACTCATTATTAATTTATATCACCGGATGCATAAAAATTAGCTTTTTAACTTAAGATCACTTTCACGATTCTAGTTTTAACAGATTTTAAGATACAGTCAATTATTTAACTGAATTTTACCCTTTGCTTTGTGTTAAGGATAATGGGGGAAGGGATTGAAAAAGTTTCACTTTTTAGCTGAATTCTAAGGCTTTGCTTACTTGTTAGGGGGAATGCAATAAGGACTTCCGTTGGGTGACTTTAACAGAGGATAAACAGTTCATCCTGTACCCACCCCTATCTCTACTATTGAAAGGTTTTCTACTTGGCCTTGCACCTGTTTCCAAATTCTTGGCATTTCTTTTGGCGCGCTTGGAGATATTTGAATTTGTGTTTAGTTCAACACCTCGGAAAACTGAGAAATTTTACAGAGGTGTATGCGGGGTTTGGGGTACTGCATTTTTCACCTTGTTCTTTTCTGTGTGTTCATTTGTGTACAACGAGCACATTGGCGTCTTGATTTTCCAACTACTACGAGACGATCCCCAATATTCAGGAGATTCTAAGTACTTTTTAACCCGCAGTAATTTTTAAATTTCTAATGGGACGTATCTTGTCCCGTTAGTAGTCAGAGGGTTAATGAGCTTCATAATTCCTCACTGACAAAAGAACCTAGCTTTATTTTCGCAACGCGGAACAAGGTGTTGAGTTACGGCCTTATCTGGATCCAGTGTTATACCACAAGAGAAAGTTTGAATACAGTGGAACAAGTCAAGCATGATACATGTGGCAGTATTTCTCAACCAAGCTCCAATAATTTTTGTCAGGTGATCAAACCTGTATGTGGTCTCTCGTTATGAGGTTGGAATGCAGTTTCTCTACGATTAATGAACTCTGGAAGTTTATGGAAGATGGATTAGTTGAAATTCTCCAGTTGGCGACAGCACATATTATAATTGATTTATTGGCTTCCTGGTTGGAGCCCGGACACAAGACCACACACAAGTTTGATCACTGACAATATTATTGGAGTTTGAAGGAAAAGTGTTGCCATCCGCATCGTACTCACCTGATCTTGCGTTTTCGGACTTTCACTTGCTTCGCTGGCTTTAAAATTTCTTTCGTGGTATAATACTGAATTCAGACGCGACCGTAAATCAACACCTTGTTCAGCTTTTCGCTGATAAAGCTAGGTTCTTTTGTGAGGGAGGAATTACGAAGTTCCTTAAAAAAAAGCAAAACGTTACCGAACAAACCGGGCAATATACCATTGACTGATCATTGTTCTTTGTATGAACAAAAGACCTTTGAAAAACATAGAAAAGATGCGTCATGATTTTTCAGAAAACCCAATATATGTACACATTAATTCATTTTATGTAACTTATTTTTTTTTTGTTCTGCCTATCTATCTATTTATTAATTCTATTCATTTTAGTAATTGATCATTTATTTCTGTTGTATTTGCTCATCCAGTCTTTAGACCATTAACTATGAGAAATTTATCACAATCTTGTTCAGTTGTTTATTCTATCTTTGACAGATGGAGCTTATATGCATCCGGCGAAGACTTTCTTCTAAGCATGCGCATTACAGTTCTTCTGTTACAGACAATTACGATAGTGTGGGTTTTCGGCCGATTTGCTAACTCCACAGTTGATTAGCCTTTCTTCAGTTGGCAAAAAGAAAGAAAAAATAGATGCTCAACATCATGACTTCTCAGCTTTCAAATTTTTTACCTAGGTTCTAGATTTTGGTTGCTTAAAACTATTCAACGTAGCTGCTTCACAGTAAGCTGTATTTTTATTACACCATTCTTAGTTTTGCTTTAGTGTAAATTTAGGTTTCATGTATTATTTTTTAAATTCCTACTATTAACTCACATTCTCCCTATATCTTGTTCAAATTTTCAATCGTTTAATAAAGTAATACTTTTTATTCAACCACTCAAGTTCAAATACATTTTTTTAAACTTATAGTGGATGACGCTTGATGTTAATACACTTTTTTCGCATATTAAAATTTAAACATTTTTTTATATTTATAAATATTTTATAAATATTAAAAATTTTTAAAATTTTTTTTGCAGTGTTTAACTTTTTTTTTCATTCCG
>KK112409.1:143678-157113 GCA_000611955.2 Stegodyphus mimosarum
ACATAAATCACATAAATAATATGCAAATAACATAACACTTGCGTCAGAATATCACACCCGTTGAAAGAAGTCCTTTCCAAGTTGCAGTTCAATGCTAAAAGTTTCATTTAGAGTCTTAATTCCATTTTATGGAATTTCAAAGTTTTTTTCTTTAGACGTGATATGACGATAGGAAACTTCTGAATAGCAGAATCTTACCAACATTACCTTGTGCATTGTCATTAATTAATTTGTCAGCTACGGTAATGATATGAAGTGCTGGAGACTTTTATCTGAAGATGTATAAAATAGAAGACATATCTGGTGCCAAAATTTCCCACAATAGCATGCCAATTCCATTCATTGTGGCTCGCTTGATGAAGCAAAATTCTGATCATAATTTCGTTTAGTTCTTTTTCATTATGTCGATAAAGATTTTTGTATAAATGTAAGTAACGTACATGTTTTTCTAAATCTTTAGTAACTAATTTTTAAAAACGAAATGTTAAGAATACACGATAAGTCATTTTAACTTACGTGCCCGAGTTGATTGATCTAATAAACTTAAGAACATATTCTAAATAATAACTTAGGCATAACACAGTTAATGATGTGAAAACGATGCATTTTTAAAATTATGTGGAATAAAATTTCACAGTGGAATTTAAATTAACTTCCACCGAATAAAAGACAATTAAGCGCGTATGCGTAATAATTAAAATTTTGTCTTCTTGCTGCTACAATTAAAGAAAAAATCTAATTGCCACAGGAAAAAAATCTATTTTTCCATGATGGTAAAATTTCCGGGTAGTAATATGTTTTGCATGAGTGTAAGATGTTTGATATTTCCGTTAGCAACATAGTGATAATTTTCGTCTTGTGCAATTCATTAGCATTTCATCTTAATGCAAATTAAATGACATAGGATAATATTCGACAAGCATATGTTGCAGAATAAATATTACATATTCACAAACAACTACACAAACAAAAAAATTAACATAAAACCCATTTCTGTCGGTACATTTTTCAAGTATCATGATACTTTGAGAAAAATCAGTATGGAATGTGAATTGACTAAATAATAATTTCCTTAGGCCTCTGTTGAAAATTCAGTGAAGCTCTAGGCCGAAATAAAATAACACATATAAAAAACATGAAGTCACACTGCTGGTAAATATTTTTTAGTATGAAATAATTTAAACATCTCATTAAACCTCAGTATTCATCACACAAAGTTATTCACGTTTTCCTCAGACATCACTATATGAAATCACGTGATAAATGCACGTGCCCAGCAGAGGATATAAAATGTCCAACAGCACCACCAGAAATGCCATGTGAACCTCATTTCCAATTTTTGCGCGAAGGAATCATGAACGTGGGCTGAAGGGCACTCAATCACTTGTCGTTGAAAGGCTTGTTTCCTCCTCTGTTCGCAGTCATTTCTTTGAGGGCCTATGCAGGCCGCATAGGCCATCGCATGAGGTATGTATGTTTGTTCCAAAACTCCACGGAAGAGATGAGCCATGGGTCCATGAGCGTATACTGGGACGTCTTCCCCACCATGAGTATCCCATCTTCGAGGAACAGCACTTTGTTGCACATAGTTCTTTTCTTCTACAGAAAGAAAATTTGGGGGTTAATTATTGTACAAATATAACAGTTTTTAAAAGAAAGAGATTAAATTAATTTATTTAGCAAATCTTTTATGTGTGAAGATGAAGTATCTGAAGAAAAAAGTCATTTGAAAATTAGCCCAGCTCTTGTTCGAAGACTAACTTGGTATCTACAATCCATATACTGTCTTGTTATATCTTAATACCGTACATAAGGGAGGATCACTATGATCTTTCATTCTTTCCTAATCTAAGGATAAAACGTATGACGGACAGCTCCAAGTCGAGAAACTTAGTTTAGTTAAGAATAAATTATTATACAGAGGAATTTTTTTAGGACGCTAAATATAGAGAAGAAAAGAGCATACGAGAAAGGTGTCACTGGAAAATTTCACAGTGCCATTGTCATGGATTTAAACTTGAAATCTTCAGGCAGCCGATTCTATGTGCTATCCATTGCATCCCAACAGAAAGGGGTATGCCTTATTTTTGTATAGAGAGAATTATCAAAGTGCAATCACCCTACCTTTTTTTTCTCATGCTGTACATTTCTGCCATTTTATTCATAAACAGGAACTTATGTACTATACAATGATCAGTTCTTTTCATCTATTTCATCATGTCCAGAATCTTAAATTTATGTTTGACTCAGTTTACTGTACTTTTATATGCAGAGTTATAAAGTATTTCTTCCTCCTTCTTAGCATGTCTTCGCGGTGTAGTGGTCAGCACACTCGGCGCGTATTCGAGAGGTGTATGATTCGAGTCCCGGTGATGGCATTGCTCATTTTTCACGTCTCGTGCTTCTAAATAACCCAGCGTCTCTACAGTGTGACTATAAAATACCTCTTAAAAAGTAAAGAGAGAAATAAGATTTTATTACGCAAGTGAATATGGAAAAGATAAAGTGATAAAATGCGCTGTTCACATTGTTAAAGAAAAGCAGTCCCTTAGCATTAATTGTTGTTTCCTGGCGATTTTCGAGTGGTATGCATCAGTAACAGGAAGACAGAGCTGGATGATATGTATTTTAGTTACAAAATTGTGACCTGAAACCGAGCAACTACTTAAAGAGTATATAGAGAATGTTTATCGAGCAGATAGCTGCTGAATCGCTAAACGGTCAAATACAAGCTGCTAACCATTAAAGCTGCTACACCAGGAAAGAAAGTAAATAGCAAAATATTATTTATTACACATATACAGTATAATGAGAAAAGACATTATTAAATTTGCATGCAGTTTTGGGATACAGCATGAAGACTTTAGTTCACAGAGTTGCGACCTCTGAAACCAACATCGACTGTAATCCATCTGAGCATCAAGTCGAACTGAGCTTGGTTTATAAATATGGGCACTTGCCTTTTCAATTTTTTGCCAAAGTTCATCAATCAAAGAGGCTGGCAAGTACCAATTTCTCACAGTCCATGACCAGATTTCTCAGTGAATGACAGACCTGAAAAGTTACAAGACAAAAATGTAACACATTCTGTATCTAGGAATGGCAACTGTACGGGCAACATGATATCGTGCATTCTCTTGCTGAAATAAGGCATCACTCAGGTCTCAAAGATAGGACACAATTACGAGCCTTAACATATCAGTTATTACAGCGACTGTCCACATTAGCAGTTATATGAAAATGACGTGACCGGGATGTTTCCCATACCAGCATGCCAGGTGCTGATCTCTTATGACGACGAAACATGCTCGATACTTCCATACACGGATACGTCTATTATGATGCTGTGCATTGATCCGGAATTCCTCTGAAAAGACGATGTGGTGACATTGTGATGGGGCTGTTGATCGACGCGCTATTGTAAGTCGGTCTATCTCTGCTGCAGCGTCATGCAAAGCCACACAACTGGCCGTGTGCTCTCAGTTCGTGGTGCTGTAGACACCGTCGTACTGTCGTCGAAGTTCCTGACTCAGGTTTTGTGAGGTTGCTGTACGATGCCGCAAGACTAAGAGGGTTGTACTCTCAGGTTTTATTGGCCTAAAGGACGCTGAGATCCTGCATAACGCTCTGTACGATTCTCCTGGACGTATGCATTTTTACATTCACCTGATAGTTATGGGATCCAGAACAGCACGAGCAGAAAGGTAAACTGTAATCTCGATCCTGCAACTGCCGAATTCTGTCATTTTTATGCTTGAATAAAAGGGTCGTACACACCTTTCTTCTGATGTCTGTTTAGTTTCATAAGGCTAGAAGATAATTCTTCAAAAGTCATGTTTAAAAGTTTATGCTCCTAAAACGCTATAGACTTTACAAGCAGAAAGCATGCATTTAATTGCATTGGTTTTCCTCATTCAGAATCAGTTAACAATTCATTAAAATATGTTAATGTAAAAACAAAATGTGCCGAACTTTTATATACATGCTAAACAAAACTGTTCTTGTTTCTATCACTTTTATGTATCCAGATTGTTCTTGAATTTAATCAATCGAACAAGCAGTGAAAGCTTTAAATTTAAGTTCTGTTGCAAGAAAATTTGCCACAGCAAATTATGGGAAACTTTGGAAACTGAAATTTTTGAGTAAAAATAGTTTCTGAACGCTTCTTTTCCGAAGTTAAATCGTCTTTGCAAGTGCCTTCCATTTCCAAACACAGATTCATAACAGTTAGGCACTCTTCCAAAATGCCTTCTTAAGAACTATGCTAATTTGGTCTTTATCCAAATAGTTCCCTGTTCCTTCCTTATACTGTATCAGAAAAAAGGCAATGCTTAATTTTATTGAAAATATTTCGTTCCAAAACACTGGAATTATAAATTTTAATTTATTATTTCTTTTATTTAACTTTTAGTAAACACAATTCATTTATATTTTAACAAACACACACCTTTTCATAAACACAACTTTTCGTTAAACTGGTAAGGCATAAGACTTCTATTTTATCTAAGTAAGTTTTCCAAAGGTTTCTTATAAAAAAAGATAATACAAAACTCATTCGAGAGCAATAGTAGTAACTCATTCATATTCCTCGTTTTCGAAATAAATCCTCTGTTCTACGGATTATTAGTCAGCTACAATGTTAGTTAGGTCTAAGCAGCCTGATTTTAGACATACGAGCCGTTTTCTTTGAAAGTGGTGTAAGTCCATGTTTGACAAAAATTTGACGAAAGATAACAATAAATGCAATCTGCTACGAGCTTTTTATCTATAAACAGTTCCTCCCATAAATCCCTTAAAAGTTTTCATCGTTTTGTCAATATAAATTTACGTAATTAAGGAAATTACGAATATAATTACTTTGGAAGGATCGTAAATCTACTTTTCGCAAAGGCATAGTATTTATTAGCAATTGATGTTGGAAGCCAAAAATCTTCAAAAAATGGTGATTTGGGATTTTTGCATTTTCAAATTCTCATCAATTTTAGCTTTTTAAAAGTACCATACTTTAATCTCTATGAAAATTAGAACAGTAAAAATTCTAGTTTTTCATCGAATGCTTTGATAAATAAGGATTTTACATAAAAATACGTTTTTCTCCAATTGTGATTTTTTATACTCAATATACCTTTTCTCAAGAACTTCTGCTTACGAGTATGTAAATTTTTATGGTTTATTTGTTATGTTTCCTGATATTTACTGAAATGAGCTTTTTGTGATATACTAAGGGGGGAAAATTCACTTTTTAGTCCAAAGGGGCAATATGGCCTAAAAAAACCGTTAGTTTCGTTTCGGCATTTTGCGTTGAAAACTATAAACGGCGAACCACTTTTCAAATTGCCGCCACCAAATATTAGAGTCCTGCTTTATATTCAAGGGAATTAAATAATGAAGAAACTGCATGAATGTGTGTATGTTTCTCGTACTGTTATAAAACGACGGTACTTAGAGCCATCAAAATTTGAATAACCTAGGTCTCCAACCGAACATGGGCACTTGGAAGCCCGAATTTCGAATTTCAAATTTATTTTATAGTCTATTTCAAATTGTTAACGAAATTTTAATTAAAAGACTCAATAATTTCATAACGAGCAACGGCAACACCGTACCTAAAAAAAAAACAGCGAAGCTAAACCGGAGATAGTACTCGAAACACACGCTGAGCTAACACCTAAAAACAACAAATGAGAGCAAATACTCTTTCCGCCTTATATAGTTTTCACCCGGCGCCGAGATATTTCTAGTACTTTCTGCTTCTCGAAATTACTTGAAGGCTATATGAGGGTCGAATTATGGTTACCTAATATAATGATGATTTAGATTTATTCAATTACAGTACCTACTACGGTGGTACAGGGACCAGACCAAATGTAGCCAAATCGTCGCAAGTCTGGCGACTTTTGGCGATTTCTCATTTGTTGAATTTTTGTTTGAAATTTGTTTTATAATTTGAAATTTGTTTTATTATCGATTTCATACTTTGTAACATTTCAACGAATTTTTGATTAACAAACTAAACGATTTCAAAGCAATCAATATAGCAACACTGTACGAAAAAAAAACTTTTTTATCTCCATCGCATGAGACTTTGTATTGGAAATTCTAAAGATATGTTCATTTTAAAATTATTTTGCGATATTGCTGTTGAACTGAATTCTATGGTTTGTGTGCGTAGAACAAGATATTTAATAAATGAGGATGACACAAAATACTTTACACAAACGCCCCTTTGGGCATAATTTGAAATCTGAGATCTTTCAGATTTTATTCATTTATTTATTTATTTGAGGAAAGTGCTAAGTTTTTCTATGACTAATTTAATATTCCATAAATTACTTTAAACTTCAAATTATTTCAAAAGTTCATTTCAGTATTATCAGATAAGTGTACCTTAATTGAACAAAAAAATTCAAAAGTGTATTTACTACAGATTTTGAGAAAAGGTACATCGAAAACGGCCAATTTAACATTGTCGGTATAGGGAGTTCTGACTCCCCTTAGAACACTCTACTACATTAACTCAAAAATTATACTAAATGGTGGATCTGTTATCTTATATTCCTCCAATACATGAAGACTACTTTTCAAAGCTTTCTCATAATGATAAAAATTTCAAATGACTGGTATTAATATAAAGTTATATTTAAAGTAATTTAAATAACATTACCCGAAGAAATATTGAAATAAATCCTTTTTACGTTTTACATATTTAATAAAAATTTCATAAAAAAATGGTTTAATTCCGTTGAAATTCCATGTTTAATATTTCATAAATGTATGATTTTTACATTTGTTGATTTGCAATGTAAAAGTAATGTAAATCCATTTGAGTTCATTAAATGTATAAATTTCTTTCAACTAATACATTAAAAACGATCACATTATAAATTTAAACAAGAATCCTCCCAACTTCCTTATTCTACCGCATGAATTCGAGATTTCTTATTAATGACTTTTAATTGGTTTGAGTAGCAGGAGCAAAATTTTAATAGGTTAACTGCACTACAATAAGCAAAAAATTAAATGTGTAAACAAACTTGAGACTGTATTTTATAGAACTATTTCTAACATATGTGCATTTAATTTTTGGAACGATGTAACCCTTATACTAAATTAAGTTCACCAAAATTTTTGTTCAACTTTATCAACATAATTCAATATGTCGTATTTAAAATTGATTTTTTCAAAGCAGGTAAACTTAGCTTTGGGAGAATGAGATTGAATGAAGTTCACTGAAATTGATTTTATTTGCTTTCTTTGTAATTAATAAATACGCAATACCTATATCCAATAAAAACTGAGTTTATTATTAAATACTATACCGAGGCTAAAACATATGTGCAGAGTGAATCAAAAAGGTCGCTATATCCTTTTCTTTTAATTGAAGACAAAAATTTAACTAAATATTGTATTGGTAATTAGCTAGAAACATGCTATCTATTAAAATTAGAGCTCGTTTTCTTAAGTGAGCCGTATATAATTTGGATCAAAAATTTTAAATTCGAAAGGAATGCAAGCTACACTGAAATTTAGGATTTTAGGGAAAAACAACAATGAAAATAGTTCTTAACAAACTTATTCATCACGGGAATAAAAATTATGAAATTGCATGAAATGCACTTTATGAATATTGCGGAACGTTTTCTTGAGCACATAAAAGTCATCGGTTTACTCAAACTTCGTGGATTAGTTCATCCAGTGATATGTTCCTAGATGCATAAAATGTCTGACACTGGAGATGGAGATGATTAATACTTTGACTACTAACCACAGTATCAACTATCTAGCAGATAGTATCTGCGTTTTTTTTTCTTAAAATTCCTAAAGAAAGGTGCATCGAATAGAATTTTACGCATACGAGATCCATATGAATTTCCTCCTGAACCATTTGGGAATTGAAGATATTTGCAGGATCATCTTCATACGACATTTCACAATCTGAAGCTTATATAAATGACATTTACTTGTGAGCAACTCCAATATAGTTGAAGTTTGGCTTCCTCGGAACTCAAGAAAAATCTAATTCAAACTACGATGAGGAATTTGTATGAAAATAATATTTCCGCAGTGGTTGTTACTTCGTTTATTTATATTTCAGAAGTCATCTACCGGACGTTTTATGGAAGGAATTTGTTCCGCTGACTTTGCTTAATAATTTGGCAACAAAACTATAGATAGTTAGCTCTATTAAATTTGTAAAAAAATGATACTTATCTTCTTCCACCAGTCATTAAAAATAGCCTCAATTTATTCCAATACAGTTAGTGGCATGCTGGATAATAAGAAGCCTTTAACAGACCACTGACGAAAACTTCTTAGATTATATTTCTCCTAAGAAATAAACTTAATAACCTTTTAATGAATAAAGATATTAATAATGTGAATAAAGATATTGTTAATGTCAGAAAACGTAACTCCACCATTATAAATTTAGAAGATTCTAAGTTAATTACCCTGTATTCGTTTCACATTTAAAATAAAACCACAATATTCAAGATACTCGCCAACGAGATACTGCTCAAGACGCTCACACCTTCTGTGAAGGCAAGCCCTGATATTACTCACACCGAGTTCCAGTTCGACTGTGTGGTGACGGAAGATGGCTAAATGTATGTTCATAACCAGTTTTTGGGTTTTCTATCCATCTTACTCTTACATCGTTTTCCTCATCGGTTTTGCGTATCCAGAGCAATTTTTTGAGCCTCTTCCAGTAAATATTTTAATGCTTTCCAACGGTGAATATTTTTGTGTTTCTACGGGTTCGTGGATTTGGGGTGATTGACAACAACACTTGATGAAGTATCAAAACACAATTTATTTAGTCAGTATTACTCAGGAAAGTTTCAAAATCACGTTTACAGTCGTCGAAAAACTACGACAAACACGCTGAAATAATCAGCAACACAGCCTTCAGGCTATCAAGGTATAAAGGTGAAGACAGCTTCACGGCAAAGCACTTGAGTGTTCCTCCCGACTCGGTTCGGTCGTTCTCGGAAGTCAACGTACTCTCGAGACTCCACACGCTACAACTCGCGATGCACTGTATGATACACACGATAGCCTCAACGATGCACACTCTCGATGCACTGCGATAAACTCTCGATATGCACTAATTCGTGATGTACACTGCTACTCTGCGTACAGGCAGGGTTTACATAGCTTTTCGCCTGCCTTCGAGAACATTCTGGGCCAAACTAGTCAGAGTTCGTTCCAAAATATTCTCCATCTGTCTAAGGCATATCGCCAATTTTGTCGCCAAATTGGAGATTTCGAGCCAAATATGCAACCCTGCATTTCCTTGCTATTTTGTGGCAACTCTAAACCTGCTTTGCGGGGAAACTATCTTATCGCAGGTGGGTATTTCGTAACAATATCCTTAACATTCGTGCATAATGAAATTCGTTTTCCTCGTGGAACACCTTGCTAAAATAAAGGAAATTCCTCAGATGCAGGAAGACGTTGAAGGAAAGTTTTTCCGCTAGCTTTCACTTCGAAACATGAAGCAGAGGGAGGACATGTGGTCGACCAAGCAGTCTATTTCGATTAAAAAATAACTGGGCATTTTTTATCCCTACCATTTCTTATAAGATTCTTCAAGGAATGCATTGGAATGTTTACTTCCTTCTTCTGTCAGATTCTTACTTCTTATTCGAAATTAGTGTCATTCATGAAACTAGGTATTTGCTTTGGTTTATATGTCATTGAATATGTAGCTCAATTCCTACTGGGAAATAAGATTCTGAATAATTGTTAATTTTAAATGTTAAATGTGTTATTTTTTCGCATTATTATACTGGTACTTTTAACTATTAACAGTTTGTGTTATTACGGCCCTCAAATTAGAATCTAATGATCCCTTTATGTGGGTTATTGCATCGCAACGCACCACGACCATAAAAGTAGTTATATGTCAATGTAGACAAATAATTATTTCTTAACGTTGGTAAAATAACTGTTTCTTAATATTTTGATAATTCCCGGCATCACATATTTTACTACGCCTTCCAATATAGGAGTATTACGCTTTACCCTCAAAGATGATTCAAGTTTTATAAGATGATCGAGCATTTCATGATGTATTTTACAAGGACGTGGAAAAGCGGGAGTATACGACTGACTATTTTTATGAGATTATGGGCTTAAAGTGAATAAGATTTTATTTTATTTCTATTAACAAATTATTCTGTTCCAAAGACGATTTACTCATTCGCTTAATCTTCAATTCAATATGCAATATTTTGCAGCATTTAAAACCACTTGGCAAACATAAATATGGAAATGAAAGACATTTCTGAAGTTAGTTGATTCTTACATAAGGAGAATAAAGTCGCGATTAGCCACATTGCTGTACCATCATAGTAAATGCTTCCACTCTGATGATGGACACTGCTATCTTCTATTCATGTTTAGCCTCATATATTGAACTTTTTCCTATCACTTTACGAACTTCTTGTCATATATATAGGACGAAATATTTCCTTCATCTGAAATGCTATTATGCTCTTCCTTTTAGTCTGGGACAGGGTTTTGTCACAGTAACCCATGACTCGTAGCTTTCAGCCACCCAAGAATCCAGCCGCGATTAACCACGCCTTAAATTATTTCCTAGAATACAGTCATGCGTCTCGGAATGGAATCCTATTTAAATATAATTTAGTAAATAAGATTCGGTCTGCTAATAAGTAAATGATCGGAAGTTAAGTATTGTTACGGATTTCATATTTATTTAGAATTGTAATTAAAATTGCTTTATTTTCCCGTGCAACGCAGACGATTTTTGATGAGACAGCTACGTCGGAAAAATAAATAAAACAGCGCGTGCATTTAATGTTTAATAAATAAATATATCGTACTTACTGTTGCCATCCAAAAAATCTAGAAAAATCGAGATTGTCCCAGCGATAATTAAGAAGCTTAGAAAAGCCGAATTAAAACACCTCATCTCAGTTGTAGTTGTAACTGTTTAAAGCGAACTGCTGTTTGTTTACTTAATGCTGTTATTGATTGTAGCGATTTCGCTGTGAGATAGAATTAGTTTATCTGTTTGAAAGTGAATTCTGTTTAATTTTTGAGATATTGTAATATTGTATGAATATCTCTGAAGAAATATTTCAGCATTTGATTTGTTTCTTGTGGAAAGAATACATTTTTGCTAGCTTTTTAACGACTTGTGCATTCAATCCATAACAAGCCTGTATGCACGCAACAATATTAAGGTTGAGAATAGTTTCGCTTAGTTACAAAATCTGATGTTGCATCACATGACTTCCATGTCTCGCCTATTATATTATGCACATTTTTTGCTGCATTTCATTTAAACTTATTCCCCGAATTTCACTGCAGATATATTTCTCATTCAATCAATTCAGTTCTCATTTCACGGCAAGGAAAAATATATAAAAACTCAAAACATCTCCATTAAAAATTGTAAAATACAGAAAAATCTAAAACATCAAATAGAATTCAAAACCGTTAGAAAACAATTTTTTACAATTAAAATTAGAGTTTAAATTAATTAAAAAAGGCAGAAAGACAGCTTTTTCAGTGCATAAAACGTTTGGCCTTACTCGGCGAAAAGACACTGAAGTTCTGCAGAAACTGACTGAATGCGCCATGCTACTACGTTTCAAATGCAAACAATTGATGACACCGTTAGGCTTAGCTGAACTTAAACAACTTTTAAATTGTTGATAAGTCTATAACTATTGCATGCATTTTAGCTAAAAGCATAAAAACCTTAAGCAGAACATAATAACAACACAATTAAATCCCTTTTAAAGCAAAAAATGCACAATTTATCAACACATAAGATTAAAAAACTTAGCTCACCGAGCCAGGTAATAGAGTGGGTATATAAATATACGCATATATATTTATATACTTTTGGTGCCGCCGATTACAACCAGAAAGGGAGGTGCACATCTACATACTATAGCAGTCCCATATACAAGATGTCAAAGTTCTGATGCTACTTGTTTTTTGAGTTATGTCGAATACATATATATGCACGTACATTCATACGTGATGAAAAAAGAAAATCTCTTCTGAATCCATTTTAAATCCATTTGACAATCGCTTTGGGAAAAGGAGTCCTTTGTTCTGTCCGTGCGTACAGATGTAATGCAAAAGCATCGTAAAAATTTTTCGCGGTTACAATTAAGAAGTAAAGGAACACAAATGAAGCACGCAAATGAACGAAACTTATGTTAAGTATGTTTAATAATCTGTCCTAAGAACGTATGGCCACTCAATTACTGTACAGTTCCTTTCCAAATTAATTGTAGCTTAAATTGCAATAAAAAAAGCAAAACGATGATATGTTCGACGACTATAATGTTCACGCAAAACAAAATATTTTATTAGCACTACAACAAAAAAATCTAACAAAGACAAAAGATTGCAATCTCAAACGAATAAAATGAATAATTATCTAGTGAATCAGTAGGTTGGCAACAATTTAAAAATTATTCAATCTATCTGATATTTTTCTGGGTCTGTTTCCTTCGTTTAGTCCTTTTGCCCATTAAGTCGTAAGAACAATTTCTTCACTTTTTTAGATCAGAGTTTTACCTGAATGAATTAAAAGCAATTTGAAGAATACAACATTAGGAAAGTTTTAAATGCCTAAAATGTAATACTATTTAATTATGCATTTCACTCGTGCTTCATGTTTTTAAATTCTGCATTTTCAGAGCTATTTCAAAGCACTTAAGAAAAGTGTTCATAGATTGCGATTAGCAAATGTTTCAGTTTCTTTTCCTTAGTTTTCAAATAAATGAAATAACTCAAACAAGAAGAAAAATTACTTTAGAAAACGAGATTGCTGTTAAATAATATTGTAAACTGTAACGCCTGGTAAAAGCATAAATTCAAAAATATGTAACGGTAAAAGTCTTTACTTAAACGACGTTTTTCAACAGTCTTGTAGGTCGGTGCTTTTTCTGCATACGGTGAATTAGATTAAATGCACGTAAAACATTTGAAGCAGACATTGCACTTAGAGATTTTTATGAATAAATTGAAAAATGAATTCTATTAAAAATATCATTACATCCGTTGAAAATAACAAGCAACATACACCTGTAAAAGATTGAATTTACATGTTATTAAAGTACCCAGATTTATCTTTTTGTGTGTGCGAAAGTTATTAAGTTAAAATGATCATTTCTTACAGAAGAACTTATTCTTCATTTTCTATGAAATAATGTATATTAAAACGAAATGTGAAAAGTAATAAGGAAAGCCGAATACTTTCTAACTAAATGAAAAAAAGATATTTTGAAGCACATAGAACTCTTTAGGCTAAACTGTCTTAAAATTAAAAAAAACGTGTTCATTGGTATATTTTCTAGTCTACGCTCCTTACACATGAAACTGAGCATAATACACGTTTAATATTTTAATATGTGGCTTTGAAATTCTGGAATAATGTAATAAG
>KK112409.1:157143-172352 GCA_000611955.2 Stegodyphus mimosarum
ACTGTCACAGCTTTTATTACAACTGAAGAATTTTATAGTTTAATGTTTGATGATGGTGATTTTTATACGTTATTGCTTCAGATCAAAATAAATCAATTAGCAAATGGCTTTTTCTAATTCTGTTGCTCATTTAAAATTCGTCAGAATACATCACACAAGCCCACTGTTGCGGTGTCCACAATGCATGCTCTCTACTCCAGGCTAACCGCAGGCGACAGTACGTTGCAGTAAGTGGAACGCATCTGACAGGTCTAGGAGGATATAGACCAATCTGCCCTAAGCGTCTGTGCACGGTCTGCCTTGAAATTGTCGTACCAGTGGCTGAAGAGAGTTGACGAGACAGGTCTGAGGCTGTGCTCTGCCTGTTTCTTTTGGCAGTAACTGCCAAACACCGGTTCTCATTCGGCGTTGTAACTCTGGGGCGACCTGTGCTGTAACGTCTACTCACGTTACCATCATCTTGGATTCGCTGCCAAAGCCTGCAGATGACACTCTGGGCAATTTCAAGTTCGTCTGATACTTCCAGTTGGGTACGCCCACATTCCAGACGGCCGATAATTCTACCACGTAAAAAATCATCCAAATGCGTCCTTTGTGTCATAACTATTCGGTTATTGCTCTGAAATGCTTATAAAGCGCCTGCGAACAATTTTACTTCTTTGTCTGTATTTCTTATATATCACTCTCTTGCACTCTCATCATTATGACGTACCATCGGTGTCATCTCGTTACTTTCTGAAATTTGCATATGATTCTTGAAGATGTGTGTAATGATTTTACAGGAGATATATTTATTTTAGAGTTCGATTTCCACGTCACTCCGAATTATCCTTAAGTTATGGACATGAGTGTATTACCGAGTTAGCTTTTTGATAAAATAAATTTTATTAACCTATCATCGGACCTCTGTGCATTCAATCTATTACGAACACGTACGCATGCGACCATAGTATTTTTACAGAATTTCATAAACACAATTAAATATATTTTGCCTTGTAGTAGTGAAAAGCATCGGTACTAGTTCTAATAATACTTTAAAAACGCCAAAATCTGAGTCGCTAAGCACAAAAAACCACAGGCAATTGGGTTACGCCCACAGTGTTGGCTAATCCCGTCACAGGTAACTGAAAAAGCTTCGAAATTAGATGATTTTGCTTTCATCTGATCATTTAAGTTGCTGGCCAAATCAATAACTGTTTTCACAAGGGTATTTTGAGACAAAGAGATTTATTTGTAAGCTTTCACAGTTCAAAAGACAAATGCTTTTGCTGCTTCAAGTGAACATTTCTAGATGAAATCACCTTTAGTAAAAGGTTTTCAGTATTTAGGTATCAGCAACGACAGGAAGTAACATGGATGCCTCTCCGTTTCATTTTCTTGTGAAATTTTAATAAGCATGAAATGTTGTTTTCTCACTCCTACTTTCAATTTTTCGTGATTCATTAATCCTTCATAACTATCATATTTTGATTTAAGTTGTTCATACTGATTATTAATGTTATATAGCATTGGTACACTAGCAACATTATTATACATAAAGGAAACTATTATTATTATTATTTAAAAAAACTCCGATTCCCACACTTCTAGAAAATTTAACTGTTCTTTAGCAATTTTGCTTTTAGATTCACGAATTTTTGGTTTCAGTTAGAAAATATCCGGTTACAAAAATTATTTAAAATCATTTTTGGGTTTTGGCTTCTTCTTTTTTTTTGTGTGTGAAGAAATTCATTTTGCAGTTAAAACCTGTTACACTTCTAAAGATGAATTCAGTAACTTATAATCAACATTTATGGTCGACCACGTAATAAACAGTTGTTGATAAATTTTTCAGTTTATTGCAGTTGGGATTGCGAGACCAATATATTCGAGTAATGTAGCATTATTAACTAATGGAAATTAACTCGCTGTATGTACATCTCTAACATTATGGAAGATTCATGAAGTAGGACATACGTCAAAAGCTAAACTACAGGTATGCGAAAGCCTGCAGGGATGAGCAATATTTTTAATAAATTCCGTGTTTTTGTTTTCCACTTAATCAACTTTCCATGAACCACATACTTATAAATTGAAGATGAAAATTCTTACACTCAGTAATGAAATTCAGCTTTCTAAAGTGCTCTTAATTCGGCACACTTGTAATTAATTGTGATATTTACTAAGGAAATTCATCACACAATTCTTGGATGGCGTTAAGTTACTAATATTTTGGCTACGCAATGCAAATATAGCTGAAACAACTAGCGGGAATTTAAAATTGCTGCTTTTTAGTTTATTTTTAACACTACTACTATTATTTTATAGACAACTAGCCGCGTAGCGGCCAGCCTTCATGTGGCTTTTAAATGTACCGGAAAAGTGCCTAAAGGGAACAAACACCAAACATTAAATTTAAAATCTGCGTAGTTTTACCCTGCAGAACAACTTTATCAAAATAAAAAACAGAAATTTCAATAAAAATGTATTGTATATAAAAAACTTACAATGAAATAATCAATATCCCTTAATACAAATATTAATTATCCTAATAAATAAATTAACCACCTTCCCGTTGCAAAATCTTAAGAATTCGAATGGTATAAAAGAAGTCAAGAGCTTTGTTTCCTAAAGAAATCATGCAAAACTTTTCAATATTTCAAAACAGTGCAATAAGCAATAAATACCATGAAAAAAATACAAAAAAAAATTCTGAAAGAGAAAGTATAATTAATAATATTTTATCTCATATTTTAAAGAGAAAACATTCAGCAGTCTAGTATACAAAGCATAGCGAGAAAAATCTGTGTGTTTGTTCGCTAATAACTCAGTCACTAATATAGTTATCGCCACTAAATTTTCTACAATCCTTTTCGGGGTCCTGGAAAAGCTCGACGTCCACGTTTTTTCAAAATCAAAATAGCTGAAATCAGAGATATTAATTGAAAACTCTTAACACGCTAATTTTTGCCCTCAATTTTCTAAGTGAAAATAGTACTGATATCAACAACAATGGCAACAGTGATATATCAGCAGTACGACTGATGTGATTTCATCAAAAAACATAAAATAAAAAAAAAACTCCTTTGAATTTTGAAAAACTCGCTTCGAGGTGCACTGGCTCTGGTCTAGATGAGCCCTATGTACCAAATTTCGTAGCAATGGGTTTACTATAGATTACGATTAGCACGAACGAAAGACAGACACAACAAGGCAAAGAGACTCTTCCTTTTAATATGTAGAGATAATGTCTATACGTTCACTAAACGTCCTCTAGTCGGAAAACATAAAATTTCTTATGTTGAGCAAAAACTCTGAGAAATCTAGGAAGAATTACAGGCGAACCACTGAGTTATAAATCATAATTTGGGCGTAGTTGTCGAAATAGTTTGATAACGATTCTAATTGAGAACTTTAGTGTTCTACCCGTAAATATTTCACGTCAAAGTGTTTAGAAAAACCTAAATGAGATCGCAGAAGTGTTAAGTCTATAAGTGAATTTTAAATTGTTGCGCTGTAGTTTATTTTTAACTAGCGGAAATACTCAATGCCAGTTAGGTTAGATTGAGAGTAATGCATCTAACAACAGAGAGAATGATACCGCTGTAATCCTTCTCTAATACCGAGGCAAAAATATGACTCATAGTAATACATTTTTCAGTCAGATGCTGTATGGAATATTTCGATAGAAAAACAAGCTAGTTCTCTTAATAACAAAAATGGCATGCAGTTTTTAATAATTTTCATCTTTCTAATCAAATGGTCGTAAAATCAAATGGATCCATTCAATATTTCGCCTATATTCAATTTTAGTCGATGAAATGTGGCACAAAATTGATCATAATTGATCAGAAATCAATAACGCGAACAAACAAGCACACAAATAGACGTTCTTCTTTATATACATAGATTTTGTAAAATTTACAAATTTTTGATTAACGAACTCTACGATTTGAAAGCGAGCAGTAGCAACATTTTTCGAAATAAAACATTTTTATCTCGAACGCACGACACTGTTGCCACTCGGAAAAATAAGGGCCAAAATTAGCGCTTTCAGAGTTTTTAATTAGTATTTCGGCTTATTAAAGTCGTACGAACATGGGAGTATCCGAAATGGCTTCCCACGAATTTTGGGAATCGGGAATAATGTATTTAATATCTGGCCATGCTATTTTTATTATTATAAAACTTGGAAATTTTTTATTAGCAAACTCTAGGATTTGAAAGTTAGCAGTGGCAACAACTTTCGAAATAAAGCAGCATCTTCAGTTGGAGAGACTATTGCCACTCGGAAAAATGAGAGCGAAAATTATCGTTTTTCCAAGTTTTTAATTAATATCTCTGATTTTAGCTACTTTTTTTGGAAAAAGTGCACTTTGGCGTTTTCCAGTACCCAGAAAAGAATTGTAGATAGTTTGGTGACGATAGCTATAGTAGTGACTGAGTTATTAAAGGACAACTAAACATACAGACTTTCTTCTTTATATCGATGCTACTGTTATTATTTTATGTACAATGTCCGAGCTTAGCGCCCTCTACAAGGGAAACATAAAATCATTTACGGTTAGCAAAATATCGGATAAAGGAGCACTGTAGGCTTGCTTGGAAAATTATAGTTCGAACCACTGAATTACGAATCATAATTATGGCTCATCGTCGAAATAGTTTGGTAGCAATTCTAATTGAGTAAGTTAGTGTTCTAATTCAGAACGGTTCAAGTCAAAATTTTCGGAAAAAAACTTGAAAGCTATCGCGTAACAGTTAAGGTTACTGACAGCATTCGATATCAATGAATTGAATTAAAAGAATTAATGTCGGGAAAACATTGGGAAGGAAGAAGGAAGATGATTGCAAATTCTTTAGATAATTTCTTGTCACAGATGTGGCTAAAATTAATAATAAAGAAGAAAGGCGATTGGTAGTAGAACACAAAATGAAGGAATGCAGCTTGGAAACTTAATTAAAATATCAGGACTCTGACGTTAGCGGTTACAGCGAAACCAGAATTCTAGAGCCTGTTCTTTATATCATTAGAAACAGCATTTGATGCGAAATCCATGAAAGAGAATCTGATGGCAAAGAAATTTTAATCAATCTATTAAGGGGAAAAGCAGCAGATATTACTCTCTTCATGTAATATGAAAACATTTAATGATTTATAAAGCTAGACATTAACCAGACAATGTTAATTTTTCATAAAGACTAAAATCATCATAGAACTATAATTGCAAGTTAAGAAAACCAAAAGAAATTTTGAAACCTTTAAACTAATTTAAAGTGAGAAGTCATGTGAATAACTGATATCAAAACAACAATACTCGATGTAAAATAACATCAATTTTCTTCTTACGGAATACAGTAGTTCGAGACAATCGGTTAGAGGAAACAAAATGATATGTTTTCGAATCTAAAGGAAAATTCTTTTCTCAACCTGCAAGAAAGCAGCAAGATTTCGTCTTGTTTAACATGAAACATTCAAACTATATCTTACCACTTCTGAGCGATGATAACTCTAAATCGGAAATTAAGTATAAAAATTAATGCGCATGTGGTCATCTAAAAGACCCTGCACGTAAAGGAACTGAAAATTTAACAAAAGATTACACAGCGGTCAGAAAAAAATAAACAAATAGGATATAAAAGTTTTCACAGTGCTATTTTTGTTGAGAAAGTTGCATTGCAAAGGAAATATAACTTCGAAAAAAAGTAAATAAAAAATTCCTGGTTTCATACCTAATGAAAATTTTAGTTCAGTGTTTACAAGGAGTGAAATATTTTGATGAAAATAAACAAAAAATTCGAACTATTCTGGTGTTCAGAATTAAGAGTATTTCCTCTTTTGTTCCATTATTTCCAGAACTGAAGGACAGATTTTAATAGAATTGGGTATGACCATAGATTACTATAATATAAAAACTATAACAGACATAAGTCATGGTACACTGCGCAAAAAAAAGGGTGCGGATAGTTCTATATCTCCCGTTCTACTGGTCCGATTGACGAGATTCAAATTGCATTTTCCATGTCTCGAAATCGCGACTTAAGATATATATTATATTTATATATATCATTGTCTAACATAGGCATTTTGACACAGAATCGGACTTTTTCTGAAATAACATACCAATGTTTTTCCATATCTCGATTCTACGACTCAAATTATGCCTAGATATTAAATTTTGTAATTTTTGGTGAGAAATTTCTGCAAAAACTTAAAAATTTATCTTGGTGCACTTTTTTCAGTTTGCGCCAAGAATAATTCATTTGGCGAACTTCTTAATTTATAGCAACCTATTTTCGTTTCCTTTTTCCCGTTGTTCATGATAGGACATCGTTCATACTTTCAAATAATTTTAGCAAATTGCGTAAACCACATTTTCGCTATTATCGCTTACAATAAATACGCCAAATTTCAAAACGTGCTGAAATGTAAATTCAGGTATATCTTAAGGAATTTTGAATAAAAAATTTTTTGCAGTTGTGCTTAAAAATACATCTACTTTAAAATGATGACAAAAATTTTATAGGTTACAATTCAAATTTGTGTTTGAAAAATTTATGAAATTTATTTAAAATTACAACATTAAAAAAATCATAAAAAAACGGCGAATTTTATTTAGAATGAATCTAAATTTCGAAATATGAAAGGAGGAATCAAATAAGTTAAAAAAAGAGATATTAACAAGTATATATAAAATTAAATTAACATCGGGGAACTAAAATTTTGAGAGCTAATTCTTTAAAAACTACTCGTGCATTCTTTAAAAACTACTTTTACAATTCTTGGGAGTTTGGCATAATTTGAGCCGTAGAATCGAAATATGGAAAAAACTTGGCATATCATTTCAGAAAAATTCCGATTTTGTGTCAAAATACCTATATTAGAACGATGTTATATATAAATCTAATGCATATCCTATGTAGTGCTTTCGAGATATGAAAAACACAAGTTCAATTTCGTCAATCCGCCCAGTACAACGGGAGATATGGAACTGCCCTTTTTTCCCCCGCAGTGTACACACGCATCATCGTGTGTAAAGCTCACCCATGTAAGAAGATCTAAAACCTTGATTGCAGGTTTAAACAAAAAAGAGGTTAATACGGGTGCATGGTCCCAGTCACACGGCTCTCACTATGTGATTTTATACAGGAAATAAGATAGTTTATGAGTCCATGTGGCAACCATTGCCGGGAGGAAGAAGCCCTTACGAGAGCGTTTCAGACATGCTCTGTAGAGTTAAGGCTTGTGGTCTTGTGCTCTGGCTAGCCAAACCATCCGATTAATACCTTTACTTTCAAATTATCCACTAGATTAGCTCTATGTAGATGACAGTTGTCGTTTGTAAATACAAATTGAGGAGCAACTGTATCATTTAAAAGACAAACTTTGAGCTCTAAGGTACTTTCCTTACATGTCTTAGCAATCAAGAGCCACTGTCAAAGACATGAAGGTTTTGCGTGTCTGTCTTAAATGTAGCTCGCAAAGATCATAAACTACCATACTGGTCAATTTCTTGCATACTGAAAAATAGATAATATATTACTGGTTCCTTCTAGATGAAGGTACGTCGAGACTCACTGATTAAACAAACTGAATCGGCACTCATCTGTGAAAAAAAGAGCTCTGCATTAGTGCTTGGTTCAAAGCCGATGCTGCGCCATGCCAAACAGGTTTTCTTAGGAACAGAAATGAGTACAATAGAAACAGTAAACAGACGAGATCATAAAGATTGTATGTTCATTCATTGTATGTTCATATTTTGTACATCATTGTATGTTCATATTTTCAGGGACGCAGTTGGCCCATAATTCATTTTTATGAACTACAGCACTCTTACGAATTTGGTATCTTGTGGATGATTTTTTTTCTAAAGTTCAGAATATTAACTTAGTGTATTGGCAAAACAAATCTCCAGATGTAAATCCTGTGGAATATGTCTGGGACAGTCTTGTAAGGATAGTTAGCAATTGTCTCTGAGAACCCTACAGTATCTGAAAACAGCGTAGGCGCAGAAAAGGGACCGATTGCCATAGGAATTCATATGTTACTTCATTTTCAGTCTGAGGTCATACTGTAAAAAATGGGTTATGTACGTTGGTTCGAAGGGACCTCACAACTTCTGTTTTGATTTAGGTCTTACTGAGCCGATGAACACTGTTTATGATCATTCATGTGTGTCTCGACTGTTGCATGTCATATTTTATTATTTAATGTCACAGTATCACGACTATTGTATATCATATGTCTATGTCCATACTAAATTTCATGAAAATTCGTCTATCACTACTAGAGGTAATCCATTAAATATGAAATTCTCTTAATTTTGAATACCAGTTGTACGATCTACTTCTCTTTGGCCACATAAACTAATCTAGATCCTATTAATGAACCTGGCGACTTCTCGGTAAGGCGTGAAATAATACCAGCACAGAAGAAGGGTTAAAATAACCCTTTATTATTTTCAACTGTGAAAAGAAAGGCACGTACTTCGTGCTTTGCAATAACACCGCCAACTTGCGGGTTAACTTAAAAGTTGTTACTGAAATCAATTCAAGTCTAAAGTGTAGTGCTAAACTAGCACCTTAAGTTCCGACTAACTAGGTTGACTCGACAACTTACCAGACGTGATAATTATTCCAGTGGCCAAAAGGCGTATCAGCAGCTCAGCGTAAGAGCAAGGTCAGAAACGAAAATTGCGTTAGCTAGAGAAAAAACGCTCTCAATAAACTCCTAGATTCACCCGTTTACATACTCACTAAACTTTAAATTAACGCCCTAGGAAATGCGAGGGGAAGTTGAGGAGTTTAGGAAAGATAACAAATATTTGAATAATTGATTCTTTGAGCTAAGGGAAATCCTACACAGTGTATAATCGGCTCCGGAACATAAACTCCAATTTTTAAATGTATTCTGCTCCTCAAAGCATAATTAAGGTAAAGGACGAATAACTTTCACTTCCTCTTTCGGAGATCAAATTAAAGGAAATACTTTAAGTTTTTGCATCGCCCAGAAAACTGAGAGAAAGATAAAAAACATCACAATGAGTAGACATCCCCAGGTACTGAAGACTCATAGAGATCACTCTATTAGGTTAGGTTAGGTTAGGTTATTCAATTATGGCAAAGCACACGAGGGCTATCTGCCTAAAAGGAGGGATGCCTTCGTATAGGAATTTCTAAGGGAAACTGGTTCGTATACACGTTACACATGGGGAAAACCATGAAAACGCCCATGCAGCCAGCCCGTTCGCCATAGAGTAATCGGAAAATGCACCATTGCGTAACATGCATTTGTGAAAACATTCTATGAGAAACCCCGTATATGCATTTATGAACACATATCTTTTTCTTTATTTAAAACGCATATTAGTTGAGGGAAGTTATTAAATTATTTCAATCGCTCTAACCTTTGTATTCCATTTCTATAAAACAAATATCGTATGTATGCTGACTGTCGATTAATGATACTTTTTTTTGTTACAACCCTAGGTTATGCAAAACATTTCCGACTTTCTATTAAAATAATTTTAGTAAAAAATAAAGCCACTTAACCTTTTATCAAACGTATATGCGGCAGAAACACGGTCGTCAAGGAGGATGTTGCTCAAGACTTTTATTTTCTTAACTGCAACTATAGTACAGTAACTTCGATAATATACCTCATTCTGTATATTTCGGTTCTGGTTAAATTGTTACCCACTGTCATAAAAATCATTGGATAAAATTTTACACCAGATATTAATACTATCAAGAAAGATTTTTCTGTCTTCATTGTGACGCTCTGTAGTGTCTTTTTGTATTTTCTGCATTACTCCTAAACAACGGAATCTTTTTAAGCCGAATTTATAAACAGAATTGCCAATATAATTGGCAGCCAATAGCTCTTTCGGAATTCTATGTTATTTTCCTGATCCGTTTGTAATTTCTAAAGTATCTGAATTAAAACTTTTGAAAAAATTATAAGCTTCGCCCTAACAACCCTTTTTAGTCAATTACGAACTGAAATAAATTTACCTCCTACCTGACGGTTATCTAACTTTTTAAAGTTTTAATAGCCTAAACATTTTGTCCTTGCAGAAGAATTACGATAATAAAATTAATAACAGTAAAAATAACAATGACAAATTTAAAATTACGAGTCAAGATTGTTTCTAAACTTTGAAATACTTAATGAGGTATATATATATATATATATATATATACAAATAAAGCATGAAATATATTTTCTTTACTTAACCTTTAATTTTTTTAAATCCCAGTCAGTAATGGTATAACGAAGAAAGAATTGTGACTTACAGCCCCAGTTAAAAAAAATAAGGCATACATTATAAGTGCATCGTCTTAATGTTTCTGTGAGAAACTCAGCATAACTACTCTACTCAAACAAATATTTCAAGGACTCCTTTCTGACTTCCAAAACGAGAATGACACAAAATCGGACTTTTTCTAAAATAACGTACCAATTTTCGTTTTCATATTTCGATTCTACGACTCAAATTATACCTAGATATTAAATTTTGAAATTTTTTGGGAGAAGTGTGTGGAGAAATTAAAAACTTTATCTTGGCAGATTTGTTTCAGTTTGAGCCAAGAATAATTAACTTAGCGAACTTCTTAATTTATATTAACCTATTTTCCTTTCCTTTTTTCATTATCTACTAGCGGAAAAAAGTCATCGTTCATACTTTCAAATAATTTTAACAGAGTGCGTAAACCACGTTTTCGTTATTATCGCTTATAATAAATATGCCAAATTTCAAAACGTGCCGAAATGTAAATTCACATGTATCCTAGGAAATTCTGAATACAAATCTCTATTTTTGCAGGTATACTTAGAAATGCATCTACTTTAAGAAGATGGCAAAAATTTTATAGGCTATAAATCAAAATGTTTTTCGAAAATCTTATGAAAAATAAATCATAAAACATGAGCGAATTTTATTTGGAATGAACCTAAATTTCGCAATATGAAAGAAAGAATCAAATAAGTTTCATAAAAATGCGATTTTAATAAGTTTACATCAAATTCACTACTCGTACGATTAAAAACTACATTACACATTAAATTCACTACTCGTAACACACACACACACACACACAAAAAAAAAAAAAAACGATTTTTACAAACTTGGCAGTTTGGCATAGTTTGAGTTGCAAAAGCAAAGTACGAAAAAAACTGACATGTCATTTCAGAAAAACTCCGATTTTGTGTCATTATACCTATATTAGAACAATGCTATGTATAAATCTTATATATATTCTAAGTCGCGCTTTCGAGATGTGAAAAACGCAAGTAGAATTTCAAATTTTTTTTGTTTTGTTTTTGTTTTTATGTGTGTGTGTGGTTGCTGTGTATTTGAATCTCCTTAATACTATTTTTAGAATGTGGACATAACTACCACTCTCAAATAAATGTCTTAATGATTTCTTTTTTACCTTTGTAGAAACGGAAGTGAACTTTCGCTTTGTAAAGAACTCGATTAGTTTAAGAAAATGCGACAATAATTACCAATGATATGCGAGATATGAAAAATATATTTAAATTTAACTTAGTATTTGGTTTGGTATTCCTATTATTTAGATTTAAAACCTAGTTTTAATTTGAAAAACTTATAAACAGTTATACGTATTGTAAGGATTTATTTTATTCTAGCTAATTATTTTTAGTTTGACTTTCCTTTTCTTCCTGATTTCAATTTTCTGCCAGAATGTAAATTTGTTAAGGCGTAGATGTAAATGTAAAAATGTTTCAGAAGCAGTATTTAAGCTGCGTTTCAAGAGTTCGAAAAGAATAGTAGCGGACTTAGTTCCGAGTTTATGCTGCGTGTTTGAAAATTAGCTCTCTAGTCAGTGTTAGACAACTTTCAGTTAATACTGATATTTCTAGGTCTGGCTTAATTAATTTCTAGGGTCGGCTTTAAATGCTAAATCGGCTTAAGCTAAGCGGCCTGTCGTTAGCCATCGTAATTTATTAGTGATTTGTTACATTCTTATCTTTTGTTAAATTTACGTTGTTCACAAGTGGTGTGATTTGTGAATATGAAGTGAGTGCATCTGTTTTAATTTAGTTTAAATAGAAAGGTTATTTAAATCCTTTCTTCTGCAGTATTTATTCTTCAAGACATAGCCAGAATTCGCTACTTCGTTTTCTACATAGAGTCGAAGTTGTATGCTACCAAAGAGACTTCCCAAAACTTCCCAAAAAGGGATTTATTTTAAGATGTAATGAAGGACATTTAAGTTCAGCTCACCTGTCTTAGTTCCTGTCAAGTTTTCCCTTCCTGTTGGAAAATCTCGATTATACCCAGGTCCATTTGCATACAGCAATGTAGTATACGGCATATTATCGACATCAGATAGTTTATTATCTAAACCTGAAAAATAAATATAACATGCTGTCAGTCATATATGTACTATCATTTACAATTAATATTCAAATATATTATATGTAAAATACATTAACTGATTATATTGCTCAAAATGTTCCAACTGACAATGTTCATATATTAAAGCAAAGTAGGCGTTACATATAAATCCCGAGGTCAAATATAAACAATGACTTTACATTCAACTGAACACGATTTCAGTAGTTTATTGGATAACCTGAATCTGCGTATAAGAGAAATTAAATTCGGTTTGATATCTTTTTAACATTTCACTCCCATACTCGAAAAATAAAATCTTTAAGAAAATCATAATAGTAAATTTGCATTTAAAAGACATCTAATTTATTGAATTTGAATATGTTTCTTGTACTCTATCTTCGCTGAGAAAAATTACGTGAGAGGTAAACGTATGTTCAAACAGAAAAAGGATTTTGGAAATTAGTATTTCCATAAATGATGATAGAGTATCATACTTATATATGACGTATTTTCAAGAGACAGAATGGCTGTATGTTTGTTGAAAGATTGGCCTTAGAACGACCATAAATTCAGGTAAAGAAATAAATTAAATAAAGTAGTTTTTATACTACAACCTTTATGGTCACGTGATACGTTTTGGTAAAGGTGTATAAAATTTTATGTAGACTCCATCGCAAGAAACTATGAATGAGAAATGTGTTTTTTATTGCCTCATTAACTCACAATAAATTCAGTCTACTACTATAAAAATTCCAAGAGATATTTTTGAAGTAAAACTTGCAGAGCCGCATATAAAGGTGACCAACAAGATCTACATGCGCTAAGCCTCCGAATGCGAATTTTAGAAAATACTTTTTAACATTCGAATTCCAATTTCTTGGAGTATAGAAAAGATACTATAAATACATACATTCATACAACAATGAACGAGAAATTTGTTTTTATTGCATCATTAACTCACAATAAATATATTCTCACACTAGAAAAATTGCAAGAGATATTTTTAATTAAAATTTCCAGAGCAGCATATAAATGTGATGAAAAAGAGTTACGTTAGCTAAGTCTCCGAATCGAATTTTAAAAGATACATTTTAGCATTCGAACTCCAATTTACTGGATTGTGGAAAAAGATACTTTAATATTCTAGTGGTATCTGTTTAAGGAAGGGATGCCCTTATGGAAAGCTTTCTGGGGTAAATTGGCTCAAATTCATAATATATGTTGGAAAATACGTAAAAAGGCCCATTCAGCCAGCCTATTTGCTTTTATTTTGAACTTAGGTCAAAGTACCAATGTTTTAAATGGTCGTAAACCTGTAATTTAATACATGAGTCAGGAAAGATGTTAAGTGATGTTATTTATTGAGACACTGGAGGGTAAATATATTTCTTGCACCAGAAAAATATTGGGAACAAGAATTTGAAATTCGATTTACGGAAAAGGTCGTTACGAAATTAGTTTTACATATCTGTCAATTATTTTCTGAAATATTGTAGTGAGATAGAGAAAAATTTACTAAATTGAACATTCTTCGCAGACAGCCTGTAAAAAACTAGAGTTTTGTATAAATGATGTTTGTATAGGTGAGTTTTGTATAGACGAACATGATATCAGTTGGAAATTTTTACCAAGTGATATCATGTTAAATAACTTTATCGATCTCAGAAACCTGCCTCAGATGAAAGTTGAATTTACTGATCTACAACGGGTCTTTCATGAAATATTTAGTCTCTCTATAGGCTTCATTTCCTGAACGGCATTATGAATCGAAAGATCCATAAATATGAAAGTAACTTTTTTATGATTCACTTAGATCAAAATTTTCGATTAGAAAAATATTTAATATGCTTTATGAAACAAAAGCGTTAAAAGTACTGCACAAATGTCTGATGTCTGCTCTGTCAGTAAACAGCGCCACTATAATTCTTATGTTACCTATACATTGCGATTGCGGACACTTAGCCGACAACCACTTAGCCGACGGGACACTTAATCGACACCAGTTAGCCGACAAGACATTTAGCCGACAGGGACACTTAGCCGACATGGACATTTAGCCGACAGGACATTTAGCCGACATGGACACTTAGCCGACAGGACACTTAGCCGACAGGACATTTAACCGACACGGACACTTAGCCGACAGGTCATTTAGCCGACACGGGCAGTTATCCGACGGGCAGTTGGACAGGACATTTAGCCGACACGGACAGTTAGCCGACAGGACATTTGTCCAAAACAGAGAGTTACCCGTCAGAACATTTAGCTACGCAACATTTAACTGTCAAGTCAACAGGACACTAAGCCGACAGTGACGTTTTAGCTCACACGTACGAACTAATTATTTAATCTTACTATGAATTAAGAAATTTCTCGACTTATCCGTAAATTCAACATTTAAGTAATATTTTCACTATCAGTAAAATTCATTTTTCGATTCTTAAAGATCTCATATGTGGTTATAATTATTGTGTTAATTTGGCATTGTGTGATATTTATGGTGTTGTTTGGTGTATATTGGCCAAATTAAAAAAGCGCTGAAATTTCTCGTCAAGAAATATGAATTAAATTTCGAAAGGAAAAAAGAATTTTTTTACCTAAATACGGCGGTCACTTAATTAAATTTTAATATGGATCTTCAAAAATTATCCGTAAAGCTTCTTCATTTAATCAACTGGGTCCTTTTGAACACTTTCACATCATTAATAATTTTTCTTGTTTACTTAATGATATTAATTTTCCGATCTGGCTGTTCTTAATGCTTTCAAATTTGTATGAAATTAAAAGCTCGATTCTGTAACATTTTATTGACCACGCCTCTCGCTTAAAATACTTACTTACGTTAATGTTTATAACACTAAACTG
>KK112410.1:3316-17481 GCA_000611955.2 Stegodyphus mimosarum
ATATCCTAATATCTCTACAACCACACCTTGTCTCCTTCGTTGAAACGATGGCCATTAGCTCTCGTGTCGTAGCGGGTCTTCATCTTGTTCGTCGGCAAGCTGACTCGCTTTCATGCAGAACGGTGCTTCACTTCAAATCGGGCCTGGACATCTTGGATGTATTCCTCAGGCGATGAAGGCGCATCTTCAGGGCGGTCAGATAAGAAATCACAAGGCAGACGAAGATCACGACCGATGAACATCTGGGATGAAGAATTGCTTGTAGTCTTGGATTTCTCTTCAACCCCAGTATAATTTCGGCAGCTTTTTGAGAAGGGTCTTTCAGACAACACGTCGGCGTTTCGTGGTGATGATCCTTTCTGAGGATCGATAGTCATGTCCTCAAATGCTCAAAGCAATTTGTTGCTTTTGAAGTCTAAGGAAAAATTGTATTTCCTTAAAAAGTCCAATCCGAGTATGCAAAAACCTGTGATACCTGCCACATATGCCGTGTGATGGTAAGCGGCACTTCCAAGCGTGATGTTCACGTTTAACTTTCCCTCTATGTCAATTCGCTCACGGACGCAATCTGGAGGGTAACACAGGATGGCGTCCAAATCAGTTTATCCTTAAAATTTTTAGGTAAATCCTCTCTGCAAGGCATTCACTTGTCTTGTTAAATCATCTAGGCGAGCAGTCATTGGATCCATTGGTTCTTGTATGTGAGCAGCTCTGATTGGGTGGTGGTCTGTACGAGTGGCTTGCTGTGCTGACTCGAATTTCATGGCGTACACCAGAGTACTTTTTAAGTCCTTCACATAAGCCATTCGCAGTGCTTTCTGTATTTCATGATCCCGGATGTTGTCGATGCAGTATTGCAGTGACAGGATTTCTCTTGTTTCTGTCGGGCACTCCGAAAAGGCCAGCTGGGGCAGCCTTTCAACATCCGTGGCGAGGTCCTCGAGTGTTTCCGTAGGCTTCTGTTGACGAAATTTTAACTGAAGCCTGCTGTAATCTTTTAAACACTTCTCCCCAAAACGCAGCTCCAATGCGCCGGACAGAGCTTCGAAATCTAGCCTTTTGTTTTCGGGAAGTGTCTGAAGGATATCCTCTGCGTCTGCTCTCAGAGAAACGGCAAGATGACAGGCCTTAGCTTGGGAATCCCATCCATTTGCTTCTGCAACTATAGAAAATTGAATCTTATTTACTTCCCAGGAGGTCTTCTCATCATATGTCGATAGCTTCAGAGAGGAACGATAAGGCATGTGTAAAAATTTAAAACCATCCGAATTGTTTGACCCTGCTGTCGCTAGGCACTTCTTTAACGCGTCAACTTCTTTTGCGACAGCAGCAGAAACCCTGTCAGCAATTTGTTGTTCCACGGCAGTAACTCTCTTTTCTATAATGTTCTTTCACGGAAGAAACCCTCTAATCGATTTGTTGTTCCACGGCAGAAACTATCTCTTCTATTTGTTCTTTGACAGAAGAAACTTTATTTTCAACCGCGTCTATTCTGCCTTCCATAGCCTCAAATTTATTTTCTATTATACAAGTAATTTCCTTTTTCATTTCTTCTTGACTTGCTTTAACGGCTCTCATCTTTTCTTTAACGGAGACTTGGCCAGCTTTCATTTCTTCTTTAACGGAGTTGACGGCCCCTTCCATCTTTTCTTGGAATGAAGCAAAAGCAGTGACAAGCTGTCTCAATTGTTCTTCCATTGCCCTCGTGAATGGCATTCAAACCCCACTCCTGACAACCAAAAATTGTTGCGTGCGTACGGGTTCGTTATGAATTGAATGCACAAGTCCTTAAAAAGTTAACAAAAATTTATTCTTCCCACAAGAAATAAATCAAAATGCTGAAATAATTTTCAGCGATATTCGCACAATATCACAATATCTCAAACGTTTAGCTAAAACTCAATTCATCTCACATCTCAATCTAATTCTATCTCACAGCGAAATCGCTACAACATTAAGTAAACAAACAGCAGTTCGCTTTAAACAGCTACAACAACAACTGAGATGAGGTGTTTCAATTCGGCTTTTATAAGCTTTTTAATTATCAGTAGAACAATCTCGATTTTCTAGATTTTTCTGGATGGCAACAGTAATTACGAGATATTTATTTATTAAACATTAAATGCACGCGCTCTTTTGTTTTTCTTTTCTTTTCTTTTTTTTCCGACGTAGCTTTCTCTTCAAAAATCGTCCGCGTTGCACGGGAAATATAATGCAATTTTAATTACAATTCTAAACAAATAGCCAAATAAATGTGAAATCCGTAACAATATGTATATAATAACGATTTAACGCATACAATAAATTAATGTAATAATGTATATAAAAATTTAATTAAATATATCTTGTATGTCTTATTTATTTAATACTTATAGTCTAATATTATGATTTATCTATTTCTGTCCTGAAATCCGCAAAATTTTAAAAGCCACAGAACCTCTGGTCCCAAGCATTGCGAATTTCTGAACTTCTACTGTACAACAAAATCCAAATCTTGTACTAGTGATAAAGTACTTAAAGGTAAAAATTTCCTGAACTGGAGTATGTTCGCTACAAAACGTCTTTCTTTAAACTTTCTAATATGTTCCTCTGGGTTTAGGACTTTTAGCCGTCGCCATTTCACTATGGCCATTTCGCCATCAAGACATATTTTTCTTTACATGACCGTATTATATCTTGCCATATTATACTCGTATTAAATTTATTTAGATTATTAATTCTGTTTAACGTTTGTATACTTAATAAAGGTTGCTTGTAATGTATATAGTTGTTTACAAGTATGAGATGTAAAGAAATTACACATAGTTAGAAAATTTTTCGAGTATCAAAGAGAAATGGTGCTAAACCTCTGCTATAATAGAAGTTAGATTATCGATTTTACAATTATGCGAGTACAATATTTACATGATTCTTCAAATTTTAATCGGCTAATTCAGTGAAATCGCTCATGCAAGCAGGAAATTCACATTTTTTATGAAATCTGAATTGAAAACGGAATTACTTTTGAATATTGGCAGCACATGACTCTCATAAAATTAACATACTATAATGTGTAACGTTGTATTTGTATAAAGCTCCTCACAAAACCATTTTATATAAAATGTTTATTATATTATTAAACTAAATCAATTTAATATAATACGACAAGATATAATACAGTCATGTAAAAAAAATATGTCTTCACGGCGAACAGTCCCATTCTCTGTTCCTCTACCTTTAACTTAGTTATGTCAGGAACGTAGGTATAATTTTATTCTTTGCAATGTATTATCTTCATAATTCATCTAAAATTTCACTGCAGTAAGCTTCTAGGCAAATCCAATGTTTATTTTTTAATTTCTTTTTAACATTTATGACTTTTATCCACAAAAATAATTATTATAATAAAATTAGAAAATTATTATATTGTATTTAAAGAACTGATTAACGTTGATTGCTGTGGGGGTCACCAGTGCACGGCACTCAACTTGGCTACAGCGCCTTGGGGACCACCAGTGATGCAACCAATAGTAAAAATACATAATTAGAGTAAATATTGATACTGCTAAATTTTTAAATAATACCGTAGTTACTATAAGGATTTCAAGAATCGCAAAAATTTAAATAATAAATTGCAATAATAGTCTACAGCGCCTTGGGTTTTACCGGTGATACCTGCCATAAAAAATGTATTAAACATGATTATACAACTCACCTTAACTTCCGTAGGTAATATTTCAACACAATATACATTGTATAATAAAACAATCATCTTAGTGCTACGGCCAAACCGCGTAAAATGCACACAGCAGTCAAAGTACTGAGAATCAGTAATTTTAAATAATATACGGTAATGAGATATCTTGATATAGATTTTTATTTCTATTGCAACATTTATTATGAGTTATTACAAAAATTTGAATTACAAATTATTGCAAGAAATTTTCGTCATAAATCTATAACAGAAGCTACTGGGTATTCAGACGAAGATTACCTGTAAGCATAAATAATATATTAATAGCCTAGTATGAAGAAGTTTAGTCTTCTAGATTGTGTTGCTGTGATGCTGGCCTTGTATCTGTGTTATTACTCGACTCTCCAACATTAAGATATTGTAAAGCAGTGATCTGGAGTTCTTACTTTGTGGGTTTACACAAGTTTCTGCTTTTTGTTTCTTTCACTCTTCTTTTCTAGAAAATAAATGCCTTTGGGCCACATCAGTTTTTTACTTCTTTGTCCCACCTTGGGGTATAATGTTTTTGTTAAAAGGACTATCAGTTTCAAGTTCAGAAAAGCTGCCATTCTGGGACCGCATCCAGTGTCGGTTAAATTGTATAAACCAATCGGTTGCAATGTATCAACCGATCTTTTTATTGCGCGATACTCAGCATCAGTTTTTATCGAACATGTCGTAAATAAAAGGTTTCAGTCATATTCTGATTTTTTTCTATCAGAGTTGTGGAAGTGCTGGGTGCATTTTTCCCTAATTCTGATGAAATTTTATAACCTGCTCGGTAAGCTTGTCATCATCAGGTTCAATACATAAATCACCTACTGAATTATTATGGTCATCACATTTTTTATTTTTTCTGTGCTGACATACAGAATGTATATGCTTGCAGATATTCCATTTTATACTTTTATCCATGCATGTACATGTATATTTGTGAATAAACGTTTTGCATTCAGTACAAGTAAGTTAGCAAGTACAATCATTAACGTTTTAGTCGACCAGATAGATTTCAGAACAATAACTCGATAAAACTTCCCAACCTCTTTCATTCTGAATAACTGGATACGTTTCAGTTAGGGTTACCTAATGTCGTTTCCGTAGATTTTGCAACTTCCTGCACAGTTTAGCCTTGTTCAGAATAATAAGCCTGTCGATCAGTTTGTCTTTGATAAACTTCATTAATATTGTTATAGACTTGTCGAGTCGTTTAACTATTTTTCCATTAAGGTAGACATACTTCACAGTCATGTGATCCTTTCTAGATGCATGTTGGTATCGATGGCACACTCTAATATATGGCAATAAGTCCATGCTGTGGTATTTTTTGAATAATGACTCATGAAATACTGTCCAAAGGCATTTGTATCGGAGTTATTTAATAATGTTTCGGTTGCTGCTTGTAACATTTTTTAAATGCTGAGAGATGCCGCTCTTGTAATAAAATTCGCAGTATTTTATAAACCTACAACTGTTTTTCTTTACTAGTTATTTTTTTAATTGTGTTCGCCATGCTCTAACATGCCAGCAACAGAAAAGCCGTTTTTTTGGAGCTGGCATGGTTTGGCTCCACCCATTAAAAAATAATTGGCGATATCTGACATAAACATGTCAGGCTGAATGTTTCCACATGCTTTCTGAATATGCGAAAAAAACAATGCCATTACTGTTTGGTCGTTTCTGCTACATATGCAGAAAGCACATGGAAACCCCTGACGAAGGTTATCGAGGACCAAGAGTGTGATTCGTTCGAAACCATAGTTAATGGTATCCATGTGTCCCATCAACACAAACACAATCCTTACCAAATTAATTTAACTGACTTTGTGGTTTATAAAAGAGCACACAAGAATTTCCGTGCTCTCCATTTAACGAACGCATGAGTCCACACTTATTGTATCATTTGTGTGTCTTACAGATAACAGACCGAATTGAAATTCGATATTATGTAAATCATGGCGAGTGACTAGATGCATGCGTATCTTATCTCCTGCAATAGAATCGCGAATTTCGCCTGAAATCCTTTCAGAATACCAGCAGCAATCTTTGAAGCTAAGTACATTCTATTTTCCTTTGAAAGAAACATATGTCCAATTTCATTTTTATCTCCAACATGAGTCTTTAAGTACTCAACAGTAAGAACAAAGCATTTTCCATCAGTTTCAATAACTGTAATACTCGCTGGACGAAATCCATTCATTCGTTTTGACTCCTGTAGTTTGAAATGTCTAATACCGCTGTCTTCTGGTGTATAAACATCAGAACGATGACACACAAAAGAATAGTGTTTACCTGAATTTTTTTTGGCACCACGTTCGACCATAAAACTGCATTTTGTCTCCATTTCAATGCCCCTTTTTCATACAATAAATTCTTGAAAAGAAAGGAACTGCGAATCTTCAGTTACAACACATTTATCACGGACGTTTTCAAAATGCTTCAGAAATTCTGCCTTTCTTGATTTAAAATCACATAACGGGCACTTCTTATAGCTGTAACATTTACCAACTTCTGTCAGTTTAGGGGTGTAACTTTTACTATGCTCTGTACGTTCATGTGTACGAGGCAGGTTTCGTTTTTAAAAAACTTTCTCATACTCATTACATGTAAATTTGAGAACAGTTTTTAATGCAGGAGCTAGGTCCTAATTTCGATGGATGGCACTTAGTAACATGCGCCCGCAGAATTCATCGGAATCAATAAATAGTACGTTGAACATTCCAAACATAATTTTGTTTCCATAATAATCACACTAAATGTAATACACAAAATGGTGGGTTAACTTCGTTACGTGAAAATATTTAATGGAAGAACATGTTTTTAATCCCCAATCTTATGATACATCGCCAATTCTATGTAACGTACTCCAGCCAATAACGCCATGGAAGCTTGCCATTGCGCATGCGTAAAGTAAATGCAATGCTAGGGCCAGATGCTCCTAACAGCCCTTAATAAAAGTGTTTTTTTTTTTAAATCACAGCATACGTATGCTAAGCTGAAGCAAAAGCTGAACGAGTTCGTAACCTTCACCACGTGACAAAACAAATGACTTAGAAAGCTGTTACGTTTTATTTTTCTAACTAATAACATCGAAGCTGCTCTTACAGCACGGGATACAGCGAGTACGTTTTAGGAACATGCTACCTCCAGTTTTACCTCATGTGTATTCATTACCAGAGGGATTTCCCATTCCTGTACTGCATTTTCCTGAAGACATCGCCTTTTAGTTATACCTGATTTAATTAAATTCTTATTTATGCCTGATCTAACTTATGCCTGATCTAAGTTCATGCCATTTCGAGACTGACAGTCTACTCATGTTTTTGCATATCAATTTATGCTTATCTGTCACTTATGGGCTTATTATTTTATGCTTATCAGCCATGTTTATCTCTACGATTCTTTGTAATGCTTATGATATCTGGATCTCAATATTAAGCTTTACTTATCTCAAGATTATGCCTTCTTCAACTCTGAATTAATTGCCATATATTCCCAAGCTACTGTATGCTTAGCATTTTCTTAATAGTGACCATAGGGTGTTGATGCTTAGGAGCATTATCTCTTATTTGTTTTTGGCGTTTGAATAGTAAGATTTAGTAGAAATGACTATGTAGTCGATGTTAGAAGTGATTTGATAGAATTGAAATGGAACATGCTACCGGTGTTCGAATACTTTTGTGACCGGCTGTACTGGTCAAGGCTGCTCTTCGAACTTTATAGTGACTTATGTACAACTGACGTAAGCAAGCAAGATCATTCTTCCTCTTCTTTACCGGAATGTAGATCATTTCTCTAAAAGTTCCTGTTTTTAAGGGCCCTATTCACGACAAGGAGCGTAACTAACGATCTTCTCTTAACGGACGACCGCTAAATTTCACGACTTCAGTAACCGTAAGGACTGTTGGTTAAATTGGCATTCGTGACAGCGACCGTCGGAGTAATTCTTACGGTAAGTAACCTTCGTTCTAGAGTTCGGGAAGTTCGTTAAAATTAGCCAATCAAATGATAGTTATTGTAGGGCGCTAAACGGGTATCATTTCGGATATTTTTGTAGTTTTCTGTTTCTGTCGTGTTTACTATCTCGTGCTAATGGAAGGAAAATTTCTGATTAATTAATTTAATTTCTTTATTAAATCAGAATACGTAATTCAGTCTGATGCAAGTAATGATATGTTGGAAGGGCGAAGTAATAATTCAGTTCATTTAATTAATTATAAATATGAGATATTAATGTTATTTGATTACCATACTTTAAATCTTAAATTTCTATATTGTCACAAAAGAATTTATAATTTGTTTGGCTATTTTCAGACATGGAACAACTGGAAATCAACTGTTCGTTCCCAGTATATTAAAATTAAGCAGCATGCTCGAGGAACAGGAATCGCTTCAGCATTGAGGATGAAAAATTGATGAGCATGATTGGTGCAATACGCACAGAAGGCAATCCTGAAATTAAGGAAATTGGATTTCAGGTAATAAATCTTATCCCTATATTAATACAGCTGTCCCTATTTTACATTATCATTTTTAATTTCTTTCCCAATTTAAATATTTTGTTAGTTTGCTTAATTTTAAAGTTAGGTTTACTTAAAAATTAGAAAACATAATACTGTTACGTGCGTATGGGTTCGTTACATATTGAATGCACAAGTCGTTAAAAAGTTAACAAAACTTTATTCTTTCCACAAGAAACAATTCCGTAGAAGAAATTGCAAATACTATTGGTGAGACGTTTTCTGGCGTTTCTTCCAGCAGAAATTATTCTCCCGCATTTCTTTCTATTAAGCAGCGCTCCGAAAAAAATCCCATTGCTTTCAATTCCTCCAACTCTGAACCCTACAATAGGGATTTTACTATGCTTGAGTTAAAGACAGCTTTGTTCCAGACACACAAATCTTGTCCGACTCTTGACGGCGTGAGCTACGACATGCTGAAGCATCTATCCTGTAAGTCACTGAATGCCCTTCTCACTCTTTACAGTAGGGTGTGGAAGGAGCATACTTTTCCCAGTGCATGGAGGAGAGCTGTTGTCATTCCTATCGCTAAGCCAGGAAACGACCCGCGGAATCCCTCGAATTATAAGCCAATAGCCCTTACGAGCTGCATATGCAAACTGTTTGAAAAGATAGTAAACAGCCGCCTAGTGTATTTCTTAGAAAAGAATTGTGTATTATCACCTTATCAAAGCGGTTTCCGAAAGGGAAGGATAACTGTAGATAATATGCTCCTTTTGGAGATATCTATTCGTAAAGCTTTCCTGAGAAGAAACCATATTGTCTCTATTTTTTTTACATTGAAAAAGCTTATGATAAGGCATGGAGGTGTGGGATCCTTCGTGATCTCCATGATGGTGGCTTGCGTGGCAACCTACCATTTTTCTTTCAGTATTTTTTTAGTGCTAGGACCTTCCAAGTTAGGATTGGCTCTGTTTTGTCAAAAATCTTTGAACAAGAAGAGGGTGTGCCTCAAGGTTCTGTTCTTACCGTTACTCTATTTAGTGTGAAAATTAACGCTGTATTAAAAGAACTTCCTCCAACTATTTTAGGATCTTTGTATGTTGACGATCTCCAGATTAGTTGTCGAGGGGCAGATATGAGACATATAGAGAGGCAGCTGCAGATCGCATTGAACAAGATCCACGAATGGTCAGTCAACCAAGGATTTACGTTTTCTTAACAGAAGACCATCTGCGTGCATTTTTGTAGAAAGAGAGGTCTTATCCTGAGCAGGAATTACACCTTAATGGATTGATCATTCCAGTTGCACCTGAAGCAAAATTTTTAGGAGTGATATTCGACCAGAAACTGACTTTCCTTTCTCATGTTTTACAGTTGAGAAAGAAGTGTATGAAAGTACTTAATATACTAAAAGTCCTGGCGAATACCTCCTGGGGTACAGATCGATGCTCCATGCTTGGCATCTATAGAGCGCTTGTCCGCTCTAGACTGGACTATGGCTCAGTTATCTACGGATCAGCTCGGTCTTCTGTGTTACTAAAACTAGATCCTGTGCACCATCAAGCTCTGAGGATTTGTTCTGGAGCTTTCAGGACATCTCCTGTGCAGTCTTTATGTTGATTGTCATGAACCATCACTTCGTTTGAGGCGCCAGCAGTTGTCTCTCTTGCATTATTTTAACATTTTATCACAACCTGACAATCCTAATAGGCTAGATTTGACTGATAGCAGCTGTGACATTTTATTTGATGCACGGCCATCCTGTATGCCCCCCTTTTGAGAGTTCGTCCTCTGATCGAGGAATTCTCCTTGTCTAATATATCCCCCCAAGCCATGCAATACTTTGAAATTCCTCCTTGGGAACAGGCAAGAATCCAGATTCTTGAAATTTTTTCCCACCACATGAAAAAAAACACTATAACAGTGTCATCTGTACCCAACTTTTTGCTCATCACAGGTATAAATATGAAGAATATGTCTATACACAGATGGTTCGAAGTCAACTTGTCATGTCGGGACGGCATTTGTAATTGGTGACCATGTAGAATGCAGAAGTTTGCACCACGCTTCCTCAGTCTTAACTGCTGAACTTACCGCAATGTATCATTCACTTTTGTACCTATAAAAACGACGGCAGAAAAAGTTTATAGTTTATTCAGATTCCTACAGCGCGCTAAAAGTTTTAGAAGCTTTTTCGAACACCCATAATCCGGTAATTTTTGATATTCTAAAAAAGAAAAAATAATAATACAGCAACTTTAATATTAGCAAGTTAACACAAATTAGAATTTTTAAGGTATGCATTCTTGGGCTATGACTGGGAATTTTTCGTTGCACGTAATACGATTGGGCACATTTACGAAGGTTAAAGAAAAGTGTTACGAAACCAAAACCAAAATTCTCAGAACTACGCCGAGACTACCCGTCAACGGTTGTTCTGTACAGGTTCTAAATATATACATAATTAAATCTTAATAATAACTAAACACAGCGAGTCTACTTATGTATAAACCTTAATAATTATAGGACACAGTGAGCATCTTTTATAGTCGTGCCTTCCATATTTGGTAAAAAAGAAATAAATTTTATCTACCTGGGTGATGCACGTGCTTCTTGAGGAACAGCCATTTTATTATACAGCAGGATACATCTTCATATACATCTTGAATAAGAGCACAACTATGAAACACTAGAAAATTATACACAATGCAAATTAGAATTAGTAGAACGCTAAAAATCAGCACGAGCAAAGTTACGGATCCATCACATACGCAGGAAAGCAGGCATCTGCCCGATCTACAAGAAAAAATAGAAATAAAAATAGTAAAGTTATTTACAGTTCAAAGTCTAGTGGATAGCTGCCGCCGTTTATTGATGGCATTAAGTAGCAGTTCACTTCTGACTCACCACTCAGGGTCAAGGTAATGACAAACTAATTGATGCATTAATGAACAGATATAACGCAGCTGTGCCTTGCTGCAGCTTACGTAACAATTGGCGTCCGTAACAAAAAGTGATAGCTTCCAGTTTTTCATATAAGAAAATTCAAAGCTTTAATTTATACAGGTTTTAGATTAATATAACTTAAACAGACTCCCTTATTCAGTTTCCAAAAATTTCTTTTATAATGATTATTTTGAACAATTCTCATATTAATAATTAAGATTTTCACAAATCTCTTCCAAATCAAAATTTTCATAGAGATAAAAATTATGGTTCAAATTTCATTTAAAATGATAATATAAACATTAATCTTATGGCAAATATAATTAATAAATCTTTTACAATTTTTAGTTAATATAATTAAAAGAGAAAATTTACCTAGAGCCTTAATAAGCGAATTAAGTTTTGCTGTATTTCTCTGCCTTCATTTAACAGTGATCCAGAACTGTTATCTCCCGATTGTGGAATGCAATCGTCTTCAACTATTGGCTCTAGATATTCAATGTTGTTTGCAACACAGATATTGTGCAAAACAACACACGCTGTGATAATTTGTGCAGCCTTTGTTATGTGATAATGAAGGGCTCTGTCCTTCAATAGACATCTGAATCTCGATTTATGCAACCCATTACATCGGTCTATGCTATTACGTGCTGACAGCAATCTTCTATTTAGTGTCTCCTCATCCACAGTTTGTGGGTTTCTGATTGGTGTCAGAAGCCATGGCTCTAAATGATAGCCACTATCCCCTAAAGAAAAAATAATAGGTATTTGGATATATTAGTTTGGGTAAAATACTTTTTTTATATTCATAAATTATTTAGCAGTCATTCCATTAAACTGAAAAACAGAAGAATAAGTAAGTAAACAATCAAAATATTTACTAAAAAGAAATTAATAAAAGTTATGTAAACTTGGTGATTTTCTCCATAAATCAAAAGCATAGCAGTTAGAATTAATGAGAGAACAAAATATTCTGAAACTAAAAGGCAAAATATTTTCTTACCCAGCAGCCAGTTATTTCTGTCTCGCCTGTGATTTGTCAGCAGAAATTCTCGGCAGTTAGAAGATCTTCATATGAATGCATCTTGGGTAATGCCTGGGAATTTGGCATTCACGTTCAAAATCCTTAAATTGGCATCACACACCTATATAAATTAAGGTTTTATGAAAACAAAGTTTATACACACATATATATACAATACAGAGTCCGAGATCTGCACTCATCAGGACTTCGATTCCAGACAGTAGATCATCAATTTAAATCTAGACAGACAACATGTAGAAATTATATAATTCAAAATATAAAATCATGAAGTTTTTATGACCTCAAGAGAATCAAACTAATATAGTTCGCTATTTGGTACATTCTCCATCATTGCACAAATCGTAGCTATGCTACTCCAGAATTGAATAATTCTTCTGCCACAACCTGCAGTTTCGGAAAATGTCGCGAAATTAAATGTGTAGTCAAACAGAGGTAAATACTCTTCTTTCCTTTTATACACTAAAAGATAAGGGTTGTTTGACACATATAACTGAAATCATCAGAATTTAATGTTCAACTTATTTGTATCATTTTTAAGAAAAGAAAACATATTACTATATCTATTATTTTGAGAAGGTATTAAACAGGTGTCCCTCAGCCAATAATAATAATAATAATAATGGATATATGTTTTTAAATAGTACATTTAAAGTTTTTTTTTTAAATTACAGTTATCTAATAATCTGTTTTTACTAAAAAAATCATCAGAGAATTGCACTAATTCCCCATCATGCACAACCTCTGCAGCAAAATTCCAAAAATGAGAAGGGAAAAAATGAGGCACGTGAGGCTTTTAAGGGGGCTACATTATGCTTTATGTACGAAAATAGCTAAGATTTTGCTACGACTTCCGAAATACAAAACAAAAGAGATGGAATATAATTATGAAGATACTTACAAGCTGTACGTTAATGGAAAAATAATTCTTCCTGTTAATATAAGCTTCTGGCGGATGCTCACTGTCCAGCACACTTGGTGCAATTACAGCTACATGTGTTCCAGCTACCACACCTATAACACCAGGCATCCCAAACTTCTGCATAAATTCAGCTTTAATTGGATGCTGAGCCTCTTCTGTTGTAGGGAATTTAATCCAGTTCTGTGCCAGGTTATGCGCAATTGCTGAGCTGACAGCAGTAATACATCTGCTAACAGTTGCCTGACTGACATTTAATGTAAAATCGCTGCCAACAGGCTCTTGATAGCAGCCGGTTGCGAAAAATCGCAAGACAACTAGATCCTAAAAATAAATATTAGTAATTTTATTATGTATGCTCCTGTATTCAATATTATCAACAATTAATTAATTAATAAAACAACTGCAATGATCAAGCTTCTATTTTGTTAAAGGAGCACTTGGTCTAGAAATATTAACACTATACAGAAGTAAGCAATTAAGTTCCATGCATATTGCGCAACATATATATACAAGGTGCGTCTAAAACAATTGGTGAATGGAAGCATAAAACAAAACATGGAAACAAAATACCTTTAATCACCCTCAAAGTAATATCCGTTGGCCACAATAAACTTATGACACTGTTGATAAAGCTGCTGGAATGAGTCAGTGAAAGCCTCTTTTGGGGTCGAATGAAGCGCAAATGCAGTCAAAATGCAATCAGGAGTGTCTTGATTCTGAACTTCTGTAGGCGACTCTTTTTGGTGTGCAGGGAAGCTGGTGAGCATCAATCCCTGTTTGCCGTTTGATCATACTGGTAGCACCAGCTCTCATCTCCTGTGATGATGATTTGCTGAAATGTTGAATCTTGGTCACACGCGTAAATGAAATCTTGAGCAGCATGCATTCGTGTTTCCTTCTGCTCATTGGACAATGAGTGCAGCACAAAACAGGTACAGATCTTGCGCATATGCAAGTATTGGTGAATGATGGTAATAAACTTTGCTGATTCCAAATTCCTTCAATATTCATTGTAGACAGTGGCGATCGTTTAACAGCATCTGTCGCACCTGCTCGATGTTGTTGGTCGTCATACTTGTTGAG
>KL811510.1:0-28196 GCA_000611955.2 Stegodyphus mimosarum
CTTGAGGATAAGAACCCTATTACAGACTTTACTATGTTTCCTAAAATGATGCACAGAACACTCGGTCCTGATAAAGACATTGCCAAAATAGCTGAGCCTCTTCTAAAATTGAAGAGGAAGAAATCTAGGTTTTCGTGGTCAGCAGAAGCCAACTTGGCATTTCAAAATCTGAAAGACGCATTGACTCAAGCCCCCGTCTTAAAATTTCCGGAGGAGTATAAAGGACTAGAAATTTCAGCGGACGCTTCAGATTTTGCGATTGGGGCAGTGCTTTCTCAAAATGGGCAACCCGCGGCCTTTTTCAGTCGAACGTTAAATGAAACTCAGAGAAACTATTCGGCCACAGAAAGGGAAACTATCGCAGTGTTATCAGCAGTGCATAAATTTCGTGTTTTCTTTGGAAGTTCTCGTGTAACTGTATATACGGACCACGCTGCGGTCACCAGACCCTACTCTGGAAAAAATTTATCACCCAGATATATAAGGTGGGCACTTAAATTACAAGAATATAATGTAGTAATTAAACAAACGCCGGGAAAGGAAAATGTTGTGGCACATGCTTTAAGAAGAATTAATTTGGATGAAAATGGGAATACGGTTAGAATAGCCATGCTGACATCGGAAGTATTAGATTCTCGTGAAACAGTAATAGCCGAAGTCGGAAAAGATCCGGAGTTCAAAAATATATACAATTATTTGGCCGACCCTGAGAATTTCAGTCATCCGGATATTGTGCCGATAAGAAATAGGGCCGCAAATTACGAAATAATTGATGGACTTTTATTTTATACGAAAACGACTAATGAAAACCACAAGTTTAGACCGGTTATCTCAGCTAGCATTAGAATGAATGTATTAGAGGAGTTGCACGATTCGGCCATTTCGGGCCATTTGGGCATACGAAAAACTGTCCAAAGAGTTCGCGAGGCAGTTTTCTTTCCCGAACTGCAAAAGTTTAGTAGGGCGTATGTCCAGTCGTGCCCAACATGTCAATTTAATAATTATGTTAATTTCCGCCCGGCCGGGTTCCTAAATAGTGTTAAATCAGAATTCCCAAATCATATAATAGGGATCGATTTATTGGGACGTTATCCTAGAAGTAAAGCTACGATATCTTTTAGTTATAGTGGACCATTTTAGCAAATGGTTAGAGTTGATTCCGTTAAAACGCGCATCTGCAAAAATTGTAGTAGATTCAATTTTAAATAAGTATATTTTAAAATACGGGGCGCCCCTAAAAGTTATTTCCGACAATTTGTTAGTAATATTTTTGAGGAAATGTGTGCAAAACTGGGCATACGTCACCTAAAGATAGTCCCGTATAGTCAAACATAGCGGAACGGGTTAATAGAAATGTAGTGAAAATCATTTGAAGTTAAATTAAGAATTATCACTCTACCTGGGATAGCCATATAAATGAATTTGCATTTGCCCTTAGAACTGCCAAACAGGATACAACACAGAAAACACCCGCTGAACTGTTTCTTGGAAGAAAGATTTTTACACCGTTAGACAAACTTTTCTTTGTCCAGGAAAGGGCAGAAGAATTTAAAATGAATGATATTCAAAAGTTGATACGGGAAGAGAAAGGAAAATCGGAAATAGCCCAGAGGAAACAAAAATTTTACTATAACCAAAAGAGAAGAGAGGTGAATTATAAAGTCGGAGATGAAGATTTGAAAATAAAACGCAAATGCCCCAGAAGAAAAGGTGGGGAAATTTTTTCCGCGTTTTGAAGGCCCTTTCCTTATCGAGAAAATTATCCAAACAGTGTTAGTATTAAGGAGGAACAACGGCGAGAAAATTACTGCTAATGTGGACCAAATTAAGTCGTATTATGACAGTAATAAAATGAAAATGTTTAAAGATTTTTTGCTGGATCCGGGGAGACGCACTTCCACGGAAGATGTACCTCAGCGGCAACAACAGGAACCAGCAACAATGGCAACGAAAGGCCAGAAAAAGAAAGCTCACCCTCAACAAAGTAGAAGAAACAAGAAACGGAAAATCACCAGAGGAGGTGGATTCAAAAGAAAGAACTCCGATAGTACAAGTTCAACAATTAACGAAAGACCAAAGCACAATGGACAAGGCCAACCCAAAGCCCAAGAGGACTGCCGAAACATCGGAAAGGAGCATGAGAAGCAAGCAGCCTCGGTTGCAGCCTGAGGATCAACGTCCGGAATACAGCAGGAGCCCGGAGCAGCGACGAACGAGGGCCCAGGAACAGAAGACCCAGCCGAACAAACGTTGAGCGGATTACCTTGCTCCCCAGCACAAGTATCCCAGGGAAAGAAGGACCCCGAAAAGAAGGCGGAGGAACAACAAGAGGGCAACGGTCAGCAACCAAAGTCAAGGAGACTGGCCCAAGCTACAATCTACCCAACCTTCAAGGATTGGGCCAAGAAAAGAATGGCTGACTACAACAAGATAAGTAGTATTTCTTATTCCAACGTTTAGTTAATTTTCGAGTGTTACTGCAAGTTGCAGGGTCTCTTTTTACCTCAAGCGAGGTTGATTTTTACGTCAAGTGGGAGGTTAAATGATTACTTATCTTGAAAAATGCTTTTATTTAAAATTGTAATTCTGCAAAGATTTAAAATTACTTAATGTTTGTAAAGTATGTTCTGAAGCATTGTGAATATATTAGCCTTGTAAAAGCAATGAATTGCTGCGAGAATGTTAACTAAATGTTTTTGTATTATGCTTTGTCGAAAGACCTGTAAAATTCTAGAAAGAAAAGTCGGTAGAAGGAAAACACGATTTAGTCTACAGACTATTATTTCAATGTAATGCGATGTTTCAGAAAAGAAAAAAGGAATGTGAAGCACTTGCTGTAAACTTAGAAATTTAACGTACTTATTGTATCTTGTGATTTGTATGCAATTGCTAAGTTTCATAAAATGTAACAAAAATGGATTTAGAGCATCAATGCACGTTAGGTGCAAACTTAATATTGAATGAAGCATTCTATGTGCAAACTACGAATTGTATGCATGAAAAGGTGAGAGTGAAGTAAAAGGATGAAAGTATTAGTAGGCTCTCCACCAAATACACTTAAGTGATAGACATGAAGTTAGTTAGAACCTCAGGTTTAGCTGGTTATAGGGCGTCTTTTGAGGTCTCGTTATGTCAAGTTCTAACTAATGTTAGTCGATCGTAGGTGGTAGAGTTGAACACTCCCTGAAAAAAAAAAAAAAAAACCCGCAATTGCGGTTCGCTTTTCATCCAACACCGGTGGAGAGCATTCGTGGAAGAATTTAATTTTGCTTGAATGATAATGTGTGAGTGCGAATTTACACGGGTAAGAAAAGAAGTCTGTTACCTAGAACTTAGTGTTATTATATTATACTAAAATTTCTTTCCTTCCATATTTTGCTGGAAGAACTAAGACGAAACCAAAGTATTACTCAAAACAGATGAAGATGTATGTAAAAAATCAAGTTTTCGTCTGTAAATGGCCAAGAAATTCTATTTTGCTATAAAGGTTGGCCTAAGTAGGAAGAGTTAAATTTTGAATATTTTTTAGAATCGCAAAGTTTCAACATGGTCCGTTTGGACCACAGTAGTTCAACTTTTGCCAATTCTGGCGCGAAGTATGTAAGGTTTTAGTTTAAACTAACAAAGTTTTATTTTAATTTACCTTTTTCTATATGTTCTTATTTCAACTTCCCGTTAGAATAAGCGCGCGTTTCAGCTTTATGCTAATTTGAAGTGGAGCCAAGTTGCTATTTAAACGGTAGGTAGGAACCTCTCAGTGTGAGAGAGCTTTTAGTCTCAGACCACTGCTACTTTGTTCGACGTTCGCCTGACCAGCTAGTATTTAAATTCTAAGCCGTAGCGCTGTTACGCTATTAGTTATTGAAGTAATTCTAAGTGCGTTAGTATTAGTTAAATCTTGCTACGCACCATTTAACATAGAGGGCAACCTCGCGTTCATAGCTCTGTGAGCATCGACTACTTAATTTCTAATAAGCTTTAGTTTAAATTATCTGATTGTTCAGTTTAGACCCAACTGCGGTCATTATTTCTGTATCCCTCCCGAGTTGGGAAGTGGCTGTATATAATCGTGGTTTAATAAAAGAGGATTTTAAATCCTTCTGAAGTGCAGTTCTTCTACCACTTAACCACAGTTTTCTACCACAGAACATAGCTGTGTTCAGCTCCCAGTTCAAGATCAGTACTTAAAGTTTTCACGAAGATGTTCGCCAAGAATACGCACCGAACACTCAGTCCTGACAAAATGATCTTGATGTTCTTACTAAATGTATCCTCCCTCCACCCCCAATAAAAGTTGGAATTAAACGGGGAATTTCCCAAATAACACCGTGCAATATACTTAAGCGAAGAAATATAATTAATGAAGAACTAATAAAACCTGATCTTTCTATTTCTAGAGATGTTTTAAGTTTTCACTATAGATGACTTAGTTAAGTGTTAGTAGAGAATTTTATATGAATTGACGTATGCCTTATAAGATGAAGAAAGAGAAATCCAATATTATTCATCATAAATTGCATGGTGAAAAATGAGACGTGGATCATGTTGTAGCCTATAAGCGCATGAAATACGCTGTACTAGTTCTGCTAAGCGAATACAAGCCATACGTAATTCATATTACAGATGAAACTGGATTGTTTTAGAAAACATTACCAGGGGAAAAAACATTAATATTTAAAAGTGAAACATCAATTGGTTTAAGATATCGAAGCAATAAATAACTGTATTATTAACGTGTAATAATGGACCCAACAATTAAGAAAACAGCTCTGGTTATTGGCAAAAGCAGAAAATCTTAATATTGAAAGGAACCAAGAATTTATTTCTAATCAGTCATAGCAGCAAGAAATCATGAATAGCAAACAGCATAAGGTGTTCTCAAAGACCCTGAACAATTTCAACCTATTATTGTGAATATCCCATAAAACGTAGTGCTGAAAAGTTTTGTGGTGTTATCACACGCATATCCTAAATTTCTTCCAACAACTGTTTTGGTTTATAATCCGAGGATTTGGGGATCCAAAAATTCTTGCGTTTCAAGGAAGTATAAATGGTACATCCAGAAAGTGAATGCTGCTTGACAAGATTTTAAGACTATTTTTTAATGAACAAATAATAACAGCCAGATTTAATCTCGATACATTAATTAACCCTAGAATGCTACCCTTTGAAAAACTTACGGGAATGATAACCATTCGTCTCCGAGACGAATTGTGCGTAAGCATGTTTACAACCTATTTCAAAAGTTAATTAAAATAAAAGTGTACTACTAGAAGATCATTTCAGAACCTTGAAACTTTACGTTAGTAAGACAGTATCACTTATTTATTCTCAAAGCAGTCTTTGCTAGTACTAGCATGTTATTCTCTGCGCATTACTCTGGAACATCGTTGACAAAAGTTGGGATTCATTATGGCCAAACTGTACAGGCGAAATGCACAATTTTTTTTCTTTTTATACTGTCAGATTGTTCAGGAGGTTGAATGTTCAAATGTAATTTCAATAGTTCCCTTATAATTGTTCTTGTTGATCGAGGCAAAGTTGGTATGTTGTAACGCTTCTTCATCTATGGAGCAAGAATATCTTCACTTAGCTTTATTGTGAACTCTTTCCTTGATAATGCCTTTTCGGATTTTATGTTATGCACATATATAACATATACATTCATTAAACTGATATTTATCATGCTGCAAACCGCAAAAAAGAGGCTTTCGGCGAGTTTTCTACTATATGACATATTGTTGCTTATCTGATCCAATATTTCTGCAGTCTCTTTTAGGACTCAGTCCTTTGGTTCTTTAAAACGTTGAATAATATCGCGAGATTCTGTAGTTGTGTTGCTTGATTTAGGAACAGATGACCCCTTATCTTTACCATTGAGCTAAATTTGACCGGGGTATACCGTAGATTTTTCATGACTCAAAAAATTTCGGAATTTTTTAACTTTTTAAGCATTTTTATTTTTAGCTTCGTATTTCAAATTCAATTTTTCAACTTTTCTAGCATTTTCACTTTTAGATTCATACTTCAAATTAATATTTTCACCTTCCTGGCTTTGTTTTACAAGCATTGTTTCTTCTTAATTTTTATTTTCAAATGACAAAGTCCTCGTTTTCATCTGTGTCGCTATCTGTGAATTCGTGATTTTGAACCTCAGCAAAATCATCTTCCTCCGATTTATTCCAAGAAATAGAATTTTCTTCATCACTCTCGGATAACCTCAGGTCTGCCCCAAAAGTTTTCTCTGCGAAAACTCTTTAACATCTTCAAGGCAACACAGAAATGAATCTAAGTCGGATTCTCAAATGAAACTTTATAGCTAACCATTCGTTTATGAGACGAATATTGTTCTAAAAATACTACATGCGAAAATATTTCGGCAAGAAGGAATGTCCTTGTCCTTATCTGTAGCATCTAAGATCATATAAAGGTACAATAGAAAATTCCACACAGTTCCTGAAGGTACTGAGTCGCACGTCCCAATTTTTGTTTTAGGGAAGGAAGGGTAAGGTTATTTGTTATGGACTTCGTTCAAGAGACGAATGGTGCATTTTAGATTTAATTAAATTTGCCTATAGTTGGAGGACTGTCAACCAGAGGTCATTTTGTCGCATGTCGAGGCTGTGTAACTTACGGGACTTATCACAAGAGGTTTCAACATTTCTTGTGACCGGTACCAAAGGTTTAATTTATTCCATTCCCATACAATAAGCTGTTCTTCAGGAACTTTGTGGAAGCTCTTTATTTTTATTGATTATCTTTTGAAACGGGAAAGCGAACTGAAAAATTAAGAGAAAATAGCTTTACTAATTAGATAACTACGCAGGACATCCCCATCTGATCTCTTTCTCAAAAACATTAATGTGTCTTGCTGTAAATACAACTTCTAATATTTAACCTTAAATTTTAGGTTTCAAAGCTTTCAAAAGTAAGTAACGATGTTCAGTAAATGATGAACCGAATTAAATTTGTGAGAGAAGTCATGCATGTTATAATCAAGGCAAGGGGTTAAACTCTTAAAATTAACATAAAAGCTTTTAAGAAAGAGTGGGTTATATGCAGAAGGAACATCAGAGGAATTGCAAATTATAGCTAATGTTTCAGACATTAGTGACGGAAGTTATGAGGGTTTATTTTTAGAATATGGGTCAATTCAGAATAATATTCAGACAATGTATATAAAAACTGATTAAATACGGAGCATTGGCTTCAAAAAACTACAGAAACTAACTGCAAAAGTGATGCAGGAAAACGCGATGACATGCGATCATCAGTCGAATCTAGAAAAGCTTAACTAAACTAACTTACAAAGATTAACTATGCTAATTCTAAGAAAAATTCTTGAACAGAAAAGGACTGATCGAAAAAGCTATCAGCAGTTTTACGAAATTGAAAATACAGTTGAAAAGCTGTTGACAAATAATATGAAACAATTACAGACAGAGATTTGCTTTGGTTTGGTTTAAATGATTATTGCAAATACTCGAGGGGTATCTTCCTATGGAGAGGAATAACTTCGTGGAGGACGTTCTAAGGAAACCTGGTTCGTATACACACTACACATGGGGAAAACCACAGAAACGCCTAAGCAACCAGCCCATTTGCGAGATTCAAATTTCAAGAATAGTTGTTTGTAAAAGAGAAAACTTCATCAGGAACGTAATTACAAAAATATTTTTATAAAAGTTTAAAAATTGCATTAATAATTTAATTGAAGTACTAATATTTTATTTTATAATTTTAGGTTTAAATAATGGATTAGTTGTTATTTTATTTGAAAAATGTAAAACTATAGTTTGATAAATCACCGTTTATTAGCATCAAAAATCACCCTTTATTAAGCTCAACGCTTAATGAACTCAAATACGTTTGGAAAAGAAGTGATGTTAACAAGTAGTGGATATTGTATTTTTATTAATCTAATTTTCTAAATTTTGAAATTTATGACTGCAAATTTTTGGAGTTAACCTATTTAGCCTATGTGTAAATACACTGTTGAACTCGAAGTGGATTTCTTGAGTGTTAGGTATCGTTTCTTCTTGAGAAATGATAATGTTTGCTCTTTGTTAAGCAGGATTATTTCACACCTAAGTGTTAGATTTATGCTTGCATCTGAGGCCTTCATAGCACATGCGATTGAAAGCTTGAGTACTCTGCACTCCCCTTGAGTTATTCACAGCTATTTATTTTGCTACGCAATATTATTTCTATATAATAATCGCAATAAATTACGAGTTTTTTTCCTCTTCATTTGAAGTGATTATTTCAAGAGATATGCACAAAACTGTAGGTTTCAACAATACTCACCATGTTTAAAAAAATTAAAGCATTACATTGACTTACTGTTACCGTGAAGTTTCAGAATTGTGGAATTTTGACACTGCGGATACTGAAGATTATTATTTGCTTCTTCTTATTCGGAAAAATGGAAGTTTTTAAATAAAACCGCCTTCATATTTAATGAATTTAATCACAGAGTATTTGTGTTTAGCCAGTTCATATATATATTGTTGCGTGCGTACGGGTTCGTTATGGCTTGGATGCACAAGTCGTTCAAAGATAATAAAATTTATTCTTTTCACACGAAATAAAACAAAATACTGAAGTGTGTCTTCAGAGATATTCGTACAATATCACAATATCTCAAACGTTAAACATAACTCAATTAAAAACAGATAAAGTTAATCCAATCTCACAGCGAATTCGCTACAATCAATCACAACATTAAGTAAACAAACAGCACTTCGTTTAAAACAGCTACAACTGAGCTGAGGTGTTTAACTTCGGCTTTTATAAGCTTTTTAATTATTTTTTAGAATATTCTGGTAAAATCTCGATTTTTCTCGATTTCTGTAGATGGCAACAGCAATTATGAGATATTTATTTATTAAATATTAAATGCACGGGCTCTTTTATTTTTACTTTTCCGACATAGTTTTCTCTTCAAAAATCATCTGCGTTGCACGGGAAAGTAAAAGAATTTTAATTACAATTCTAAATAAATACGAAATCCGTAACAATGCCCCCTTCCCAAGGACTGCACGTCCCGGCCAATCCCAGTACAATCCCTGGAGAGTAAGCCAAACTTACAGCTAAGACATCAATGCAATAATAATAATAACAATAACAATAACAAAATAAACAATAATTGCAATAAGTAACTTTCAGGAAATCAAATACTATCAATCACCAAATACAAATCAAATACTATCAAATATTAAATACAAATCAAATACTATCAGATACTAAATATAAATCAAATACTATCAAATGCTATTAAATACTAAATCAAATACTATCAAATGCTATTAAATACTAAATCAAATACTATCAAATCCTAAACACAAAAAAGACCACGGTCTTATATTATTTACATTACGGTTTACAATTATGTACACTACGTACTATGGCCATAGTAAGAAGCTAACCTGTCGTAATGGACGTCTTTAGACTAAGAGTTTGATGACTTACGGATCCGAACCACGACGACGTTCAGCCTGTTTAGATTGTGTACGAACCATCCCAAGGTGACTGTAGTTTCGGAGAAAGTCCTTTTCGACGAGTCGGATTCCACAACCACGCCTTGTCTCCTTCGTTGAAACGATGTCCAGTAGCTCTGGTGTCGTATCGGGTTTCATCTTCTCCATCGGCAAGTTGACTTGCTCTCGTGCAAAGTTCAAACCGGCCTGGAGATCTTGAATGTATTCCTCAGGCGATGAAGGTGCATCCGGAGGGCGAGCAAACAAAAGATCACATGGCAGAACGAAGAGCGAAGAGCATCTGAGATGGGGAATAGCCGGTAGTCTCGTGGACAGCACTGCGGTAAGCCAGTAGAACCAGCGGTAACTTCTTGTCTCAGTCCTGATGGTTTCTGGAAACCACTAATGAGAGGCTATTAAGGATGGTTCGGTTAAACCTCTCTACCATGTGGTCCGACTGGGGATGTAAAGGCGTCGTTTGGGTTTTGTCAATGCCGAGTAAGAGTTTTTTGATTACAACCGAGGTGAAATTCCTTCCCTGATCGGAATGTAACTGAAGAGGCACTCCGAACCTGGAAATCCAATGCTGTATCATCATCTGTGCTACTGCGACAGCCTCTTGATCAGGAATAGGATACGCTTCAGGCCACTTGGTGAAGTAATCAATGACAACGAGGATGTATTTGTTGCCATCAGCAGTTCGTAGTAGAGGTCCCAGGATACCAAAGGCGATGCTTTCAAAAGGTGCTCCTACATTGTAACGTTGCAGCTTCCCTCGGCTGCGTTTCTTCGGTCCTTTCCGACCTGCACAGGCATCGCAAGATCGGCACCACTTTTGCACATCATCCTTTCCATTATTCCAGTAGAAGCGCTCCCGAGCTCTCTGCAATGTCTTCATTATTCTGAAGTTGCCTCCTGCAGGGCTGCTATGTAGTTCTTTAAGGACGACCGGGATCCGGGATCTTAGGAGTAGCAGCTGCCACCGGAATGTCTTTCCATCATCTGACTCGAATTTCCGGTACAAGACGCCGTTTCAAATATGGAGTGAGTCCCAGAGAACCCAATATTGTTTTGTCATGCGAGCTGAAATGTCCTGCCAGATAGGTTTTCTGTTTGACGTCTCCATTAAATAAATTATGGGTTTAATGTCACGGCGTTCCAGCAGGTTCTTCCTGACTTCCTTGTCACTCCATGAAGTTGTAATTTGTCGTGCGACCGGATTAAGCAGCTGGTATTTAGCTTCGACCCTGGAACATATCGGCAGTTTTCTGGGCAAGATCTTCTAGACAATGCATCAGCGTTTCCGTGCGACGATCCCTTCCGATGATGGATAGTGATGCCATATTCCTTGAGTCTCTGTATTCACCCGGCTATTTGGCACTCAGGATTCTTGAAATTTAAAAGCCAGGCCAATGATGCATGACTCTTGCAGAGCAGGAATTTTCTGCCGCATAGATAATGCTGGAAATGTTCTACGGCTTTGACTATGGCGAGCAATTCTTTCCTCGTGACACAGTAATTCCTCTTCGGTTTAGAGAGGCATTTGCTCCAGTAAGACACTACACGTTCTTGACCGTTAATTTCTTGGGACAAAACAGCGCTGACACTTTCATTACTCGCGTCCGTGACGAGAATAAATGGTCTCTTGAGCTGAGGATGCGTCAGGATTGGAGCAGATGCTAAAGCTTTCTTCACGTTCTTAAATGCATCCTCACATTCTTTTGTCCACACGAACTTTTACTTGCTCTTTGTCAGCTTGTGAGGGGGTCTTGAAGATGGGAGAAAAAACCTTCACGAATCTTCTATAATAGGTGCAAAGCCCTAGAAAGCTTCTTAACTGGTGGAAATTTTTGGGACGTCCAGTCTTTAACTGCTGACACTTTTTCGGGATATATGCGCGCACTTTCAGCAGAGATGACATGTCCGAGGTAAGTCACTTCCTGTCTGAATAATTTGCATTTAGCGGGATTCAGCTTTAGATCGGCTTCTTCCAGTTTCTGAAGCACCTTTCTAAGATTTTGTAGATGTTCTTCGAAATTCTTCCGGACGATGATGATGTCATCCTAGTATATCAGACAGCCTTCGTAGCAAAGCCCTTTCAAAACATTCTCCATGAGACGTTTCAATGTAGCCTGCACATTACATAAACCAAACGGCATCACCTTGAACTTCCAAAAGTGCTTGTTCAGTACTAAATGCCGTCTTTTCTCGGTCATCACGATGTATTTCTACCTGCCAATACCCACTCTTTAAGTAAAGTGTCGAGAACCACTTGCTTCCAGAAAAGAGTGTTCAATGTCGTCAATTCTAGGAAGAGGGTAACTGGTTTTCTTCGTAACCTCGTTTCATCGGGGATAGTCAACGCAAAATCTTGTTGAACCGCCTTTCTTCCTGACGAGAACGATGGGAGATGCCCATGGACTTGCTGAAAGCTTGATGAAATCGCTTTCTTGCATGTCCTTTAAAAGTGTTCCTACCTCTTCCTCTTTAGCAATCGGTAGACGTCTTTGGTGTTGCTTGATTGGTGGATGATCACCGATATCGATTCTATGTTGACTCAAACTGGTTCGACCCAAGTCAGAAGACCGAGCGGGAGAAAACATCTTGATGACACGTTCTTTAATGACACGTTAATCTTCTTTAATGACACGTTCGGCAGCATTCCTCTCTTCATCGTTTAATTGCACATTCTGCAATAGTTCCGATGTAATGCTCTTTGACGACACGGTTTCTGGCATGTTACTCTTTCTTTCAGCGCTAGTTACTGGAGTACATTCTGCAACCACTTCATTTTTCTTAATAACTCTCACCTTTTCAGTTAAATTGGCAACTCTCACCGGGATAAGGGTTCGCGATAGGTCGACAAGTGCAGAGGCTACGAGTACTCCTTTCGGGCTATTACAGTTCTTGGGATATTCCATGACGTCATAGCGGAAATTTCTATTTTCGGCTATCGATCCACGAAGTAAAATTTCTGTCCTTGCCAGTATTGTGGTATCGTCTTGAGTTATGATTTTGTGAATAGATTTCACTCCTTCATCATTAATCACGAATAAGACTATGTCATCAGAGGCAGAATTCAGTTCGTTATTTTTAAAATCCAAAGAAAAATTGTATTTCTTTAGAAAGTCCAATCCGAGTATATAAGGTTCTGTAGTCTCTGCTACAAATGCCGTGTGATGGCAAGCGGTATTTCCAAACATGATGTTAAAGTTTAATTTTCCTTCGATTTCGATCTTCTCGCCGGACATTCTGGAGGGTAACGCATGGCGGCGTCCAGATGCGTTTGCTTTTCAGTTGTTCAGCCACATCTTTTCAAATGATGGTAACATTCGCTCCTTTATCAATGGTTATATTACAAGGAACTCCATTGATGTCTCCCATGATGAAAAGTCCATTACTGTCGCCACTCACTGTAGAAATCTGAAGCTCTTTAAACAGTTGCTTTTCATTATCTGACAACCTCCGCTCCTCGAGATGGCCACAAATTAGTTTCCTCCTTTTTGAGAGGCACGATTTTAACATCCGTGCGCCGGGGTATTCTGCAATTTCTTCGAATGTGCCCTTCAGCATCGCAGTTCCAGCACTTTACGGTCGGTTTCTTGTCACCAACATTCCTTGTCAAGGCATTCACTTTTCTGGCTAAATCGTTTAGGCGAGCAATCATTTGATCCACTGGTTCTTGTATGTAAGCAGCTCTGATTAGGTGGCGGTCTCTACGAGTGGCTTGCTGTCCTGCCTCGAATTTCATGGAGCACTAGAGCATTCATGGAGCATTTCACGCTAGAGCGCTTTTCAAGTCCTTGACATCTGCCTTTCGCAGAGCTTTTTGTATTTCAGGATCTCAGATGCCATCGATAAAGTACTGCAGGGACAGGATTTCCCTTGTTTCTCTAGGACACTCCGTAAAGACGAGGTGAGACAGCCTTTCAACATCCGTAGTTAGTTCCTGGAGCATTTCTGTAGGCTTCTGTTGGCGGGATTTCAATTGAAGCCTGATGTAGTCTTTCAAACATTTCTCCCCAAAACGCAGCTCCAATGCGCCGGACAGAGCTTCGAAATCTAGTCTTCGGTTTTCTTGAAGAGTCTGCAGAATATCCTCTGCGTCTGTTCTCTGTGAAGCGGCGAGATTAAAGGCCTTAGCTTGGGAATCCCATCCATTCGCATCTGCAACTATAGAAAAATTTGTCTTATACACTTGCCAGGAGGTCTTCCCATCATACGTCGATAACTTCAAGGAGGGACGAGCAGGCATGGGTAAAAATTTAAATCCACCAGAATTGCTCTCTACTGTCGCTACGAATTTCTTTAAGGCATCAACTTCCTTGGCAACCGAAGAAACCCTGTCATCAATTTGTTGTTGAACGGTACAAACTCTTCCTTCGATTTCTTCTTTGACAGAAGAAACTCTGTAACCTATTTGCTATTCCACAGCCGAAACTCTCAATTCTATTTGCTCTTTCACGGAAGAAACTTTTTCTTCAATTTGTACAACTTTATTTTCAACCGCATCTATTCTGCCTTCCATAAACTCAAATTTGTTTTCTAGTATAAAGGTAATTTCTTCTTTAACAACTTCCATCTCTTCTTTCACGGATTCTAGACTAGCCTCCATCTTTTCTTGACCAGCTCCCATCTTTTCTTGGAATGCGGCAAAGGCAGATATGAGCTGTCTCAATTGTTCTTCCACTGCTCTCGTGAAAGGCATTCAAATCCCACTCCTGACACCAAAACTTGTTGTGTGCGTACGGGTTCGTTATGGATTGAATGCACAAGTCGTTAAAAACTTAATAAAATTTATTCTTTTCACACGAAACAAAACAAAATACTGAAGTATTTCCTCAGAGATATTCGTACACTATCACAATATCTCAAGCGTTAAACAGAATTCAATTCAAAACAGATAAAGTTAATCCGATCTCACAGCGAATTCCCTACAATCAATCACAGCATTAAGTAAACAAACAGCAGTTCGCTTAAAACAAGTACAGCTGAGCTGAAGTGTTTAATTCGGCTTTTATAAGCTTTTAATTATTTACTAGAATATTATGGTAAAACCTCAATTTTTGTGGATGGCAACAGCAATTACGAGATATTTATTTACTAAATATATCAGGACTGAGTGTTCTGTGCATGCTCTTTGCAGACATTGTGAAATACTTACAAGGGCTCTGCTTCTCAAGTCCTGAACTGGAACAGTGAGCCGATGAAATGTTAGCTTTGTTTTGATGTAGGTACGTTGCTGGAAAATAACTGCACTTGAAAGGGATTTAAAATCCTCTTTTATTAAATCACTATTATTTACACACTTCCCAACTCGGGAGAGATACAGAAAGTAAAAGACCGCACTTGGGCATAACTTAACAATCAAATAAATTTAAACTAAACCTAAAATAGAAATGAAATTCAACTGTGCTTCTCAGAACAAATCGCGGAGTTTGGCCTCTAACTGAAAGGGTGCGCAGCAAGATATACTAATACTAGCGCACTTCAAGTTGTTTCAATATGCAATCGCGTAGTAAGCACTATGGCTTATAAATTTAGCTACTAGCTGGTCAGGCGAGCGTCGAGCAGAATGACCGTGATCTGAGACTAAAGCTCTCTCTCAGAGAGGTTTCTACCTCTGGTTTAAATAGTACTTGGCTGTACTTCAAAATTATCATAAGCTGAAAACGCGCGCTTCTTCTGACGGGAAGTTGAAACAGAGCGGAGATAGAAAGATTTAAATTAAAATAAAACTTGGTTAGTTTAACTAAAACCTTACAAATATTACTAAATATTAAATGCATGCGTTCTTTTATTTTTACTTTTCCGACGTAGCTTTTTCTTCAAAAATCGTCTGCGTTGCACGGTAAAGTAAAACAATTTTAATTACAATTCTAAATAAATAGCTAAACAAATACGAAATCCGTAACATTATGCTCTACCGCACCGGCCTGCAGATGATATTCTGATTAGTCTTTCGGTTCAATGTGCATGCTCATTCTTATCTGTTATGCTAATTTCACCAGTTATTTTTGACCACCGTGCGTATTATGTTAAACGATAATGAAATCGGATATTAATGCTTTGACACAAGATGAAATAAATTCGTCTACAAATGATTATAGTTTATAGGTTTAAATTGCACGATTTACGTGAAATGAATTTTAATTTCTTAATACAAATTAAAGAAACAATTTTTTGAAACTTTTTTTATCATACATGATATCTTTGACAGGATAATTTTTTCTTTACCAATCGCAATGATTTTTGATCAACAGACAGTTTTTTAGCAATGGAGTTTTTTTCATCGAACCAATCGCATCTTTGTACTTTGCGTTATATCTGTTTCTTTCATGAGTTTTGATTTATTGTATGAAAATATAAATTTCAGGGGAGGCTACGGATTACATATAGGCGAACGATTTCGTAAACCAGTTTTGGAGCAGCAAATTATGTAAGTAATTATTCTATTAACCTCCAGTACTTAAAGCAAACAAATTTAAAGAAGATGTAGCTTATTACTTAAAAATGCTTAGTTATTTGGCCTGTCAATATAAAAGCATAATAATAATAATAAAAACTATTGAAGAACCTGCAAGACTACTTACTTTTGTACAGGCATTACTGTGTGCAAGTTAAGCCTTTTTTAATAATAGTGTCAATGTTGCTCACATTTAGGGTTCTGCATTATTTGGAATGATTGAGCGGATAGGCTGGTTAAGGGTTCATATATCGGGGAAGTTTTTTTATGGTTTCCGTGTACGTATACAAATCTAAAGAAATAAAATAGGAAGTGAGATTTCTTGCTCATGAATGCGAAGGGACTCATTGAAGAACGCAGCCATTAACCACAAAATAGTTTCTTTTATGAAGGGAGGGGGAAGGAGGAAGAATGGAATGCTAGATTGCACTCAACCGCAAGTGTTGGAGCTTTCAAGTATAAATTCATCTTATACCGGATGCAAAGAAAAAGGGAAAAAGTGAATTTACAATAGAAGCAAAATGAAATTCTGATAAAGTTTCTTTAAAGCATTAGCAAAAAATATTATTATAAATCGAAAACTCAATTTTTAGATGTTACAATCAAATCTTGCTTTCCAATATTACTTGTTTTGTAACAGAACTATTTAACCGTAACCGAATTATATTGAACGCCACCGAGCGGCGAAGACGAACAGTCTAAGTCAGTCGACCTCCAGCCGCGAACACGTTAGGTTGTCACATAGTAGATGTCTGTAATTCTAATGTTTAATGTTCCGTTATATGTTTAATATTTATGTATATTTCCTTGTACCCGTTCCTGTGTGCTCTATTAATAAATACTTTTAAAGCTAGCCGGCGTTCGTGTTTATTGAGGAACGGCTACAACTGGCGCCCAACGAAATTTGATCCCAAAATGGCGCATTAGTACGTTGAGAATTTCGGTTTGGCTTTCACAAGCCTTTACTCCCGAATTTAACTTTTGGTTGCTGGAGATCGGCTCATTTTCTTTTCAGGTGTCGACTGCTAGTCAATTGCTGGTTTACAACACTAAATGTTCATATAAAGTATCGTGGCGTGCTGCTCGCACATGGACTGCAGAGTCAACAACTTTCAGTGGAATAAAAGATAAGTGTCTTTTAAATTAATGTTTAGTTAAAATTCTTTTAACTCTATTATTTGTTACAAGCTGCTTCTTAAAGCAAATGTAAATTCCTTACTGGAATCTGATTTATTGATACTACGTAAAAGCATAAAACGAAAGCAAACGGCTTTCTTTAACCAGACGGTTATTTTTGAACTGTTGTTAATTTGTTATTTTAAAATGTTAATATGCATATTAAGTTAACTTGTGGATACGGTTATCAAACTAAATGTATGTTTAAATGATAAAAGTTTCGAGTATATTCAAGGACTTTTGTTCATTAGAATTTAGTAGTTTCGATTTAACTTACAGCAGCAGATGTTTTTTCTTCCCCCTCACGGAATGTCAAGCTAGATGAGTTATGCTGTGTTTATGCGCAGTCTTTTGATTATATTTTATTTCGTTTCCTGCGAGTACTGTTACTATTCAGTGAATCTTTATTCTACGTAAAATAAAATATTGTACTTGTTGATTTCCTTTCGACGAACTTTTGAGTTTATACTGTACTTTAAGAAAATATTGCTTTCTGTTAATGAATGTTTTGAAATATATATCTTGAAATGAACGAAAATTATTATGAATAGAATGACTTTTTAAATAAGGTAAAAGAATTAATGTTGTTTATGGCTTAATGGTTTGTTAGGATTAAAACTTCAATTCAGTTCAAAGAATTCAGTTTGAATAAAAGCTTATGATAAGACATTTATTTATGTTTTGCTAAGTAGTATACAAATATTTGAGCAAATTATTATATGTCATTTTCTGGATACAAATTGAATTTATAGGGGTATTTTATGATATTTTTGAAATTTAGATGTGATAACTTTGCCAGTAACATTGTTTGCGTTTGTAAATGTTGTTTAATAGTAGTATATAAATGTACGTATAACATTGCTTACATGCTGTTAAATAGTGGTATATACATTTTAAAGGTAAACCGTTTATTTATTAATTTGAAAATAGTGTAAGTATAAAAACTGTGTTGTGAATAACATCGAAATAACAACAAATTCAACTTCCTCTTTTCCCCTCCCCCCTGACCTCTCATATAATTATGGCTTATCTTGCCAAAGCGCGAAAAGAGGATTTAAAGACTCTCGCCACAGAGCTGGGTTTCACAGTAAACGATACTATGCGAGTGATAGACCTTAAAGATCTTATCGTCAAATCTGACACTTATGATGAAGCTTTTACCAAGAATCTTCTAGAAACTTTAATCGAAACTAGACAACAAAAAGAACGTGAAAGCAACGATCTAGAGATACGCCAAAGAAAAGAACAAGAACTTTTGGTAGAATTGGAACGTTTAAAATTAAACCTGGCAGCTGCTAGCTCAAATGCTAACTATGCCGCCTTTGCTTCAAATGCAGCTATTGAAACAAACATTCAACACCTAATCCCTAAATTTACAGGAACTTCTGACATTACAACTTACCTGCAAATTTTCGAAAGACAATGTGAGAAAGTTAATATAAAACAAACAGATTACATCACTCATCTCCTACCTCTTCTGCCTATAGACATTTCACAAATCATTTTAAGAGAACCGAAGGACAAATTAGAAGATTATTCATACATCAAAATGATTCTGCTCCAAAGATTCAAATTAAATGCTGAATCATTTCGAATTAAACTTACCACACACCAAAGACAGCCTGGAACCTTATGGAAAGACTTTGCCTACGAATTAAACAATTATCTGGAAGAATGGCTACACAGCCTCGATGTTACAGACTTTGAATCGCTCAAAGACTTGGTCCTGACGGATCAGCTTAAAAGAAGGGTCAGTAGTGATATCAAGCAGCATTTTATTGATTCTTGGGGAAAAATTAAGAGTTCATCTGAATTAGTACAGAAATTGGATGATTATGAAGCTGTGCGTGTTAAAAATACGAACTATAAAACTCAACTCCCTGGCAGGCGGAGCTATTCTTTCAAAGCGACTAATCCATCCAAACCCAAAGTAGAAAATCGAACAACTGACGTACAGAGAACAAGTAAAACCTTTTCAAATCGTGGACAACAGCAAAGAGAGGAAAACCGACCTCCTTTAACTTGCTATGGGTGCGGTAAAACTGGTTTTATCAAGTCTAAATGTCCAGACTGTAACCCCCCAAAGACTACAGATTCATCTAATTTTGGCACTATCCAAATCCGATCCTGTTTAGCTTCCACACGGACTGCTGTATTTCGAATTAGTATTGGAGGTATTTCCGGTACAGCTTTTGCTGACACTGGTGCTAGTCACTCAATCGCAAGTGAATCCCTCTATCATATTCTGAAGCAACAGAATGCAGTATTTGAAAAGACAACACTACAGGTGTCTTTCGCTGATGGTTTGGTATCTGAAAAAGAGGTACTTCGCACTGAACAAATTATTCTTCTTGAAGGCAGAGAGTTCAAAACTGCGCTCCTTGTGTTGCCTGATGCTAAAAATAACTCCACTCTGTTAGGAATTGACTTTCTTCAAAAAGCTAAAATTGTTTTAAATCTTGCGGAAAATCAATGGAACTTTTCTGACGAACCTCGAACAAAATATAGTTTCGTGAAACCTCATCAATCCCAAACACTGGAAGAAACTCCGGTTGTTGTAAACAATTGCCAACTACGGGAAAATGAAGGACAACAATTAACCACATCCCAACGGCTTGCAACGGATGCATTGCTTAACAAATATCACACTGTCTTCAAAGTAGGGGGAGAGGCCACTCCATTCATTGAACATCATATTAACACAAGAAACAGCCCCCCTGTGTCAGTCCCTCCATATCGGATGAGCCCAAGTAAGAAAGAACTATTGAAAAAAGAACTTGATTCCCTTCTAAAACAAGGTATCATAAAAGAATGTGAAAGCCCCTATGCCTCTCCTGTGGTTTTGATTCCCAAACCGGATGGAAAAGTCCGGCTATGCATTGACTATCGTAACCTAAATGCTCAAACTGTTCCAGACACTTATCCTTTGCCACGCATAGATGATTTGTTGAATGAAGCAAAACCCACACCTTATATGTCTACTATTGACTTGAAGTCAGGTTATCATCAGGTGAAAGTAGCTGAAGAAGATCAAAACAAGACTGCTTTTGTTTGCCCTTTTGGTACCTATAAATTTACCCGAATGCCTTTCGGATTGAGAAATGCTCCTGCCACCTTTTCTAGATTGATAGATAAGTTCCGTTCTGGACTGAATAATGTGTTTGCGTTGTCATATTTAGATGATATCATCGTGCTGTCCCCTACCTTCCAAACACATCTTGCTGACTTAGAACAAGTTTTCCAACGTCTATCGTTATTCAAGCTCAATGCCAACCGAGAAAAGTGCCACTTCTGTTGTGAAAAAGTGAAATATTTAGGCCATTACATTACCAAGGATGGTATAACTGTTGATCCACAGAAGACTGCTGCCATTGCAGAGATGCCATCGCCAAAAACTGTTAAACAAGTACAATCTTTCGTACAAACCTGTTCCTGGTATCGTCGATATATTCCAAACTTTTCTCAGATAGCCAAACCTTTAACGGATTTAACGAAGAAGGAAGCTGTATGGAAGTGGGAAGTACAACAAGAAAATGCTTTCCAAGACCTGAAATCAAAATTAATTAGCCCTCCGATTCTTAAACAAGCTGATGGAACGAAGCCTTTTATCATTCGAACAGATGCTAGCAATGTAGCCATTGGAGCAGTATTGCTGCAAGGAGAGAAAAATGAGGAACACCCAATAGAATATGCCAGCCGCTTACTTTCCTCATCAGAGCGAAACTACTCCACCATAGAAAAAGAAGCCTTAGCAGTAGTATGGGCACTCAACAAATTTAGAGGATATGTCGAAAGCCAGTCTGTCACAATCACCTCTGACCACCAACCATTGAAGTGGCTGATGTCTTTAAAGACACCAACTGGTAGGCTCGCAAGATGGGCCTTACAAATTCAATCCTACAATCTGACTATAACTTACATTCCTGGACGATTGAACTTTATTGCTGATCTATTATCTCGCCTTATTTGTGAACACTCAAGTACAGATTCTTGACAAGTCTGTGCTGTCTCTGTCGAAATCTCTACTATCAGTCCTGCAGAATTACGCCAATCACAGTTAGAGGATGATGATCTTCGGAAGATCATTGAAGCTTTTGAAAGTCCTGAGAAAGAAGTAGACTGTGCAACTTGGACTGGAAGAGGATACATTATGAACAGAGGAGTGCCTTATCGATATTCTCCTGACTCGGAAGAAAAAGAAGCTCAACTAGTTATACCTCAACAAAGAAAAGCAGAAATCTTGAAAGAATATCATGATTCGCCAACGGCCGGTCACTATGGGGCTGAAGGGACATTTTATCGCATAGCAAAAAGATACTACTGGGTTGGAATGAGAAAAGATATAGCAGACTATGTCAAAAGCTGTCTTGAATGCTGCCGTTATAAAGCCTCTAATCAAAAGCCTTCTGGCTTACTTCAAACTCCTGTCTATGCTCAACGCTTTGAGACCTTGTCAATCGATCTTTTTGGTCCTCTTCCTGAAACACCATCGGGTGAAAAATGGATTTTTATTGTGCAGGACTGTGCCACGAAGTGGACAGAACTATTTGCTTTAAAGGAAGCCACGGCCAGAGAATGTGCCACTACTCTTTTGGAAGAAGTTGCCCTTCGATTTGGGTTACCCAGAAAAATAGTAAGTGATAATGGTGCACAATTTACTAGTGCTGTTATGCAACAACTATGCTATATCTTGAACATTGATCAGAGTCTTACTCCTGTCTATCACCCACAGTCTAACCCAGTTGAAAGAAAGAATAGAGATCTGAAACCTCGTTTAGCAATACTTGTTGGTAATGACCATCAGTCATGGAAGGATAAACTGCCATTAATAAGGTTTGCTTTGAATACAGCCAGGTGTGATTCAACTGGACATTCTGCTGCATTTCTTCAATTTGCACGTGAGTTACGAACCTTAGATGATGTAAAACACGATATAAAAGCCGTAATTGAGAACGACAATTTTATTCCCGAAATAACTCCATATTTGAAACGTTTTGCAAGAAATGTACAACAAGTACGAGAAAGGGTCGAATTGCATCAAGATAAGCAGAAAAGATATGCTGATAAGAAACGAAAAGAAACTCCGAAATTTGCTCCTGGAGATAAAGTTTGGGTTACTCTCCACCCAGTCAGCAAAGGTCCACTAAAGAAAACTGCTAAATTCATGCCTAAACGAGATGGTCCCTATGTAATAGTGACTACAAGATCTCCAACTACTTATGATATTGCCGATCTTAACGAACCAGACAAAATTCTTGGCAAATATCATGTTTCAGCCTTGAAACCGTATCAAGATCGAAGTAAGTTTCAGACTTCAGCTCGTGTAACTCCGGTGGTTCCTTTAAAGAAAAGGGGACGCCCAAAACGTGTTCTACCAACCCAATCTGTGTCTGTTTCAAAAGATGCTCTTGAAACTAAAGCTACTGCTCATCACACCCGAGCCCGTCCATCTTGTTCTCCACCCGCTGCACAACGTAGACAAAGTTCAGTTCCTGACTTCTTGCCGAGACGTCTACGAAGTCAGAGGGGGAGGATGTAACAGAACTATTTAACCGTAACCGAATTATATTGAACGCCACCGAGCGGCGAAGACGAACAGTCTAAGTCAGTCGACCTCCAGCCGCGAACACGTTAGGTTGTCACATAGTAGATGTCTGTAATTCTAATGTTTAATGTTCCGTTATATGTTTAATATTTATGTATATTTCCTTGTACCCGTTCCTGTGTGCTCTATTAATAAATACTTTTAAAGCTAGCCGGCGTTCGTGTTTATTGAGGAAGGGCTACAGTTTTACGTTTTGCCAAGAGAAGATATTTTCATATCGAGGTAGGTTATATCAGTACATATAATAAAGCAGTATTTAGGCTTTCGAAACTATAACTTTTAGTGCATTTTTATTAGAACTTTTAGCAACTTCTGACTGACTAAAGATCCGTAGAGTCTTTAAATAAAGTTTTATTCTCTAAATTTGATCAGCAAGATTTTGAATAATTAAACTAAAAGATTTTGTTTTTGATTGTAAGGATACATCTGATTGTATAACATTTGCTCTCCAATAATGCTGGTGCCCTCCCATGTTTTCTTTGCCCTTCTCTTAGTCATATATTTCTTGTATGCTACGCATTGTTATAATAAAGAAACCTATTTTGGATTAAGTCATTCTCATTTCCGGTTGCCTTTATAAACTGTACCATCCTCTTTGTACATCGCAGTTGTCTCGTATTAGCATAAAAGTTGAGTTGTCAGCTGGATGGTATCAAAATACATAGGTCTAGAATTAATTGAGCTTGTGGAATAAAGGTTAACGGAATAAAATTTCGCTAATAATCTCATTTAAAGCAAATACGAGTTAGAAATAAACGAAAAAATTTCATGTATACATTTCAAGGTGTATACCTAAGTAATAAGAAAGAAAAAGGAATTTTTAAAAGAATGTCTGATGTGGTCAGCATACGACTGCCCGCCAATTCGGAAAAGCAATGAGCTTTGCAAAATCACTTCTGGTTGATAATTCTTAAATAAAACCTAATTAGTTTGTCAAATTTATGGTTCACTGTGAATTACAAGCACTATGACGTTTTACTAATTTCTTCTCCTGCTCATATACACACACGTTCTCATGCTTTGATTTGAAAATATGGCACTGATCGTAAGCATGTTCTATGATCATATAGTGCTTTGGATCAATTATTTAATAAACGCAGCATATCTTTAGACTTCCTGATAGAGTTTTAAGTGCTGCTATACATTTCTTTTTATACTCTGTATATTATTTATATTTCCTATATTATTTCTTAAAAAATAATACATAGCGATAACATTCAGTGGCAGCATACTTTTATTTGAAAAGTGATTCTACGCGAAAGTTAAGCGAAGACATTGGGGATTGAGACTAATATATTTAATTGCTTCATAATGAGATCATGAAAGCTCATGTTCATAATGAGCTTATCCTCGTTACATCTGGCTCAATTTAAATAATGCATTTAATGCTTATAAATATAATACGTTATCCTTAATCCTGTACCTATTTCAAATACCAAATTTCAGAAGTTTTGGATGTTTTTCACGAAAATCTGTTTAGAGTTTCAAAGAAAGTACCATTTCTGGTTTATCAGTTTCAACCAACATAACCTAATGTATTCTTTGTATTGATATAAAAGTCTAAAATACTAAAACAGAAAATGTTTAGATTATATTTTAATATAATGTTTCATTAAAACCAATTATGAGTTTCAAATAAAGTGCTGCCTTAAAATTTGTTATGGGTTTCTAAGTAATGGTCTTCTTCTAAAATCTGTTATGGGCTGTAAAGTAACATTTCTGGATTTCCAGATTTACCCAAAATCTAATCAACTCTATAGGAATGTAGGAAGCTCGAATATGGAAAACAGAAATTTTTGGAAGTTTCATATAAGAGTTATCGATGACAAAAAAATCATCACACACATAGAGACACACAGGCAGACTGACATTATTGAAAAATAGTAAACACATGTTGTCGGGGTTCTAATCCGAGCTCCTTCACTAAAAACTCACCATCGAATTTTTGAAACGAAACCATTACCTCCCTTACCTGTGTACAAGATTCGCAATAAAGTAATCGAACAAATTAAGAGACCAAGCGATAAAATAAGAATGGGAAAGAATAAATGTATACACAGAAAGAGTGACATTTCAATTCTTGGTCAGTTTAAACTGGTTATCTTATCGTTTGCATCTGAAAACGCCGTAATCATTTTCATTTACTAAAAAGACATTGTACAAATATATTATTTCGAGATGGAACAATGTTCTAGTATTAAATTTTGTTACAAATTAGGTAAATCTGCTACCATACCCTAGAAATGATTCGAGCAGCATAAAGTGATGCATCATTACCAAGAATACAAGTGTATAATTGCAATAACCGTTTTTAAATGTGACGACAAGCGGTGGAGATGAATCTAAGATAAAGCGTCCTTCAATTTTAGAGAATGAGGAAATGCGGGGAAAATTTGTTCTTTATGGGGACTGTCCGGTTACTTTAAGGAAACTGTCCGGTTACTTAATGGGGGCATCTTGTACATGGATTGCTGGGAGGTAAAAATAATGAGTGCCCTTTTTTTGGTAAAAGCTAAAAGATGTGTAATAACTCAGCAACTTTCAGACATACCTAGACATACAAAGAAAGCTGTAGATTAATTTAAATTGAAAAAAATGAAAATGAACGAAGTTGCTCTACTTGTGCTACGAATTTTGTCAGAACAGTAAAAGAAGATAGAAGAGCTTGTTGTGAAGATTTGCTGACTATTTAGAGCAGGATAAGTTCCTGAAGTACATCATAGGAGATGAGATCTGGTGTCTACAATACGATGAAACAAAATGACAAAGTGCATAATGGAAAGGACCATGTTCTCCCGTACAAAAAATCCTAAGCATTCAACTGCATCGATAAATCACCTGCCATATTCTCCCAACTTATCGCCAGGTGATGTTTTTCCCTTTTTCGAAGCTAAAAATGACCGTCAAAGGAGAGAGATTTGGAAACATCTCGGGTATTAAATAAAATGTTACGCGTATTTTGTGAACGGTTAGTTCCAATGCCTGTAGACAATATTTCAATGCTCTAAAGAAACGTTGGAGAAATCGTGTAGATTCCTGTGGCTATTATTTTGAAAGACATCAATTTATTTGAAGGTAAGTAATAGATTTTCGGGAAACTGTCCGGTTACTTTATGGGGGGAGGGCCTTGTACATGGGTTGGTGGGATGTAAAAAATAATAAGTGCCCTTTTTTCCTTTAGCGAAGCCCTCACGTTCTTGCGCGTTTTGTGGGCTCAAAATCCCTTTAGTGTAAACTTAAAACTTATTTTTATAAGATTCGATAAAGTACCTCTTTCGGTTGTCCAGTTTTACCCCAAATCTGATCAACTCTTTATATGAATGAAGAAAATTAAAATGTGGAAAATGGAAGTTTTGGGAGTTTCACATTCGAGCTATCGTGAACAAAACAATCAGCCCACACAGACAGACAGACATACATAATTCTAAAAGTAGTAAAACGTGTTGTGAGGACCCTAATTCATACTTAATTACTGAAACTCGCTATCAAATTTTTGAACCGAAAACTTAACCTCTCTTACCTACGTAGTATATAGACTGGAGAGAGGTAAAAACAATCAATAATTTTGGTAAAGAATTCTAACAGACTTTGAGATTCCGAGTTCCAAGAATTGTATTCAGAGCTAAATCATTACCTTTCGTCTTAAAGAGTTATACTTTTGGCTTAAAGAGTGCTATATATACTTGATGTTTCTTAAAAATATTCGTTAATTAGATAGCATTATTATCATTTTTTAAAGTTCTCAGAAACAGCTGAAAATTTACATATTGTCAGATTCGGCTTTGAAGTCTCGGAGTTTTATTTAAAGCAAGATTAAACTTTGTTATAAAATTATATAAATATTGCTTTAGAATGAAAGTAATTATAATGTCTGCGAGTATGAATGATGGGATTTCATGAGGTCTCTGTGACGGATGCATTATGTGAAACAGACTGAAAGTGCTTTTATTTAATTGTTATTTAATTGTTTAATTCAGTCACTTAAAAAGAATTTAATAACACGATAGACCTGAACTTTCTGTTCACATTATGGCAAGAACGTTTATGTAAGGCTTGAAACTGCTTGCACGATTCTCAGCTTGAAATAATCAAGATCAAGGTCAGTAGACAAATAAGGTTATGCTCTTTCTAGTGCTCAAATTTAGTGACGTCATTTGACTTACAGAAGTGGAAAAAATGAAGACACAAAAGGAATAGGGAATAGTTGCGTTTGATCAGACTATGAGTCAGTGACGTCCCATGTTCAAACATCTGTGGTCTGGAAGAGCAAACCCTGTAATGCAGTAGGCTTGACCAAGACGAAATTATCAGTTCTTTTCCTGAAACCTCAATTTTTAACAGTCTTTGAGAAAACAATCTTATGGGATAAGAATGGAACTTCTTTTGGGACCACGGCATAAGTCAATTCTGCTAATTAACCCTCTATAAATCGACAATATTAATCTCGTCTCGCTTATGATACGCGAAGTGGGGTGATGCTTTGATGCGTCTCGCTTATGATACGCGAAGTGGGATGATGCTTATGATATGCGAAGTGGGGTGAGTCTTCAAAGATCATCAAGATGATCCGTCTTCTATTTCTAATTACTCAGTTTTAGAGAACAAAATGATGCTATGTCGAAATACACAATGAAATGAATACTATTAGTTTAAAAACATTTTGCCGCTTATCGGGCCGCACTAGACGAAATCTTAGTAGAGTACATTTTCAGAGTTCCAAATTAGGAAACTATGACATTTTACCCAACTGTTTGCACAAAAAGTGGCTTTATAGAAAGAAAAAAGGATAATATTAAGAATATATTTCATTGTTAAGTCTCTGAAGCAGCTTACAGCTAGTTGCCCCATTCTCGGGGACACTACCTTTTTGTTATATTCATATTAGAAACGTCTTTTATTCTGTAATCTTCCATAACTTGCCTTTGCGTTACATTACGCGGCCACGGAGTAAACAAGCAGTAAATCCGAGCATTATTTTTTTCAAATTTACAGAGTATTTCAATTTATTTTTTATGTTACTAATGTTACAAATAAATAATATGTATTCATTGAGAGAATTTAAAGTAATATAAGCCCTTAATGATTTTAATCTTAATATTTTAAAATTATATATGGAACTAATATAATTTAATGTCTGAGTAAGTGATAATTCCTGTATTTATATATATATATATATATATGTGGGGATAAAACGATGAACAAATTAGCTAACGAAAGACATTTTAATTAGACAAACGATTATTACATATATTTAACATTTACGAGAATTAAAAAGTGATTCGTCAAAGTTTTAAACAGAAGCAGCGTCTCTGCTAATACGTCCATTCGTCTACTATCTCCAAAAGAAAAGGTAATTCCCCTCATTTTCGCTTGGCGACTACGCAGCTCGTAGTAGTAGAGAAAATGGCGTCATGGCATCTGGATTTCATCACGGCTCCAAATGATCGGCACTACATTCTCGGCCATCCTA
>KK112412.1:0-24633 GCA_000611955.2 Stegodyphus mimosarum
GAATGAAACCATAAATCATTAATTATAATTTATAGTTAATTTCTGAAACACTATTGGTCCTATGTCACAACCGAAAAAATCAAAAAAATGGGGGCCGTCTTGCTCAAAGTAACGAAGCTGTTAAATTTGAAGAAATTAAAAAGAATGTACTTTTAACATATTAAACCTTATAGAAAAAACGTACACGTTTGTGTAAAACAGTTTCTGCTAGAAAATATAAAAATAAGACTCACCTTCTTGAAGTCGGGCCGAAAATTAACGTGCTGAATTGACTTGAAAGCATTGCATATATAATTCATAGATAGCATAGATAGGTATTTAAATGAATTATAGTCCTCATAGTGTGAGGAGTCTGCTAACGAAGGTCTCTCTAGTCGAGAGAGCAAGAGCATTGGAGGTCTCTCTAATCAAGAGTTCTGGAGCGTTCTTCTGATGTTAATCCGATGGCGAAAATCTTCAGACTGAATTAGCCACGCCTCCTTAATTTTGCAGTAGCATTTTACATCCTCTGATTTTTCCTCTGGACGATATCAGAGAAAGAATCAGATCATTGGTTCGTCATCCCTCCTGAAATCGAGAGGCTTTGACGACAGACACGGTACAGAACGTTGAAATCTCCTGACACTAGTCGTGAAGTTAAGACTCTGCAATGTCAAAAACATGTCGTGTGACATGTCGTAAAGGCTGGGAGCAGTGAATTGCAGGGACCGCACACACAATTTACTTATCTCTGTGTGGTCCGCCTCAATGCATTTAGTTTGCTGTAGTTTTGCATAATTGAAAACTTGCTGTGTTTGCATATATGAAATTTACAAAATTTGTGAGAATGGTAACTACCCAATATTTATGAACACCTAAAGGCCAGAAAGTTTTTACGTACATATATATACCGATATACACACATACATACATGCATGTTTGTACAGGATTATTATGATAAATTGTATTATTTTAATAATGGTTTGAAAAAAAGCACAGTGGAAAGATAGCATGTATAGTATGTGCATGCAGATAATTTTTCCAGGATTCCATGTGCTAGAGAAAATGGTTACATCTTTAAAAGGCTTTTTTATGTTTCAGAATTGAGTAAAATAGAATCTTACTCTACAGATCCAGCTCCAGAAAACTGTTTGAATTTAATACAAGAAATTTTAGAATATGTACTCTTTGTATAGAGAAAAATGTTCTAGTGATCTTGCATATTGAAACAGGTTGACATATTCTTGGCATTATACAACAGAATCCAATGAACTTAACAGCAAGGACAGGTCTTGAATTTCATATTATACTGCCTACAGTTTTGAAAATTTTGCAAAGGTAGTTCACTAGATAAAAACTCACTTAAAGATTGTTTAAATTGCCCTCTAAATGTAATGTTGGAAGGTTCTTCATATTTATATGCACATATCTCCTCATGTTACAGTGTGATATCTTTCATGGTGATTTGTTTATAAATTATTGAAAATGTGTACTTCTGTAATCCATCTATATATCTGGAATTACTGCATAAAATATAATGTGAAAATGGTTGTATTTTGCTGTGATCAAAGTCGATCATTTATATTAAAATGTTCTGGCATGAATCCTGGTTTCTAAAAGTTTGTAATAACGTTTATTATCCGTTATATTATGAAATAGCTTCTTAATTTTTCCACCATGAGAAGAAAGGTATCACACATGCCCACGTGCACATTTTAAATAATGCTGAAGTTTTGAAAGGAAATGTTCTGCCATTTGGAGCATTATTTTCTCAAATACTGAAGCAAATGGCCATAGATAACAATATATTCGTCCTAAGACTTAGTGAATGCAGTTTCATTGCAAGAAATCTTGTCTGTTTTGGCCTCTGTTGGATTTTCTCAAAACAGGATGAATTCAAAAATTCAAATCAAATGTCGTCAAATTAATCATTGAAAATTGGATGTTGTTGAGAAGGCTTTAACAAATTAGAAAAGGATTTATATGTAAAGAGTAAGTAAGTTTAAAACCTAGTAAAAGTTGTACAGAACATTTGTAGTAGCCTATCAAAATTCCAAAAACACTAAGCAATGTGAGTGATAAAGCAGATTGAAATAATGTGGTTATATAAACCCATCTGTGCTACAGAGAAAGTGAAAAATTTGTACTAAAAATGCATTTTCTGTCTCCTCTGCTTAAAGCTTCAAACAGAACTTATCAAGGAAAAGTGGTTGAAGCATTAAGCGTAGCTGATTAACCAAGATCATGCAAACACGTTTCGTCTGACAAAACCATTGAGACTCCAAATGGTATTAACCGAAATCAAATTTCCTTACACAATAAAACTAGCAAAAGTCTCACTGGTTTTGCGCCTTTTCCCAGTGTGTTTGTGTGTCATCATGCAATTAAAGTAAAACAATTAAAAACATTCAAAGTAACAAACAATAATACAAATGTACAAAATTAAAACACAAGAAGTGTTAATTTCAAAGTACAAAGTGGCCTAGTAAGGCCAACAAAATGCAAAATTAAAATGCAGTAAAAGTTAATTTCAAAATACGAAGTGGCCTAGTAAGGCTAAGGTATAATTAAAGTAAAAGAATTAAAATATTCAGTAGTTTTCAGATATGACCACTAAACTTGAAAGGCCTTTGAAAAAAATAAAATTAGGGCAGGCCTAGTTGCATTGAATTTAAACCTTTTTGCTAAGAAAAGCCCATTTAATAAAGTTCTGTTAAGACATACCGGAGGAACTTCTTGCTCAAAATGTAAATGGCGACGAAATATCGTAAACGAGAAAACATACCTTTGGCCGGTGCGAGCTCTGGTAAAAATAAGACTGTTCAAATTCGTGGAAGAAAAGGTTGCCATAATACGGAGGGATCTAATGGAGGGCTACCAGCAAGTAGAAAATGTCAGTTTCCACCTACTGCAGGACTTTCCGAAACAGAAGCAAGTCTACGTAATGTTGTCACTAGCCTATGGAAGTTTCCTGAAAAAAGGAAGCAAAAGTGGGGGGAGGGGAATTTGAAGTGTAGTCAGAGGGAACAGTTTCAAGGTGGTGTCGTTTTTCTGCTTTAGTTCTTTCAGCGAACTTGACAAAACAAAATGGCGAAAATTGCCAAGTAAAATCTGAAATTGGTGAAAAATCTGGTGAAATGGAAAAAATGGTTAGTAACAGTCATAATTTTTATTGCAGTCGGGTTGAAGAGCATCTGAGTAAAATTTGAAGTAGGCGCTTAATTAATAACAGAATAGTGCTGCCGGTTTACTAAATAATAATATTGTTTAGTAAAAATATTCTGAGCCAAGAGTAAAGAGAATTTTTTACATTTTTGTATGTATATTGTATAAATCCTAAAAGTTCTAGGTTCCACCAGCATGTATATGCAATCTAAAATTTTTTTTTAAATTTCTCTCCATACTGCATTTGAATTTATATATTAATGAGCATAGTAAGGGCATGTTAATGAGAATCATCCTCAAAATTTTGCAAAATTTTATTGGTTCTGGGTGCTTTTAAATAAATAGTGAAAAAAAAATTTCTGTTATCTTTTAATGAGTGAATCCTTTAAAAGCTAAATTTAAAAAGCCTTTTAAAAATCATATATGTGTAATAGAGCATATATCTTAACTTGGAAAAGGGAGTTTTTTGTGTAAACTGTAAACTTTATTGTATAGCCTTTGTTATACGGAACTATGAAAAATGTAAAATTTTAATAGCTGCAGCAAATTACTGCTGTGAGAATTTTATTCTGGAGTGTAAAGTGTCATTTCAAATTATTGTTAGCTGTAGGGACATCAAAGTTGAAAAGTTTGATGTTGCATAAAATAACACATGAATGAATGAGAAGTTACTGAAGCAAAAGAAGAGCCAACATGAAACCACAGCTGCAGTGAAGTATCATTTTATTCTAAAATATACCTGCTGTGGTCATGAAGATAGCTTTCCAGGTTATGAAAACTAAATTGCAAAATAATTGCAAAATTTTTATTTAATCTTTTCACTACAGCTAACTTTAACACATATTGCATGTGGTAAATGGCAAGAATTCTGTTATAAATAAAATTCTGCTTGAACGTGGATTTTTCAGAAGGCATATTAAAATTATGAAAATGTCTAATTGAACCCCATTAACCCTCTGGCTGCTCATCTCAGTATCTCCACTGCAATTCAAATGTAGCAAAAATTGCTCATCCTGTGATTTTCATGGGCATGTGTTTTTCTTCCTTTATTGATGAGTGCATCCCTCCTTCTCACCGTTTAGCCAGTGAAATTAATTATGTACAGCATTAGACGTTTAATTTAGGTTTTGACCATTAGATGTCATTAGTTGTTCATTAACTTGCGGCATTTGAAGGTACTTGGTATTTACTGCTCTAACTTCACTATGTTTGCGGGTTTTTTCTAATCAGAAAAGGCTGCTAGAAAACGTTTAGTGATTGACAGAGTATATGTTCCTGATGATACATCAAATTCTAAAAATGATTTTAGTTTTGATAGTGATATAGATTTTTCGGACTGCTCCTCAGATAGTGAAGCCTTGAACCCTGTTTCAAACTGTCATACTAAACTACATTTCTAAGGTATTTTTCCCTTAGTGCATTTTATTTTCTGAAGTTTTATACATTTTTGCTTTTTTATATTATGTAATAAATAGAAATTAACTGGAAGTCAATTAAGATTGATTTAATTTTTTTTGTGACTATACCTGAAATTGGTTTTTCTGACAGCTTAGTTTCTCATGATAAAAATCTATATAAAATAATTATTTCTAAAAAGAAAAAATGCATGTTTGAATTCTCCAATATATATAGATTTAAAATATGGGGGGGAAAGAAAAGAAAAACCATTTTTGAAAAGATTTTCGGTTCACAAATTGAGCAGTCAGAGGGTTAGTGCAGTACTGTTTAGTATTATTCTGTATTAAACTATTAATACATGCATTAAAACATGACTGAAATATTATGCTTTATTTCATTATGCATCTAGTAATTTAAAAGTATCTGAGATTTCTAATATTTTATAATGAGTATCTCTTCTGTCATTCATTTTACTCACTACACATTTGCACCTTGCAGTTTTTCAGGTTGTTTTATTGTTACATAAGCAGATTAAAATGCTTTTGTATCAAACAGAAAGGTTTGCTATAAATTTTTTATCTTTTGCATTACTTCCATATGTTGTATTTGGATATGTAATTGTAAAATTTTACCTTCTTAAATGCAGACATTAAACAGAAGGAAGTTTTTTTTCCAGTTACATAATTGTGTAAAATAAACATATTTTAAGTGGCTAATTTTAATAAATGGAAAGATTTTTTTGTACCATTTTATATTTCAGAACTCAGAATATATAAAATCTAGTCATTTTTGTCAACTGCCCATATCATTTTATTGTAATCAGTTATAAACTGTGGCTTATTTTTTCTTTAGTTGACTGCTATGTCTTGTGTTGTTTGCATTAATTTTATTGGAATAGTAACAAATGAAAAACATCTCTGCTTCCCTTTCGTCAGTCCATTTTGGTGCTAATGAATTCTTTGTTACACAATATACATTTTATGTTTTGTCAAATTTTTTGTTTACCCAGCTTACAATTTCTTGTGCATTTGTTCAGTTTTTATGTGACTTCAGAAGTAAGGTTAGACTGCTGTACCAATAAACTGGCCACAAGCCATTTCTTAGACATGGCATAAAAACTGTTATTACTACCAATGTGGATTTTCAGTAAATTTTGCTAGTATATTTTGGATGTCTTCATATTTTCCACCAACTATGTATTCAAATCTGCAATATGTCCTGTCTTGCTTTCGCATAATACGAAAAATTTCATCTTAAATGTACTTTTAGGTAGAACGTTCTTCTTAAAATAATTGGGTAGAATATATTGCTTCCTTTAAGAAGTTTAATCTTTAATATGCACATGATTTTAATCAGAATAAAATTCAGTTTTATGTGATCTTTTTAATTTAGTAAAAATATGGTGTACTTTTATGAGAGGATCATCATCTTTAAAGTTTTTGCAGATATGTAGGAGCTTAAGTGATAATATACTACATATTCATCCGCTGATATTATTTCTCTGAAACTCAAAAGTTGTCTAATAACAACGATTCTGTTCTTACTAGCTTATCCTTAAACCACTATTCAAATATAGGTATCCTATGTAGTCATTCTATTAGCATTGTAACAATCATGTAGCAGTCAGAAAAGTACACATATTAGAAGCAGTAATTACATTGCAGTTTTATAATATTTTTGTATTTTGTTTGGGATTGAAATATTAAGAATGCTCAATTGGCTATCTTTACTTTGTTCTACAATTTTCATCTTCAAATTTCTGAATCTAGAAAGTATATGTTTGTAAAAAAATGAAAACTTGAAAAAAAAAGGTGTTTTAAAATCACTTTTGCCTTTTGAATCTTAAATTTAGTTAATATTTTTTGAAAATTGGTTTAACAATAGAATTCTGATAATTCACAAGAGCTTAATTCAGAAATGCCACTAATCTACACTCAGTTTCGATTTTTTTTTATACATTTATGAAAATAAACCTCTACACAACATATTTTGTTTGAAGAAAAGGTTTTTTAACAGGGTTGCCATGCTACCTGGAAAACCGAAAAAAGTCGGGGAATTCAAATATTTTAGTCTAAATCTGGAAAAGTAAGGGAATTTCATGCAGCGATCCCCAAAAAAGTGAGTTTTGCGCCAATGTTGGAAGGCGATCACTTTCTTGGCGCGCGTTAGTGTCACTCGGGCAGCTGGCATAGGGCCAATTCTTGCAGCTCCACATAGATTGTCTGTTAGAAAGGCAAAGCAAGTTTCCAGTAACTTTGGTTCCCAGTAACCTCAAGAATCGAAACATTCGCATAGGCATGTGCGCATGTTGAATAAAGAAAATACGTATTCCTTTTTTTTTTTAACAAGTTTTTTTTTCCGCTCCTCCGTGTAACGGTGCGAAGCACCGGGGTCCCTGGTCAAAAGACCTACCCCCATTTCGAATAAATTAAAGTTTCACGAATATTAATGCTACACTAACCAGCTAATTATTTACATAAAGCAATTATATGACATAATAATTTTTAAATACATATTCTTGTGTCAAACAAAATCGGTTTAATCCTAGTATAGCGGTATCATGAAGGTTAGAATAGCCTCCGAGTACGGTACATACGGGATTTCGTGACATTAGGATGAGCAGCAAACATTCCATTTTGGTGTTAGCGGCAATTTTCAAAATCGTGCCAAGACCGTAGCGTCTAGTAGGATTTTACCGCAAAATCTTTTAAATACTTTTTTTCTTTTTAAGAAATGCCTTATTTGTCATTTTGCAGTAAAATAAAAATATAGTAATCAGTCATCTAGGTAAACCATTTAATATTACTATATTCTCCAAAATATCGTTAATTATTTTAATGTTATTCATATCATTTAATGTTGTTTCTTAAATTTATTTATTATTATTAAATAATACTTTCAAATTTCAGGAAATTTTCTCTGGCATAATCCTGAAACTAACTCTAGCAGTATGATGACATAACATCACGAAATTCAATGCACATATTTTTTGCTTATGTATTCAGCTAAATAAATATAAAATACCTAAATTTATTTAAAAATATCATTAAGTGGATTTTTTTCTTTTGTTTAGCTGCAAAATGTCAAAAAAAAAAAAGACATTTTTTATTCACATTGAGCAGATTCCGATCTCAATTCTTCAGTAGAGAAAACAACTCCTATTATAGTTATAATAGTAATCGTTGAGGGTAATATCTAAGTCATATCTAATTGGCAAATTTTTGTGTTTTCGTTTAGTACCATAATTAATTTACCTCTTAGCACAGTCAAAAGTGCATTATGCGGATCGACTGGAATTTTCTTAAAACACACCTGGTCAGGGAATTTCATTCTCCTTTTTGAGTGGCAACCCTGTTTTAAATTTATTTTTCTGAGCTCGTGTTACTGCTTCTTTTTTTTTTAATTATACATTGTGAGTTTTTGCAAATTTTTTGTATTATGTAATTCCTTATTTTTGAATGCATTTTCCACTATCCTTTTATATAAAGTTTGAATTCATATTAATAAATTTTCAAATTCTGAGGGATATGTGTGGAATTTATCTGCCTAGAGTTTTTTAGATGTTGCTTTTCAACTTAACTGCATCTCAGTATTGATTTATATTATTTGTGCAGTGAATAAGTGTGGTCATGTCAGCAGTGGGTGGGCTAAGACTCTTAAAAAACCACACTTCTGGGTTTTAAAAATGCTGCAGAACAAGAGTCATTGAAAAACACAAACATTTCCTTTTAATAAACCCAAAATTTGAACTCTCGCACTTTTGTTTAATTATCAGTCCAGATAATTAATTATTTATGGATGGAGTAAAATGGCAGAATTATAATATGGATTTAATTGAGGGACATCTGTAGTGCTGGGGTTTTTATAAATATGGTATGTATTTTTTTTTTTTGGTTTAGCAGCATAAATATTACTATGAAAATAACTCTACTCATGGATATGTAATTTTTATTGCAATTATAAAATTCAATGCATTTTTGTTAAGAGCTCGCTATGTCAAAAATTTTCCATGTTTTATTTTCCTCTTTGTTTTCCCCTTATACTGGTATTTTCTTTGTGTGCTTTTAATTAAAAAATGTAATAGTTCTGTTTTTAATAATCTTGGCTAAATAGCTCGTGTTTGTTTTAACTGTTTATTTGTGTACAGACAATCCAAAAATAATCTAAAAGAAAGAAAGGATAACTGTTAAAAAATAGACTCTGTCTGTAAAATTCACTAATTAAATCCATAAGATGTGTGGATTAGTAGATTTCTTTTGTACTGTATGGGATTAATATATTACCATGTACATTTAAAGGGTATTAGGTAATATAAAAATAAGCACTAAAGGAAGATGTAATGGTTGAATAGAATGTACTTATGTATAATGCAAGTTGGGTTTGCTGCAATTGTTAAGGTTTGGGGTTGCGGAAAAAGAATGGAAGTGGATACGAAGTGTCATGTGCTAAAACATTTGGGTTAAACTTCATATGTATAGTAATGCAGTGTTTCTGAAAAATTTCTCTCTCTGCAAGAAAAGCAGGAAGATAACATTTTTTTATTTCTCTTATCCATAAAATGTGACCATTTTTTATATTTTATTTTTCCAACAAAATTTATTAAATCAAGTATTTCAAATTGATTTTGTTTCCCCTTTTTTCCTTTTCTATGCTTGGCATGGCTTTATAGATCAGGTATAATAAGCATGTTAGAAAGCTAGTCTAAAATATAAGTGACTTCAAGTGTTAGAAGATAATTTTTAAAGAATTTTGTTACAGAAAGTAACTTTTTGTCTTTTATTTTAAGTTTTATTAAGGTAGATAGTTTGTTTTTAGATTTTTGTACTGAAGTATCTATCTTTTCAACAGCATTGAAAACCAGTTTCATGTTATTAATGATTGTCTTACGAAGTCAATAAGTGCTATGTGACAGTAGAAAGGCTGGAAACTGCTGATCTATGATAATTTTACAGGCATTAATAAAATGTTTATAATGTTCAAAATTAAATCATAAATACTAGTAAATTTTTTGGGTAAAATAATTTTGCAAGTGAACAAAATAAATTCTTTAAATTGAAAACTGAATTATGTATAATTAGAGGTATGTAATATTTTGTAACAACTCAGCCATTTAAAGTAAAATTACTGCTATTGTATTTAATTTGTGATTTTATTTATTATCTTTTGGTGAATTGAAGCCTTGGCGTCATGTTGATGGAAAGTTAATGTTATTAACAGCATTAATTTTGCTTGTAGTGTTTCATATCCATTTTATTGAATCTATTTAATTTAGGGATATTTCATTCTGTATATGGAAATTCTTGGAAAAAATGGAATATGTTTTTGGATGTTTCTATGCAATTTATTCCTAGCTAATGTTTATTTAGTTATGTAATATTGTCGTTTTAGTTTTTGGAATACTTATCACATTTTTATTTTAATATAGACACTGTACAAGTCACAAGTTAAAGAACTTAAAGAAGAAATTGAAGAGAAGCAAGAAATTATAATAGATTTAGAAAATGAAAGGTATTATGTTTTGCATTTGTGTTTCGTAACATTTCACTTTTATTGCTAAATGGGAAAATGTTTATTCTGATTCATTAAATTTGTTTTCACGTTTACGATTTATATATAATGATTAAACACAATGTTCTCATAACTTTGTAGTTAATCATATTACATTTTAGAAAACTACAATCATCTATTGGGACTTATCTTACTTGTTTGACTGTAATATTAGAAAAAGTCCATAAGTGTGGCTAAGACTGTAGGATCGTGTGTCTTAGGGCACTGAGTTCATTGCAGTACAACTTCTGTCCCAGTTCTGAGGCCCACCAGTGGCTTAGTGGTAAAGTCACTGAAGACTGGTAGTTCAGTCCAAGGTTCAAATCCCACAAACGGGCTGGCTGCATGGTCATTATCATCATATGTAATGTGTATATGAGACAGTTTCCTGTAGAAGGTCCTCTACAAAGATATCCCTCCCTTTTAGGCAGATAGCCTTTGAGGGCTTTGCCATAGTCAAATAATCCAAATTTTGAAGGTGAATCTACCGGGGTATAGGTCCAAGTGTGTCCCACTTACCTTTCCTTACTACCAAGCCACTAGAGCCGAATTTAGCCTTGCTAGTATTTAAAGTTTCCTTATGTCACAAAGGCACTATGCTCATGCAAATATTCAAGCCTTTTCCAGGATTCAATCCCAAGCCCAGTGATATGTGGCAGCCAGCAATGTTTGTATATATTTTGTATTATTAGTGACTTTTTCATTATTTCAGTTGAATAATGATCTTTTGAATCCTGTAAGCATAATCTTTTTTCCTTTTAATATCTTTTATGAAATATACATTTTCAGAAAGAATTTATCTCACCAATTGGAGTTAGCTGTAGCTCGAGCTGATTCTGAATCTCTAGCAAGATCTATAGCTGAAGAAACTATTGCAGATTTGGAAAAAGAACGAACTATGAAAGAATTAGAACTGAAGGAGCTAATTTCTCGTCATAGAGCAGAAATGGCTAATAAAGACAATATTATTGCAAATGTAATATGTTTATATTTCTTACTATATTTTACTTAGATCTTAATATATACTATATATAGTAATATATATTCAACATACATATGAACTTTAGTATTTCAAATTATTCAAGTAATCGTAATTTTTCCTATCAGTAATAAGAAGACGAATGGAATAAATGCAGCATCTGTAGGCATAAGGTAAAAATTTGGAAGTAAAAGAAATTCTTCAGATTTAAGAAATTATGTAGAATGTGAAAATATTCTTCCTATTAGAAGTTTTATTTTTGGAATCACATGCCGTATAAAACGTAAATTTACTAAAAAGTGGCATAGTGAAGATCAAGTACTCTCCAAACTCTGGAAGGTAATTATGCAAAATTGATTATAAGGCAGTTTTCCATAAAAAGTGATTCCAGTGAAGGAAACATGCCGGCAGTCTCCTGAGACTTTAAGAGGGCATTTGACTTTCGCTCTTACGTAGAATTTACAATTCTACTAAAAATATTTGTAAGAGCGAGGGTCAGATGCTCAAAATTTCAGAAGACAGCTGGCATGTTTCTTCCTCTGGAACCACTTTTTATGGAAAACTGCCTTATAATCAATTTTGTATAATTACCTTCCAGATTATGGAGAGTACTTGATCTTCACTATGCCACTTTTTAGTAAATTTACGTTTCATATGACATGTCATTCCAAAAATAAAACTTCTAATAGGAAGAATATTTTCACATTCTACTTAATTTCTTAGATCTGAAGAATTTCTTTTACTTCCAAATTTTTACCGTACGCCTACAGATGCTGCATTTATTCCATTCGTCTTCTTATTACTAATAGGAAAAATTACGATTACTTGAATATTAAATATATATATTATACTTAATATATACTAAGATGTATAGTAGCCAATTTTATTGAGCACATAATTTTTGTATTTCCAAAATTATCGAATTTTGTATCTATTTAAAGTATAAAATATTTACAGTTTTGAGTATTTATAATTTATGATACATTCCGTATGAAATCTTTTTTGATTTCATTCAATCTCATGACGTAAATGCTCATGACGTAAATGCTTAATTCGTAAATGTGTTTTAAAACACCCATTTGTATATATCATGCAGTAAATGTGTAATTTAAAGCATGCAGAAAGCAGCATTATTCTCTCATGTAATTTAAAAAGATTTATTGTCTCAATGTCAATTGTCTGACAGTACTTTTTCTTATCAGCTCTTGATACTTCTTATTTTACATTTCCGTTCTGTATAATTTCAGACTGTAGATTTATTTTTTTTTATTAACTTCTTAAATAAAATCTGTTAGGTTTTGTACTAAACAAGCATTTTGCTCATGTTTGAATTTTAGCTTTCATTTTTTTTTCTTATGAAAAAAGTGTGTTTCTGTGGTCCGTAAATGATGTTGCAGGTCTGAGTCTTTGAAAAAGTCTGCATTTGAAAGATTCAGAATTGGGCTGTGGTATACAAAGTTAGTTTTGTAATTTTAAGTATAATTCAGGTATCAATTTTGAAGGAAAAAGGAAATTGACCATTTATGTCTGGGTGGATAGGTTGACTCAGTGGTGGTATTTTGTTGTTAGTTTTATTCCTAGTACAGTAGCAACTAACAGTCATTTTGTTCTCTTCTTCATGTGTAAAATAAATGTAAACCTGTTTTCCTTAAAAAATGCTCCTTCTCCGTGATGCCATTTCTCCAAAGGATTATAGGTCCTGGGTGCTCTTCTGAAGTAAAATAATTTATCTGTTCTTTCTAAAACTGGACTATGTTTAATATTTCATGTCTAATCCTTTTTAACTCCAATATCCATTATGGTCAATGTGATAGGCTGAAGTACCACTTTTTGTTTGTTATGCCTGTGATGTTACCAGCTTGAAGTCTTAAGTTATGTACTCAATAATGAAAAACCCAGCTTTTACAAATTATGGCTGATATTCTAATGTTTTAAATCTTAATAGGGAAGCTTTAGCAGCACTGATTTGTATGTGATTTTAATAACAGAAACTTGCTTTTAAATATTTTCATTAAAATTACTGTTAATTTTGCAGCATTTGAACAGTTTTAATGAGATTAATTGGGGACGACTTTGTAATAAAATGGAATGCCTCTGTTGTGTTTGGAAAATTAGCTATATCATGACTGTTTATATATATGCATCTTATTGTTTAGCCTTTTTTTTTTGTATGCATTTAATTCATACTGTAATTAAATTATCTCAGAACAGAGAAGTGAAATGTGTAAATAAGATGCTTCATTTAATTTTTAAGTGATGATTATTATTTAAAAGTTTTTACTTTGATTTGTCATAAATATGGAATTTCTGCAGGTGAAAGATAAAGAAAATGAATATAAAAAAAGTATTGAAATTATTACAAGAGAAAAAGAAGAACTAAATCTAAAACTCCTGAATGTGCAAGATGGTTAGTATGTATTTCATATCTGTAATGTAATTTGATCTATTGTGAGAAGTTTGAATGTGTAGCAGAACTTACCTGTTAAGTGTGATAGCATTAGTAATTCAGTATTCAAATATATTTGATTGTTAAGATCCAAGTGTTTGAAACATTTTTTTTATATGTTTTTGCATAATATTTAGTAGAAATTTTAAATTCTTTCCACCATCTTAATGTATTTACATTTAGTTCGATTTGTACTGTGTCTGCTGTAGTCTTTCCGAAATATGTATAGCTTCTCTAATTTCAGATCTTAACAATGTGCGAAGTCAATCTGTCAACGTTGATGATCAAATACAGCAACTGAATAAACAGTTGCAACAAGAGCGTTTATTGAAACTGCAGGTAACATTCCTTCTGGGTTTTTTTTATTCCGTATCCTATAAAATTATTTGCTACTTGCATTTTTCTTTAAATCTTACAGGCTGTAAATAAGCTTGCTGAAATTATGAATCGCAAAGATTGGTCTGGGAAGAAAAATAAATCTAGTGCAACTGATCTGAGGAAGAAAGAAAAGGAGTGTAGAAAATTGCAACAAGAGTTGACAGTTGTAAGTTTAAAAAAAAAAATATGTTTTAAATGTATATAATATTTAAGGTATCACATGATGAGCAAATCCTATATTGAATTTTAACACCTATTTTTTAATCAAGGAATGAAACATATAACATAGTAAGGATTGTCCTTTAAATTTATAGTATAAAACTGCTGTCATACCTGTTAGCTACTCTCAGTTGCACTTAAAAAAAAATTTTTGAAGATATATGATTAGTTTACCTGTATCAGACAGAGCATTTTCCCCAGCCCTGCAAAATGTTTTGAGTACATATGCACAACAGTTTCAGCAAAAACCTTCTGTTCAAACTAGTGCTGAGTGAAACATGTTTCTAATGAACATGATTCTCAACTTTCTTGGTGTGTTGATTTATAGGATAATCTCGTAAGGAGCTGCAAGTGTCTTATCATTTACAAAAGATAAAGTTCATTTCCATGCCTTTCTAATAGATGGAATTATGCACCATTATATTCATTCACGTGAGAAACAATTAGGTTAATTAGCCATCTAATGCATAGATTAGTAGGCATCTCAGAAATAATGTAAATTAGAATGCCACCATAAAAGCAATTAAGCCTGGTGGCCTAACTCTCAGACGAACAAATTGGCACAGTTCTTTACAAAATAATCATATTGCAGATATGTGTGAATATTACTATAATTTGTACTTATTTGTCAATTTGATGATCAGTTTTCAGTTTAATTGTAAATGTATGCGTATGTAATACTTTCTTAGATAAGCTTGTGTGAAAGCTTGTGTGATTTATTGGTTGTGCTGCACAATAAAATTTTTACCATGATTTAAAATGTATTATATTTTGTAAAATAATATGTTTTTAATTTCGGCATTTATTGCTGGATTTTCTCGTTAAAGAATTGTTTTACATTATGCGACATAAAAAAGGGGGAAGGCTGTCATTTAATGTGAAGAATTGGGGTGTATTTTCCTTCTGTTTAATTTTTAATTTTAGCAGTTGTGCATAAATTTGATTTTCTTTAGGAAAAAGAGAAGTATAATCAAATGGTAGCACGATTTCAAAAGGAACTGTCAGAAATGCAAGCTCTACTGTATGATGAAAGCCAAGCAAAACTGAAGTTGCAGATGGAATTGGATTCTAAAGATTCTGAAATAGAGCAGTTACAACAAAAATTGGCTCTTGTGAATAGTGAAACAGCTAGTGTTAATAGTGGGCCTGACAATGATACTGATGACGGTTTTCCAGGTAATAAATCAGATTTGGTTTTCTCAAGCAATTTAAATGTTTTAGATTTTTATAATTTTTGAGTGTGGGACTATTTGGAGAAATACTTTAATGTTTACGTATTTTTCATATAGTTAATACTATTTATTCATACTTTCAGCAGTTTCTCTTTTACTTCTTTTATATTACACTGGTGTCCAAAAGTTAAGCATAAATTGTAAAATGCGAAAAACATGGAGTAAATATTCGTAAAATTATTCCGAATTTCTTGCGGATATTAATTGGCTGAAGAAGAAACCTTGGGTTTATAAAAAAACTTCTCAGTCGACTACGTCCTGCGCGAAACACCTGCGCATGTCGGAACGCAGAGAAACCGATTCAAGCAGCATAGGCTGTTCAGACAAGTTTCGGGCAACTGCTGGGCAAAAGAACGTTGTTAACCATCAAACAAGGTAAATGATGGCACAAAGACGCCAATTGGAGATGTTTGTGAAAGGAAGAATCGTTGGAATGCTGGAATCCGGACGATCACAAACCGAAGTGTCTCGAATTCTGAATGTGAACCACTGTGTAATCTCAAGACTGTGGCAGAGGTTTCAAAGAACGGGAGATGTTACCCGACAACCAGTATCAGGCCGACCCAGAGTCACAACCCCTCGCCAAGACTGATATCTGGTAACAAGTGCGTGACGTCAAAGGGGCAGTACTGCCAGAGCACTGGATTCGTCGCTCACAGTCACCACAGGACTACGAATTTCGAGACAAACTGTTTACAGAAGACTCAATCATGTTACCCTGTATTCCAGAAGACCAGCAGTTTGCGTTCCCCTCACGTCTGCGCAGAAACACGCTCGTTTGAACTGGAGTTTGAAACATCAACATTAGAGTGTGGGAGAGTGGGCCAATGTGATGTTCAGTGGCGAGTTCCGGTTTAGTATGAGTACAGATTCTCGTCAGGTAACAATATGGAGAGAACGTGGAACACATTTTCAACCAAGAAACGTATTGGAAAGACATCATTTTCCATCAAGGGGAGTAATGGTATGGGCAGGCATCATGATGGACGGCCGCATAGACCTCCATTTCTTTGACACGGGATATGGGACTGGTCAAAGATACAGAGACGAAGTTCTTGAGCCTTATGTTCGCTTGTTTCGAGGTGCTGTCGGTCCTGACTTCATATTCATGGATGATAATGCGCCATGTTACTGAGCGGTGCTGGTTGATGACTTCCTTGAAACGGAAAACATCCAGCGCATGTCATGGCTTGCGAACTCCCCTGATTTAAATCCTATCGAGCATGTATCGGATATGCTCGGGAGACGAATTGCAGCCCTTTCGCACCCACCAAGCTCCGTTACAGAACTGAAGAGAACTCTCCAAGAAGCCTGGAACCGTTTGAGCCCACAACTCATTCATTATGTCATAGCAAGTATGATAAATCACTGTGCAGCGTGCCTGGCTGTGAGAGGTGTCCACACGCTTTATTAAACTGCAGCATCAGTAATTTATTTAATGTTTTCTTTCATTTTTTCTTTAAAGTGTGAACCCTTTCTATTTTCAGTTTTCTTTCAAACTGCTACTTTGGATAATAAAATTATTATCCTTCTTTTGATTTGCTTCCTTATTTTATAACCATTTTACACTTGCATATCACGTTTCCTGCCATTTTGATTTACATTTCCTTCTTTATTCACATAATTATCAATTATGCTTAACTTATGGACACCAGTGTAGTTTTTGAAATGTTTATTGATAATTTAAAAATATGCTTGTTTAAGAGAGAATAAGCTTAGATTTTGGAAGGGCTCACCAGCGGCCGAGCGGTAAAGACGCTGAACACTGGTAGTTCGGTCTGAGGTTCGAATCCCACGAACGGGCTGGCTGCCTGGGCGTTTTCGTGGTTTTCCCCATGTGTAACGTGTATACGAGCCAGTTTCCCTTAGGAAGCCCTCCACGAAGGCATCCCTCCCTTTAGGCAGATAACCCTCGTGTGCTTTGCCATAACTGAATAACCTAACCTAACCTAGATTTTGGAAATTTTATTCACGTTTTATTTTGTAGTGATATTTTAAAGCCTAGCAGCAGCTATCCATGAAGTGATGAAAGTGGAAATATTCATAGTTTCATTGACTGTTTCTTTTCTTTAGTAATACACATTTTGAAAATGCTAATACACATTAGTAAAAATTGTCTTCATGAGTTTAAAATAATTTAATTTAATGCTCTCCATGTATTTATTTGGGACAGTTTTCAGATATAATATTTCTTTAGTAAAACCCCTTTTCTAATTATTTGAACAATGAAATTGCATGAAAATCATACTGTTAAAAAAATGGTTTTATTGGTTAGTGGTGGATATTAAATCTGTTGCATAAAAACATCTTGTTGTATAAATAAAAATAGAAAATTAGATATGAGAATAAGTAGCATAAGTTTTAATGTTTAAAAGGGTTCATTTAATAAATGCATTCATTATTACGATGATGATCATTTCCTTCATGCTTGCAAAAAATGAGTATATATCTAGACTAGAAGTTTTAGGGACACTTTGGAATGAACATAATTGTATAGATGTGACAAAGATTAAAGGAATTTGCAAAGAACTTTTTTATTCTAGTTTTTAATGCGCATTACTTCGATAATAAAAACATTTGCAGCTTTATTTGGTTGCGGGAGGGAGTAACTTGCTGGAGGGTAAGTTGTATTAAAGTTAAAAAAAAAAATTCTTTCCTTTTAAAAGAATTGATATTTAGATAATATGGTGATTTATTTAAATATTTTACTTTTATTATCTGCAGTTATAAATGTAAATTTTATCATTGCTATTTTCCCATTATCTGATTTTTTTATCTTTATACATATATATATAGAGATTCGTCTTGAAGGCTGGCTATCAATTCCTAATAAACAAAATATCCGTCGACATGGATGGAAGAAACAGTATGTTGTTGTGAGCAGCCGCAAGATAATATTTTATAACAGTGAAGCTGATAAAGCCAATGCAGATCCTATAGTTATTTTAAATTTAAGGTAAATGCTTTTAGAATTATTTTGAAATTAGTGAAAATAGGGTTTGTACTGTCGTTAAAAGTACTCAAAAGTTCTTAGGTTTTTTGGGAAGTGATTTTTAACCTTTAAAATTTCTTAATTTTGGCTAAAATCGGTAATAGCTCCTTAATTTTACTCATATGACATTTCTGTCTGTTTTTTACAACAGCCATTTTGACTGTTTATAAATATTTTGGAGGAATATTTTTTTTCGATTCATTGCAAATATGTATTTCATGGGTTATCATTTGAATTCTTTCCTACTTCATAATATAAATAGTGAGGTGCCAGAATTTTTGGGCATGAGGCCCTGCCTTTATTGAAAGATTAACGGTTCTAAGTTATTTCCTGTTTAAAAATGAATAGTTCATAAAATATCACAACAAAACAACTTTTCCCTTTTTGAGATATTTCACTTATTATGTAATAAGTTTGGCGACTTATGAACATTTTGGCAATATCAAGATCAATTGGTGTACAAAATTTTTCAACCGAAGATTTGCTTTTTTTTACATATATAATAAAATTGAAAACTCATTGAAATAATGATAATCTATTAAAATTGTAATTAAAAAACAACAATAAAATGAAACACTCTTGATTTCCCACGTTAGATTTTAAAATGATGTACCCTTCCATTTGGCGTCCTAAAAATATTTTGATTCGGGGGGGGGGTAGTAAGTGGTATGAAACAAAAGTTTTTGTAGCACTTCTGAGCAAGAGCAAAAAACTGGTATAATTGTTAAAATATGTGTCTGTTTACTCACTTTTGTTTATTCACTTTATGCTTTTCTTTTCTAATTTTTTATAAAAAATCTTGTGGCTTTTTGCTCTTACAGAGTGGGATAATTTTTAGACCTGGCACCTCAAAATGTTAAGGATTTGAAAGCAAGATTTATAGAAAAATGTGAAATGTGTGTAATGAATTGGTTTTATAAGAAATCTGTAATGGATTTCTTAATTTTTGGATAGGTTTTGTGAGAAAAGTAAAAAGAATGTTGTTTGAATTTACTACTTTTGATCCTAAAGAAGTCTTCAATTTTGTATTTATTTAGCTATTTTTAGTAGAATTGTAATTAAAACTGTTTTATTTTCCCGTGCAGTACAGCGCATGACGAAATTTAAGAGAAAGCTACGTCGGAAAAGTGCAAATACAAGAGCACGTGCCTTTAATAATTAATAAATAGATTATCTCTTTTTTTTTTTTTTTCCTGTTTAGAAAAATCGAGAAAATACCAGAATGATCTCTTGCAGGATTAAAACGCTTATAAAAGCCAGATTCTAACATCTCAGCTCAGTTGTAGTTATGCAAATTGTAGTTGTTTACTCAGTGCTGTTATTGATTGTAGCGAATTCGCGGTGAGATAAGAATAACTTCCTTTGTATTTTGAATTTGCGTTCTGTTTATATTCTAGTAGCTTAAAATATAACTACTGTGAGATTTTGTGATGTTTTATTATGTGTATCTTCACTTTATTTCTCGCCTTCTCATTAGACGCAGGCTGGAAAATTTCAAAAGTGATTCTATTCTAATCTTGTCACATGGACACCCATTAAATGATTCATCTTATTTGTGTTACTGCATCGTACACAGGGTTAGCTCTAGGCATGTTGCCACCTGGTGCAGTCTCTGTGGGTCCTGAATTGATCCTATCCAGTGTCTATCCTACATTATAAAAATGTTTCTAATCCCTAATCTTTAAATTTTGTTGTTCAGTGCTTCATTAACTTCTAAATTTCTGCCAAAATCTGCCACTGGCCCTGACCTTATATCATTTATATTTATTTTCAATACTTATATTATTAAAGAAATAAAATTAGGAGTTTCTTCTATACATTCTAAATACACACAATCCTTTAGAATAACAGAAATCTTCAGTTAAATCTGAAGCCTTAAAATGAAGAGGAAGCGTATTGAGAAAGAAATTGATTACATAAAGGAAATTATTCTTCAAATTTATACTGTTAAAGCGTTAGCAGATTAGGTGATGAAGCAGAAACTAGTGGGAGCATTGACTTGTTTATTGAAACAAATAAACTTGGAAAAGATGTTAAAGAGAAGAAAATTGATGCAAATTATCTAAAATGTCTGGAAAATTTTCAAAATAAAAACATAAAATAAATATTTTGTCATGAGTTGTTGCTGTGAAACATTTGTAGTCGTAATGGATTGAATGCACAAGTCAATAAAAAGTTAAGATTTATTCTTTTCACAAGAAATAAAACAAAATTCTGAAATATTTCCTCAGAGCAATATCTTGAGTAGTTATATTTTAATTTACTCGAATATAAACAGAACTCAAATTCAAAATACAAAGAAAGCTATTCCGATGTCACTGTGAATTCGCTACAATCAATTTTTTTATTGTTGTTACTGAAGTAATTTTGTTAATTGTGAATAACAAAAAGGGTATGTATGATGGGCATCTTTGCAATTTATGTTGTGCAGTTATATGTAATTTAGTTTATACCATTGATGTAATAAGTTAGTTAAAAATCTTTATTTTATATGATGATAAAATGGTAGCATTCACTTTTAATATTGGAATTGTTTGATTGTAATTTGTTTTAAATGGAAAATGCATTGTTTTTGCAAATGAGTAACTGTTCTGGTTCATCAATAAAATGTTCTGAAAATTTTATGACTGAACGATATAATATTTTAAGCAAACATTATCCTTATAATAATAATATACTCCCAACATCTCAAAGCTTATGCAATTAAAAGGAAGGAAGCAAAACTTAAATTTCAAGGAGAAAAAGATTTCCATTCCATTAGAAGTAAAAATTTGTATTGAACATGAGGAGAGAAATTCAAAGTGTTTAGATTCATATTATAAAGAGCTCACAGTATTTGAATATTAACTAGGTGGTACCATTTAGATGTAGTTTAGATGCAGAAAAATTGTTTAAGGAAGTGCATTTATCTTTTTAAATGTGTTTAACAAAAATGGGGGGTATAAGTTTTGCTTTTTAAAATTAAGCTACATAGTTCGATGCATATAGCTATTTAATGAGTTTTGAATTCATTAGTTTACCATGTATTCTTCAATTTACTGTCTTTTAATCAAGTGCTGAGACAAAATTGGGGAGAGGCATTGTTGCTTATAATTAAAAACTTCCAAAATTTGCTGAATGCTTGATTGTATTTATGTAAACGAGACATGTCGAAACTCAGCATCTCAAGTAAGCCAAGTTATCATCAGCATACAAAAGTGCATATTGCGAGAAACAAAAAGCTACTTAATGATGTAATGGAGGAAAACGGAGTAAATAGATAATATCTTTCTTTATATAATTACTGTAATTCTTTAAAAAATATTGAAGAAACTTGAGGAAATCCTGCTGGTGGACAATGTTTCTTTCTTGATAACTGTCATCGTTTTCCTGCAATCAGCTTTCATATTTCTGGTGGCACACTGCTCGCCCGAGCGAATTTCAGAACAGGGGTCAATTGAATGTTAAGAATCTCACTGTGACTTACTTCTTTTTATAAAAGAGAAAAGTTGTTTGCACCATTGATGATTATGTAACCATCTAAACACCACTAATGATTATGTAATGATTTATTTCATGTGGTCTAGGCTTTTACAAGATCTGATGGTTAATATGTGATGCGTAGTACTGAGCATGGTAATCACATTCAATGCAAATATACACATTTCTGGAAAGAGTACAAGCAGATATTTGTAAAATTTCGGAATACCCACATTACTGAATTTCTGTTAATTGCATCTCTAAATTACCTAACACTTTCTCAACTTCAGTTGAGAAAATATTTTTGTAAAGAGACAGTCTTGAGAGTTTATTTAGCTGAAAAGAATGTATATACGTCTTGATTTGGAGTGGAATCCCTATTTTTATGAATATATTATACACTTTTTGTTATTTTCTCAGAGTGAACTGAGGCCACGGAAGAATTACTCAGAGGCCACATATGCCCCATGGTCTCCAAGTTTGATATGTTTGGTGTACGTGTTATGTCTTTTCATACTAAATCAGTAATGTTACAGCTTGACAACATCTGTCTGGGCTTTCAAGACTAGACAGAACCGTCAAGTTTTGAAGTTAACTCTTGGGATGTACTGCAGAAGTTAACCATTTGTTCTTTGACTATTGTTAGACACTACATATGTAGCTGTAGCTAGCTTTGTTCACTAGTTATTTAAACATGAAGTATTTCCTGTTCACTTTGTATATGTTTATTGAAGACTGTATAGTTGTTTTACATTATGAAATTTCGTGGTAAAAGACGTTGCATTGCCTTTGTTTTTAAAGTTGTGTTAAGTCTGGAACTTTCAAAGTATCCAGTAGAAGTCTGCATTCATATTAATATTCCAATGCTGTTTACTCATTCTACTAAAATTTGCTGGAAAAGAAGTTATGTGGTTTAAAAATACAGATTATTGTGTTATAGCTTTTTGTAACATGGCCACATAGTTGAGTTGTTGCAAAAAAAATTAGTAATATTCATTTTTAGAGCAATTAAATTTGCATTTCACCTTCATCTGACAAGTGTAGAGTTTCCATACATTAATTTTTTAATGTGTGATTTGATTATTGTATGTTCTTTAGGCTTAGCTTTGAATAGGAAAGAGAATATTCATATTGGCATTTAAAGCAATTCTGTGCCTTCACTCATCATTTCATTATTTTTTGTTAGTTGCCTATCCTTTTCTCTTTAAATTTAAGCAGTATTGCTGGAAGCAAATCTAGAACATTTGGCCCTTTTGCTGAGCGGTCATTTAGAAAAGAAAATGGTTTATTTAACAAGATGTGTTGAATACTGGTTTACACAGTGTAGGAGAATTTTCTTTGAAAACTGGTTGATGTGGAAGTTAGTATATTTCCCCCTCTGCTTCATTATTTGGCACTCCGACTTTTCCCGGTTGTAACCAGTCTTGGATTACTGCATTATAGTCTTCACATTTTTCTTCGAATTTAATTTTCTGTGTGGTTGGGAACAGTCTCTTTTCAACATGTCTCCACTGACTGGTAAATTGGCCTGAGCATTGACCTATGGAAAAGTAACTTCATATCTACCATAACAATTTTTTCTCAAAGTTCTGTGAAGGTGATCCAATACAGCCATTTCCAGTTCTACACTAGACTTGTTTTCACTGGGATGACTTATTCCTAAAGCATTTAATTTTCATAGATCGTCTAAATTATTGCAGTGGATTAGCGTACTGGTTATCAAAGATGAAATAATTTGAGGTAAAATGCAGTTGTTTATCGCGCCCATAAGAATCCAGCCAAGTTGTGTCTGTGCTGCAACAAGATCAGTTGATAAATGGAAAGCATTCCTGTGTAAAGACTTCCAGCATAGTCAGCTTCAATTAAAAGTACTACAGGTAATAAGTCTTCCTACATCAGTAAGACTGATGCCTTTATCCTGGAATTCAGCCATCCAGGGGCCTTGAACGCTGGAAATTTGCCCACAGATAACTTGGAAGTCCAAAACTTTGATTTCACAAGAGTAATTCTTTAAATTACTGAACCATACTTTGTAGCATTTATGTTGCTTTCTAGAGCTAATGCTCCCAAATACAACATATGTGAAATTTTCACTTTGTTGAGCAGTTTATGGTAGATTTAAGAATATACGACCTATGTGGTCCCATGTCAAATAAAACTGTGCTGCAACAAGATATTCCCAGGACATAAGCAAAGTTTATACAACTTCTATTTGGCTTTGGTTAGACGTTTTCATCAAGGAGAGAAATCTCTGAATTGATTTTCTTATCAATATTAAACAATTTGAGGCATAATATAATACAGTGATTCTTTTCACAAATTATGCATCAAACAATAATGCCCAATAATCCAATGTAATATTAATGGTATTTCGACATTGGCAGCGAAATGTAAACTTGACCAAATACTTGAGTTGGCTGAAGACCAGGGAACTCAAATTATCGCTCTGCAGGAAACTAAACTGAAAGAGAATGCTCAACTAAAAGTTAAAGGATACAATATCATCCGTTTAGACAGACATGATAAAGGAGGCGGTGGCCTCGTTTTCCTTATCAGAGATATTAACTATATTTCCAAAAGTTATTATGTACCCACTGATTCAGATTTAGAGTTGCAAGGCATCACTATTATGTGGAGGGGCGAACCACTAAACATCTTTAATTTATATCACCCTCCTAATATCGGTAATCTGCCTGGAGTCTTTGATAACCTTTTATTTGGAAATACTTTACTTCTGGGTGACCTCAATGCTAAACATCCGGCGTGGGGATGTTCTACCCAGAATCAGAGAGGAATTGATCTTCTTCATTCTATAGATGACTCAGGTTTCATGATCCTT
>KK112412.1:34331-48088 GCA_000611955.2 Stegodyphus mimosarum
ATAAAAAAAACGAATTCGAATTTCGAAAAAATCGCTTCGAGGTGCACTGGCTCTTGTGTAGATACACCTATGTACCAAATTTCGTGGCCCTGGGTCTATTAGCTTACTCGCAACACGAACGAAAGACACACACACACAGACTCTTTGTTTTATTATATGTAGACATGAAAATACATGTCAAATTATTTTTCAACATAATTTCCACCAATGATCAAACACTTGTCATAGCGGGTGACCAGTTTTTGTATACCATCGTCAAAGAAACTTCCCACCTGATAACCACGACTCCACAGCATTTTTCGTGTCATCGTCAGTTCCAAAGTGCTTGCCACCAAGCTCGCGCTTCATGTGCAGAAACGAGTGATAGTCGGACGGTGCCAAGTCTGGGTTGTACGGCGGGTGATCGAACTGCTCCCAATGAAACTGTTGAATTAACGATTGAGTGACACCAGCAGTATGGGGCCGAGCATTGTCATGGAGCAACACAATTCCTTTACTGAGCATTCCTCTTCGTTTGTTTTGAATGGCACGCCTTAGTTTTGTTAGTCTCACAATATCGTGCTGCATTAATGGTTTCACCTCTGGGAAGAAATTCAGTAAGCAAAACAGAAGACAGTGCACATGATTTTTTGTGATGACGTTGTCATTTTGAACTTTTGTTTTTTCGGAGAATGGGTGTGTCTCCACTCCATCGATTGTTGTTTCGATTCTGGTGTGAAATGACACACCCAAGTTTCATCACCTGTCACAGTTTGGTTTAAAAAGTTTTCTCCCTCATCACTGTACCGCGTGAGAAATGTCAGGGCACTACCAAGTCGCTTTGTTTTGTGAACATCAGTGAGCATTTTTGGAACCCATCGGGAACACAGTTTGCGATAATTCAAGCGGTCAGACACAATTTTGAACAAAACAGTACGTGAAATTTGTGGAAATGCCTCTGAAAGAGTTGTCATTGTGAAGCGTCTGTTCTCGTGAATTGCTTCATCAACTTTCCTTACCAAATCATCGGTGACAACAGAAGGCCGACCACCCCGAGCCTCGGCGTGGACATTTGTTGGACCTGCATTAAACATTCTTACCCACTTTCTCACCATTCCATCACTTATCGTGTATTCACCGTAAACTTCTGTCACTTGACGATAAATTTCGGCCGTCTTAACATTCCTCGTGTTCAAAAATTTAATCATGGCACGAATCTCACACTCAGCGGGAGAACTAATTGTCATAAACATTTTGAATGTGCACAGCAAACTGAAAACACAACATAGAGCAACCAAAATGGCGACAATTGAAAGTCAGTGAACAAAAAAGACTAGTGCGCATGCGCGGGACGCCTACCACAATGCTGCAACGGCACTAAAATGAAACAGTACTTAGTTTCCGAATACGCTACGTGTTGTACTGATAGTCTATCTAATCTATCTAATCCCTTTCCTATTCTCTTTAAAACTGAAATTGAATTTTACTTTGAATCAAATCTCCCAGTATTTTCCATCAAAGTTTAGTATTTTTGAAGAAATACCGAGCGTATCAAATATGTTTATTGCTTTTATTTTGTGCTAAAATGTTGACTACAATAAGTAGGAACTGTTAACAATTGAGGGTACATAAGATATTCATTTACCTTTAGTGTTATAAAAATGCATTGCTGAGAGCGAGCAAATTAATCATTTAAAAATTTTTTCACTTGGGCTACTTATATAAAATTTTTTGCAGCAAGCATTATTTTGTATTTTTTGCAGCAAGCATTATTTTTGTATTTTTGCAGCATTATTATGTGCCACTAATAAAACTAGATGTTAATAATCTTAAAATTTGTCGATAGTAAAACTTCTAGTTTTACTTCTTATGTATATTGTCATTTGCAGTTGCAAAATACATTGCTTATGATGAAATTTTCTTATAGCTCGTAGATTGAAGGTCCTGTTTTTATATTTGTTTCAATTTTTTTTTCTGAACCGGCATTAATAATGTTTTGATAGTTTCTATTTATGCCACTATTCCTTCACAGAGGTGTAGAAAGAGATTTTAAAATTGAAATTCAATGAGATAATTTTGTTCACTAATAAAAACTGGGCTTTGTGAAATCACTGTAGAAGATAAGACTTAAGAATGGTATCAAAATATCTATGGTATTTTGTAGTTTGTTTTAATATTGTTTTTGAAGTTTATTTCATAGTAAACTATTCTTTTAAAGTGTAATCTGAAATTTTCAGTTATTTTCTGCTTGTAGGTTTTTTTAATCTGGTAAATGAACACAAATTCTTCTTAAACATATTTCTAAGGAAATTTTGCTTTTGTTAACATATTTTTTAAATTTTATATAGTAAGTTATTCCATGTGAGGCCAGTAACTCAAGGAGATGTTATCCGTGCTGATGCCAAAGATATACCTCGAATTTTTCAGGTAACTGTAATTTTGTAATGTTTTGCTGTAAGTCTCTGACTTGGAATAACAGACCAATTTGTATAAATGCAAAAAACACCTGTAGTCATCTCAGCCATAAATGTTCATGCTTGATTATATTAGGACATGCAGTATTTATTAGCAATATATGTTATGTAAAATTTTTTTTTATCAGTTATCTGATGCTTTTATGTTTTTAATTTGTTTCATCACTATTTACAAGTCTATCTAGTTTTTATACCTGTTAATGAAATTCTGAAGAAAATAACCGTATTTGAAAATCAGAACAATAAATTGGCTGAGTGCTTATTTATTTAGTGTGTTTATAATTTCTTCTTAATCTAGAGTGAACATTTTGATTTTATATTAGTGACTGTCTTGTGTGAAGTACGTGCAAGAAATGGCTTCTGTGGCAAATAGAAAGAAGAAAAACTAGTTAGTTAGTGAATGAAATAAATGCGTAGCTGAAATGAAGTATTATTTCAAGGTGTGATATTTAGACTATTAAATTTTTAATGCTTATATTTTAAGTACTTCCAGATTTAGAATTATTATTATTAGTAGTAATTCAGATTTAGATTTAGAATTATCAAAAGCAGCAGATTTCTTTTAAAACTTCATATAAAACTGCATGTCACAAAGTGGATTAATGGAAAGTTCTTTGGTATCATATATGGTCTCCAGCACAAGCTCCATAACATTCCATATTGTTTATAATGTTGTCTATGAACATAGTTGGCTATAATGACCATTCTTCTCTAAACACACCGAGTGCAGCATAAAAATTGTTTTGGACCACTGTTATTTTTTTACATATCATAAATGCTCCCAATGCATTTGCAAAACATGTTTTGATTATATCTGTCTTTTAAACCATAATTTGTATTCGTTTGGATACGTTAGGGTCCACATGAAGAAAATATTCTGTTCTGTCAACCAAAGTTTTATCTACCAGTGGACTACCTAAAACCATTACTTCATTCAATTTTACATTGAATTTGTTTCCATTAGAATACATGCAGCCAAATACGAATGTTTGTCACAGTATCCCAAAAAATGCAAATGGTCTGCTAGCAACTAATAAAGAGACCTTAAGCACAATTAACACAGGCATAAAAAATCTTGTCAGAAGAGTTCATAAATTGCCCTTGCAGAACAATATACGTAAAGGATTTTGTTTCTGTACCTTTTAGCATTTAAGGTCTTTTTAGTAAAAGGCAACTGAGAAGTTTTTTTTCCCAAATTAAAATTCCTGACTGAACTAACTTTTAGTGAAAGAAAATGAAAATTTCATGTATTTATTAACAGGAATTAATGAATCTTTTGAATTAATTAGTTGTTTTGAAGTGAACTGCATGAATTTGTGCTTTTTTCTAGTTACTGTATGCCGGAGAAGGTGAAAGTCGGAAACCAGATAATGCTCATCTGGAACTGCAGTTACCAAAAGATGTAAGTTCTTGCATGTAGATCAGTTGCTTATCCCTTTTATGATCTTAAGTTAGCCCATTTTAAATATCTTTATTACTATTAAAATTTCAGAAGTTATTATTTGTTCACAGGGAATAATTCGTTTAAATCAAAAAATTTAATCTTTTGATGGATTAAATAGTTTGCATTCTTCATATGGATGTGCTAAAAGTCTGCTGGTATGAAAGGAATGACCTAAGATTGGAGAAATTTGGCTGTATGTTGAGAATTGAATGTGATGTGTGTGTACCCCCGTCTTTGAAAACAGGGCACCCATTTACTGAAAAGTCAGAAATCAGATTTTTTTTTTTTTTCAGGAAGTTGGAGGGGTGTACAGATAAGTCTTTCAAATCAGGAATTTCCAAACTTTTTGTAACGTTACTTCTTTTAAAAGAATTGTCTCTTCATTGACCCCTTTATATTTTTCTCTGTGACCTACAGCATAATTATATTACAAATAATTGCACACATATAAATCATAGATAATAATTATGGTAAAAATATGAATAAAAGCTATCAAAAGGAGTTCATTTTTTTTTTTTTTTGGTATTATTACTTTTTACAAACATAAGGAAGTTTTTGGAAGTAAAATCAGATTCTAATTGCACAGTAGTTGGTTTTAATTAATGTGATGGCTACACTCGAAGTACTGATGCAACATTTTTTAATATTTGGCATAAAATTACTTAATTTTTAAATCACCTCATTCGAAAATATTCGACCTGTTTCTTGATTTCCATTGTAAGTTATTGTCTTTACTAAAACCTTCTTGTGCTCTAAAATCAATAATGTTGGTTCATTAGCAACTTATAAAACTTGTCGAATCAATATGTTTTAAATGGGACTTGTGCTGAAACATCCTCATTCAATGTAATGAACTCTCCTTGCATCATAATATCAAGATCAAATGTATCTCAATTTGGCAGGTCTGTGATCCATGCTGCCACATGCGTATTTTCATTGTCTTGGAACAAATATTAAAATCTGTTAAATTTTGCAAGTGGCTGTTACACACCAATACATCTTCTGAGGAAGTTTTACATTCTTCCTGTTTTTTCTTCTGTGTTTTCTTTCTTTATATTTGTTGCACTTATTGCGTAAAATATGTATTATCACTAAAAAGTTTCCTATATGCATTTCGAGAACTATGTTTTTAAGTGACAGTCAGATTGAATTGAATCCAAATGGTACAAGTCATCAACTGTATTTTAGCTTTGTGACAGAGTTACTAGAGCTTATTTAGGTTTCCCACTTCTCAAAAAGACTAAAAGCTGGCTCGTGTCACCAGGTTTTGCATGCAAAAATATGTGCTGAATCTCTAGCTTGTACTTTGGTAGAAAAACATATTTTTACTGTGAATAAACAGATGAAATTTATCTTAGGAATTTTCAAACCACTTTATCCGTGAGCTGATAAATGGCATAATTTTAAAATGTGTGAAGATATTTTTGCCATCAGAAAGGTAGTTTTCAGTTACAAAACAGCAAATATTATAAAATCAGGAGAAAACCATTTAACTTGGTGCTGTGCTGTAACAAACTTGGATGTTTTTGTGTCCATGAGTGGCGCACTAATTATTTTTAAGCCATTAGTGACAGAAACATACTGCAGTGTAAGGTTTTAGCATTTACTAGATTTCCATATATAATTTCTAGCATTTATGAGAAAAGTAGTAGTAAAAGTATAAATTTATCGCTCTTGGAGATTAAAACTGGTGTAGAATGGCACCTATGTTACGCAAGTGTAGTCACTGCTCCCTCACCTTCTAGATCTTGGAAGAACTTAACATTATTTTTAGTTTAGCTCTGTGAGGAAACATTTGCTATTTTGTCTGTCTGTGTACAATAAAGTATTTTCATGTTTTTCAAATGATTTTATCACCATGAACTTTACAAAGCACCCTGCATTGGGTAGATATGAACCCTGAATTAAATTTTGTCTTTCACTTCTGAACAGCTAATAATTTAATAACAAAATAAATGTGTTAAATATTAATATAAATATCTGCAATTTTCTTGCAAATAATAATGCAAAATTCAATGCAAATATTACCTTCTAACCTCAGTGAGATACTTGGCTTGTTTCTGTTAACACAACTTTTTTATATCTGAGTCTGTGGTCAAAAGAGGTACATGCAGTTCATGGTCAGTTTTTCAGTGATGATCTTTTCAAATTCTTTTTAGTAAGCATAAATATTCATGCGTGTATATTGTAGCAATTAATAAAAGGATGTTTGTAACTGTTTTACCAATGGGTGGGAATTCTGTTATTCTAGTTACACCTAGTGAGGTAGTGGACGTCTTCAAACTCAGCATCAAAGGTACTGTCACTCCTTAAGTTCTTTTCCTTTTACATAAATGGAATGTTCTATGATCTAATGAAAATGCAAATGGATTTTGAACCCATTCAATTTGTCTTCATTAATTCAAAGTTGTGATGAAGCCTTCCTTCAAGCAGGCTTCAGCATTGATCTATGAGTTTTAGTAATATATTTATAGAATTTGAACTTCGACATCAATTAAACATTTCAAAGGAACCATTTTTCAGGACATTTTCCGAAGCTGAATTTTGCTTTTGAATACGTAAATTTTTTTGATGCAATTAAATATATTATCAAGTAATCCTTTCATTTTTTGATTAAGTTTCATTTAGGTATTAGAATGTGTCAGTTATGTAGTTTATTTTTTTAAACCAGTAATTGACTTTCAACTTAGCTAAATACCCAAAATCACCCTTGAAAATTTAAATTCTTTTAGTTTCATGAATTCTGGACAGAATTCTCCTTTTCAACACCAACATACCTCAGTATGAGACAATAAAGATAGATTCATTAACCCCATTTTATCACTATTTATTTAAAAGCATGACTAAAGTGGTCTGCTTCTGAAAATATACACTATTTTATATGTATTTAAATGTTGATGTTAGTTCTTGTAGCAAACTATTTGAAATCAGAACTTCTGTATAAGTAAAGCATTGTATTATTTGAGGAACAGGATTTTCAAACTAGACTTCAGCTGCCAATCCTGTGAACTTTCCTGGCATTGCAGCTGTGTCATCAGTAATTTTTTTGTGCATGTGTGTGTGTGTTGATCAGAATATTCATTGATGATTTTCAGCCTTATTGTCCAGTACTGTTGCCTCATAATTGGGACTTCGCAATTAAATATTTTATTGCACATTGATGTGCCGCAGCTCATCAGTTTGAAGGATTTTGGAACGCAACATTTGTAGGTTTATGTGCAGCACAAGGTATTATATATCAACAGAGAAACTATGTTGCCATCACGTTTGTCTAACCATTATGTATCTGTCTGTGAGAAAAAAGTTACCCCCCAGACTTTATCATACATAGGAATAGTTTTAAAGTGTCAGTGTGTGAAAAATAATAAGTGTACTCTGAAAAAGTATATAAATGCTTAGTGATTTTGAATTTTTTTATGTAGTTTTAGCAATATCTTATCACTTTCAGCATTTTATGCCGAAGACATTTTTCAGGTATGCATAGAACACATGTTTTTTTATTCAAAATATGTTTTTATTGGGCAATTATTCGTACATTTGTCTCTTGCTATAATGACCATTCCATTAGCAACTATAGCCCAAAAAGTTCACAGTGAATGAGAGTATCTGTTTTCGTTGTGATAATAACCAATTGTTTGCTTTCTAGCTTCTTTATAGAACTAGCTGCTGTGCATTTTATTTGTAGGGATGCTGATAAAATTAGAGTATTTGCTCAAAGGAGGTACTCAGGAATCATCCTCTGGACCTCCTTTGAGTAGCTGCTCCACTTTAGCTACTACCACATGGATTGATGGGAGGTTAACCATTCATGTAGCAATGCACAATTTTTGCAATCCATATATGGAATGGTACTTTAAGCCAGCAGCATGCTTTTTACTACTGCTGAAGAGCACCTTTGTACCACTTAAATGTGTCATTTCCACACATGCACTCCATTAAAAATCTACTTATTTTGATCACTACCTGTCTTAATTTTTTTTGCCATATTTTTTTTATTTAGGCTTTATGTACGATAGCAACACACAGTAGTATGTACATACAATGTACAAGCCATAATTATGATATACATAGGAAACCCAACCAGTGGCCAAGTGGTTAAGACCACTGATTACTAGGAATTTCACCTGGTTTCAATACCAGTGCTTGCTACATGGCTGATTTTCATGGTTTCCCCATGTGTGAAGTGAATATGAGCCAGTTTCCCTTAGAAAATTATATACAATGTCATCTCTCCTTTTGGCAGATAACCCTCATGTGCTTTGCCATATTCAAATAACCTAACATGTATAAGAAGTTAAATAAAAATAATAAGAAAAAGTAAATAAATAGAAATGAAAAAAGTAAGTAAAGTAAGTAAATAGAAATGAAAAATTTCATAATAAAAACAAAACATCCTTAATCCTTTAAGTAAATAGTGAAGAAAGTTGAATAGAAAAAGATTTTGGTATGCTTTTTGTTTTCACAAGGAGCAGCCTAAAAGAATTCACAATCAAAACTGTATTACTTGAGCCCTAGATAAATTTTCTTTAAGATCAACAGTTAAAAAAACAGCATGGTTGAAGTGAACAAGAAAATGCCAGCCGAATCAAAAAATTTTCAAAAAATCATTAAAGCCTGAAAATAATGAGAAGTGTAGCTGAAGAATTAGTTATAATTGCATCCAAAAGTTGAAATACAGAATAAAGCTAGTGCAAAAAATCACATCCATTGTATAACTGAAAAATACCAGCAAACCTTGCATATGATACTATTACAAACTTAACAGAAATATGCGATTAATCAGGAAGTTGTCATCAGAATTAACAAAAAAACAGGAATAAAGACGATAAAAAAGAGCAAAGAAATATAATTAAGAATTAGATCATATATGTACAAATATGTCACCTTCTGCTATCTCATTTGCTTACAAATACAGAGTTGCGAACTCTCCTGATTTAAGCAGGAAACTCCTGATTACTGACTATTTTCCTGCCAACCTGATTTACAGTATATTTCTCCCGACTTTCTGTAATTCTTAAAATTTCTCACGATTTTTATGTAGCTTTTCTTAATACTTCGTTATTTGCATCCCAAAAAAAAGTGATTTCGTGTGTCTGAAAGCGGCTGGTTTTTCTGTAGACTGCATAGATAATCAAGGTAGTTTCATCAGTGAGAAATTATGGTGCATTTCTGCTTTGTGAGTGAGAACACATGTCCGAAAACATCTTGGTCCTTTTCTCCAATAAGCGTCGAGTGCCACTGCATGTCATCTGGCGCATATTAGCCAATGAGCACAAAGCAAGATCGAGGTTGCTATTTCATTCACTTTGTCGCTAATCTGTGTGAATGTACGTGCTTTTGAGAAGTAGTTTAAAAAATTATGACATTTTATTTTTAGTTATGTCTACGAAAAAGGTAAAATACTCAGGTACTTTTCAAAAATCGTACACAGATGACTTTTCTTCTAATATCTCCTCAAGGAAATGTAATGCATTTGCGATGTGTACTGTCTTTTCGATTTCGTACCGTGGGAGGGTTGATGTTTTCAAACATGTAAATGAAAAGTTACATTTATCTATGGAAACAAAGGACCAAAAAGTTATTAATGCAGAACGTACTGTTTGCATTTTAAGAATTATTAGCTGAACTTTCAGTTGTTAATTAGTAACGATTTGAAGTCAATTCATTATTAAAAAATATATTTTCATCATTGAAAAATCTTTTTGTCATTGAAAATAAGTCTCCCGATTTCTAAAAAAATTCTCCCGATTTTTGAGTGTCGGTAGATTGCAAGTACGCAAAAGGTCAGTCTATTTTTTTTCATGTCCTAAGGCAGCCAAGTGATGTAATGATACAATATTTTAACTGACATGTCCCTTTTCCTGCTACCACTTATTAGAAAAAAATATTGAGAGACCATTTCCTACTTTAGCTAGTAACTTTTTACCAATTTAACCAGTGATTTTATGGCACTAATTTTATTCTTTTTAACTTAAATTTCCCAGCTGTATAAAAAATATTTAGCAAGGCAAATTTTGGTTGTTAATTAGAATAAACTAATTTTATTAAAATTGTTTTTATGTTGCACTGATTTCCATTGCTGTAGTCTAGTTTTCACACCAGTAATTTTACAATATCTGTGTTCTAAATGTATGTTCACAACCCTTAAATTTTAAACCAGGCACCATAATTATCTATGTTCTAAATTTATGTTCACAACCCTTAAATTTTAAACTAGGCGCCATAATTATATCATTGTGCTATGCCCCTCGAATTGGAAATCCTTAAATTTGGTGTATAGCAAGTTTCCTTCCTCTTAAGTTTTCTTAATTGCTTTATTCATGCTTTTGTTGATTTTAGTATGATTGCTTCTCTGCTGCTGTCTAGAGCAACTAAAATGTTTAATCAGTTGATTGAATTAATCTGTTTCTCTCTTTTTGCAAACCCTCAAAATTGCTGTATAACAAGTTTCCTTCCTGTTCAGTTTCTGCTTTATTGATGTTTATGTTGATTTTGTGATTACGATTGCTTTATTCTTGTTCTTCATCGAGTTTGGTGATTATATTTTATGCTTAATCTCATATTTTTACTTCTTTGTACGAATTAAAGGAAGTATTGTAATCATTAAAAATTCCTGGTACCATATTTCAATGAAAATACCTATTTTTGCCACTATTGAATGCAATTTAATGATGTTTTTATGTGAAATCGTTATGTAAAAACAGAATAAAGGACTCTCCCCGCCCCCATGAACGAATTATAAAATGGATTCAGAAGAGATTTTTTTCATGGTGTTTGTACATATGTACGTACATGTGTGTGTACCTCGCATAACTTAAAACTGAGTAGCTCGAAATGTTGAAATTTTTTATATAAACCAAATTAGTTTTGTGCACCGAAATATCTGCCTGCTTGCCTGCTGGCCGAATAGCTTGTTTTTGCACTAATTTTACAGTTTTAATTGTAAAAAATTCTTTTTAATTGCTTTAACTGTATTTGATGTTTTATGTTTTTCTATATCTTTCAATTTTTAATGAAAATATTTTGATGAGTTTTTTTATGTATTTTTGTTTTGCAACGAATTGAGAACTGAATTAATTCTATCAGAAATATATCTCTAATGAAGTTCGAGGAAATAAGTTTAAATGGAATGCGGGAAAAAATGTATATAATTTAATATTCCTTACAAGGAAGTCATGTGGTGTACACATCAGAATTTTGTTATTGGTTTAGCTTGTATCATATTAATTTTGAAAAACTAAATTGAAATGGATTGCTGGTATTTTTTTAGTTTAGAATAGGTGCTAGATACTGTTTGTCTTACGAATTTTGTTCCATAATTTAATTTTCCCCCATAATAATAAACATTTATTATATGAGAAATTGAATTAGCTGTATTTCTTGACATTGTTGTGCCATTGTGGATTTTTTGAATCGTTTTTTAATGGTGTATGGCGGGCGCATACACCATCCCCCCCAGCTTCAGTCATATTGTATTTTATTGTCCACTGTGTTGGAGCAGTTTCAACTTTGGAATTAATTCTGTTTAAAATTTTTTGCTGTTTTTTTTTTATTTTTGAAATTAGATTATTAGAGAAAATCATCCAAGGCTTAAAAGAAATGCAACTTTGACTGCTATTGTATGATGATGATAGGTACAGGTTGATGCAAGCATGGCACCATTATATCCATGTAGGCAAATTATGTATCATGAGGCCTTGCTAATTGCTAAGCTTGCACCTAATTTTAATTCTGAGGGAGAACATCTGGAAGGAGGACAGTTTGAGCGTCTCCTTTCCATCCAGATATTATATGCTTATAATTGTCTGTGCCTTCAAGATTCAAACCTGGGTCATTCAGTATGACAGTCAGTGTGACTAACTACTATTCTCTGTCAGCAGTTCTTGATGATGACAGCAAAAGCATATGAAAATCGCTATTTTCCTTTTTTCTTCTGCATTCTTTGTCTAAATGATTGATAGTTTTTAATTTTTATTTTATTGCCAGGTAAGAATACTTCCTGGGTGGTGCAGTGGCTAGCACATTGCGCAGGAGCACAAGAGTCCAGGGCTCAATCGACCCACTCAAGGGATAAAAGGTTGACACAGCCTTTTATCCCTTAAGTGGGTCGATAAAATGAGTACCAAGTTTGCGTGGGGACTAAACACCAGGGGGTCCTGTGACAAGCTGACCACTTGTCCAGGGATATGCTCATGCATCCTTGGGCCCATGGTCAGGAAAGCAGATATTGGGGCACTGCAGGCCATGGCCCGCTAGGGCTGTTGTGCCAATGAGTTTAGTTTAAAAATACTTCTTTTTACTTCTGCTCCCTGAGGTAGTGAAATTAGCATGCATTTTGATATTAGCGTTTTCCTTTTTTTCCCGTTAATTGCAGCAGCAGAAGGTATCCTTTTAATGAGCTATTTTTGTTGCAGTTTCATTTATAATTGATTCTGGCTTATATATTGAACACTGTTATATATTTGCTTGTTATACTTTTAACGAGCTTAGCACTTGGCAATGCAGTATCACTAGCAATTTTAGTTTAATTTTATGTACTTTATTTTTTTCTGAATTTGCCTTTCCTGGCATCAGCTGTTATATATTACATCTTTTCATTTCACTTGTAAAAATTTTAGCTTTTCATTTCTCTCGTAAAAATCAGGTTCCCCTGAATTTCTGTAAAACTTCATTTCAAAAAAGCTTGATTGAAGTCTATTGCCTCTGTCCTAAGCAAAATTCGTTTTTTAAAAACTCAAACGAGTTTAGTCTGGTAGTTGTATTACTACCATTACATATGTTTATGTGTATAGTGATTTTTAAAAGGTCTTGTACCAATAAACATAATAATTTTTATGTGTTTTTAAAATTTTACTGTAATCAAACTAAACTTGTTTTAATTTATAGTTAATGCAACCTGGAATGCTTGAACATAAAGGGCATGACTTTGTTTCGATAAATTTTCATATGCCAACCACTTGTGAAGTTTGTCCAAGGCCAATGTGGCACATGTTCAGGCCACCACCCGCTTTGGAATGCAGAAGTGAGCTATAGTTCTTTTTTGTTTATTCAAGCAGATTTTTCTATTTTATATTTCTTAGCTAATTACTTTGTGCGTGTTTTTATACTCTTTATTGCTAATTTATGCAAATTCATATGCCTGAAGATAATTGTGATATGGTAAAGTTTATAATATTAATAGTTGTTCTGGATGGGAAATAATTTTAAACTGCTTTTAACCAAAAAATATTTAGAATCAAAAATAATTTTAGATAATGGCATTGGTTCACAGTATGGTTCTGTATTTTGAGTTTATACCATGTCACATACCTATCTAGTTATGAATACAATTTCAATTTATCTAGCAAAAGGAAAAGATTGCATAAGTATTATTTAAAATCACAAACAAACAAATAAAAAGGAAAATATGAATGTTTTCTTAAACGAAGTATAAAATATTATAATAGCAAAGTGCATAATAATGCTATTGTAAACATGTATTGGAAATTATTGGTATATAAAATTCCATATACATGTAAACCATGCTTATATTAGATAATATTAAAATTGTTGTAATTAAATTTCTGCTTATTCTGTTCAGTGTATGTTTAGTTTTCCCTCTTATGTTCAGAATTGTGCAGTTCCACTTCCAATTAATTATATGTCATGCATATGTTTTTCTCCTCCCTTCCTTCCCAGAATGCCGCATTAAAGTGCATAAAGATCATCTAGAGAAAAAGGAAGAATTAATTGCACCCTGTAAAGTCAACTATGATCCTAATTCTGCAAGAGAGCTGCTATTACTAGCAAACTCTGTTGAAGAACAACAAATGTGGGTGTCTCGACTTCGGAAAAAAATTGAGAAGTGTGGCTATGCTGCT
>KK112412.1:55245-74162 GCA_000611955.2 Stegodyphus mimosarum
TAAGACCTCAACATATTCTAATTTTTTTTTAAATTCCAGTGTTTGAGTTTCTTGATTATTAGATTTTCATACATATATCTATGTGTTGTCTGTACTTATATTATTTTTTCTTTCAAATTGTTGTTTGTAAAAGCATTTCTTATTCTTCGTGCATCTGTACTAAGTACATGTGAAACATACAGTGTATAAACTAGGTGATATTTATTTGTGAAGGATGTTACACCTCTTACAGGTGTGTAGTGTGTGGTATGTTTGTTAAAATACTCATTTGCATTAACTTAAAAGTAACATGAATTTTCTAATTAAATTTTAGATTCAGGAATCAAAATTTCTGTGATTAGTATGTAGGTGCATAACCCCTTAAGTGACATTAGATTATTTATTGGCTTATAATTTAAAATATTGTGCTTTTTACTTTCGTTGATGTAATTATCATCGTATTGAATGGACGCTTATGAAAACGGAAACATAAGTAATGCAAATTTAGCTAATAAATGCTGTTTAATTAGAGGTCTACATGAGCAGATTACAAAAGATGTACCACTCAGAGGGTTACTATATATTGTATGCTAATATTTTGTTCTCATTTGTGTGTTCTTGTAAAATATAGACTTGTCAGCTATAATGCATCAGAATATGTGTCTTGTCGATATCTCTCTTAAAAAATAAAATAGTGTAATATTAAATGAGACTTACTTTCAAAAAAGGAAAACCCTGCTCTTTATTGCTTAGATGTACTTATGCCATAATGAATTTTGCCTGCTAAAAATACTTTAAATCATGTTTAAAGGAATTTTGAATGTTTCTAAGTATTAATGTAACAATATTTACTGTTTTCTTACATAATTGATAATTGGGTTTCGTTTTTTAGTTCTTGTAAGTAACTGGGATAAAACTTTAACCTATGGAAATTGTCATGCTTACCAAGATTGCATGCAGTACTCCATCTCAAACTTATCTACTATAGACCCTCTGAAGGAAGGGGAAATTTCAGATCCCTCAATAAAGAAAAATGTATGGTAGATATTCTGAAAAATGATATTTATTTCATAATTTTTTTTAAAAAAGCTTCAGTTTGTATCAAGTTTTTAAGCAAAATTTTATTTGATTTGAATGATCTCAGATTTGTAAATTTAAATTTTTATGTTTAAGATGCACAAAACTAAGTGTATGCTAAAAAGAGAAAAAATAGTGCTCTCATTCATATGCTTAAAATTTTAAAATGCTTAATTTTTTTTTCATTCAGAAGCAACATTAAAGAATGCATAGTACATGGCTTTCAGTTTAAAATCATACTTAAGTAATAACATTATCTGAATTTGATCTTTTTGGCTTAAATAAATGCAAGCTAAAATTGGATGAATATTGTACCAAATTATGTATATAAAACTGTGAAGATAATGAACAAAGACAAATTTAATAGGGCAGATAGGCTGCTGCTGCTCTGAAATTATAAGGAGTCTTCTTGTGCTCCCACTTTCATCTGCTTTGTACTTTCATATTGTTACATCCATTGCATCTTTTTCTGCCTGTAACGCTGCTGGTAGGATGAATAGCTCTTCAAACACTTTAGTCTCTAGTTTGTTTTTAGAAGGAATTTTAATAGATATTATCCATGAACACTAGTTTTCCTCCTGAGATCGTGAAAACAAATTCATATGCTCTGGGGAGGATGACTACTAATTATAAGAGAAACATTAATTTAATACATATAATTGACTGATCAAGCGTCATAAAACATTTTTTTATTTCCAGCATGCTATAAAAACCTGCAAAGAAAATTGTAGTGGCAGGTGAATTTTTCAGTTTTTAATGCTGAATTTGAGATTCCTCTCATCTGATTATTATAAATTTTACTACTGATTTATATTTTAAAGTTTATTAGGAAATAATACTGATTGCATAGAAGGGTACTGGGTGCCCTAAAATACACTGATGGTTTTCAAAATTTATAACAGGAAAATGGGTTAAAAAACTAATTCTTGCTGCAAATTTATTTAATGGCATAAATTTTATCTCGCTGTGTTCCTAGTTTTAATTCAATAATTTTATTACAGATAGTAAACCTGTAATTCGAAGAAAAATAATTCAAAATCACATCAAAATATTTAGAAATTTTTCAATGAATGAAAATACATTAAAGTGTTAAAGTATTTTTGAAATATCCACCATCAGCTGCAGTCACATGTTGCAGTTGGAGGAAGAAATTAACGGATATTTTCTCTAAAGAGGCCGATGGAAAGTCTGCACATTCGTAACTGAATATTTCTTCAAGTTTCGCAAGTATTCAGTCTTCAAGCGACCCCAGAGGAAGAAATTGCATGGTCTGTCTGGTGAATAATGTCAGTGGTCACTTCCCTGTGAAATATGTGTAATTTAAAGCAATTACGCAGTGATCAAAATATTTCTGTAAGAAACTGAAAACTCAGCAATTTGATGAGGCCATGCACCATCTTGCATGAAGCAGAATGTCGCAAATGATTCTACCAAAGCATTTTTGATGGTCACAAAATCATGCAAAATTTGAACATGTCGTTCTAAAATCACTGACATAGAAAAAAAGGTCCAGTTATACCTCTGCTGGAAATAGCTGCCCATACAGTCACTTCTTGAGAAAAGAGAGATTGTGGAGCACACACATGAGGGTTCTGTTCCCCATATTTATCAATTTTGCTTATTGATGAATCCCTTGAGATAAAAATGTACTTCGTCTGAAAACCATATAGAATTCATATTAATATGGCCAACATTTATCATTTTCAGCATTTTGTTTGCAAACATGTTCCTATTCTCTATGGTACAGTCTGAAGCAGTTGCTGTGTTTGAATTTTACAGGAACAAGACCATGTACTTATGCATTATCTTATATGCTGCCAATTTGCTCAATTTACATGCAGGAGTAGTTTTTTGAATTGGTTTCCCAGGGGAGCATGCAGTTGTTTCCTCAATGACCTGTACATTTGTTTCTGTAATAGCCGACTAGTAATGTCCTAGAGTTCGAACTTTTTCATTCACGACACCACCTGTTTTTTTGAATTTCGTGTGTAATGTTTATATTGTATTCGGCTGCAGACCATTAATGAGATGGAATTTTTCCCGAAAGCTGCTTCTTGCTGTAATACTCTCCCACATTTGGTGGAATACCAATACAAGGAAAATTCTTTCCTCCAATGAATACATCATTTTCAACACTTTTCTACAGAATCTATTGTTCAGCTGTCTACTGCTTCTGCAGTCATGGATAACACTACTTTTAAGTCAGAACATCAACCCTTCAGCAGATGCATATTTGGAAAGAGCGGTAGAAGGAATTTGCCATACCATCTGTCAGAAAATTGTTTAACTAAAACCAGGAACTCTGGGAGAAAAAATGTACGCCATGTCATGTGACTTTGCTGAAAAAAAATTTTTTTTTAAAACCTTAACAATTTTCCTGTTATAAATTATTAAAAACTGTCAGTCTATTTTATAGCAAGTTTATAAAATTTATCAAACTAATAATCATACTGTTTTTAAAACAGCTTACAGTATAAGTATGATTATAATAATGTATTATTTTTCAAGGTACGGCATATAAGTATTATTTATGTTTTAAGATTAACACTGTAACAAGCATTTGGCCTTCTTATTTTGGTTTGTGTACTCTTTCCAGTATGTGAATTCTGTACATTCCTCTTGTAATTTGTAGATTGTAGATTTCCTAATAAGGATGCATCTATGTGTCACATCTGCCTTCTTTCAAATTGCTTGAGAATTCTGTGCAATATGTGAAATTTCCTGTACTTTATTGTTTGGCATTAGTTCTAGTTAACAGAAAGTTAGAAATGAACTTTTTTTAGACCTTTTGTTTTTAAAACAAGAAACAGTCTATAAACAGAAGTATGTTTTTCGATGTAGTTTTCGCACATATATCTTTCTAGAATAATACAGTAATTTGTCTTTCTTTATTTTTAAATGAAAAAGCAAAAGTAGAGTTTTTTAAAAACTGAAATGTTAATGTTACAGTAGAGATATTGACAACTGAGTATTTGTTGTTTTGTCTTAAAGGAGAATGTACAGTAATAAATAATTTTTTACAGTTGGTTTTATTTACTCACTGTAAATTACGGCGAGTTCCTGTCAGTTTGGTACTAAATAATCAATGCTCAATGAAGTACCTTTTGTTGCTCACATGCAGAAGAATCAATTTTTTTTATTTCAGAGAAATCTTGATGCATATTTAAGCGCTCTCACTTACTCCTATAAAAAAAAGACTTATTTTAAATATTTCCTTGTTATTAAATATTAATTACTGATCTGCTCATTTAAGTGCCTCATTGTGCTTTAAATAAATGAGTTTAGTAGAAAGACTATAATTGCCACTTTATTTATTCAAATTAATTATAATTCTCTAAGTGAAGAATGAATTAATCTTGTATCATGTGTGTTATGTCTGACTTGTTACTACAGCATTTTAGAAAGAACCAAAGGATGTTAGTCATGTATAAAATAAAGTAAAAATCCTGTAAAATGAAACTTATTTTCATAATTTATGTAAGAGTTACTGGTAGTTTTTGAATGATGTAAAAATTTGTAAATAAATTGTGTATTATAGTATTTAGAAGAATTTACACAAAAAATGCCATGTAAATACTGAAATGCATTGTACAACCCTCTCAGGGCTTCAAATACTTCCAAGTGTACCAGCTGTTGAGAAAAGAAATTGTATTTTAGCAGTAATTGTGTAAGTGGACTATGCTTTTTATATGACAAAAGTGAAATAAAATATTTGCAATAATGTTAATCTCTTATTTATCATGTAGATTAAATATATATTTATTGAAACATTTTTTCTAAAAGTCTAAATTTTTGTTCAGGAGTTTTAGAAAAGATTGAATTTTTATAATAAATCAATGTTAAATTGCTCTTCTTAAAATTTAGTTTGTTATTTTTTACCTGAAATAGATATTACAGTACAAGGGTTCCCAGCCTTTTTATAGTACCATACCTGTACATTGTAAACGATTTGATGACGTACTGGTAGGCCAAAAATTTTAAAGTGGGGAATAAAATGCAGGGGAGAACATTTGTAATAAAGTTATTCTGCGCTTATTTTATGTTGTACATAACTTTCACTTTCACTTATCTTAGTATTTCTGCATCAAGTTTACCTGCAATATGTACCTACAACAGGATTTCATGAAGTAGATGGCAAGCCCTTCCCTATCGGTTCCTGAGTCGTCGTTCTACGTCACGTGACACACGAGGTTTTTGGACCTCATCATAGTCATTGCAGAAAATCCTTTTTCACATAAATATGTGGTCACAAGTGGCATTAAAAATATTAAAAATTTTACTGGTTGGCAAGAAACTTCTGTATAAAGAACAGATAGCCAAAAAGTGAATAAGTTGGAGCTCTGAAAGCTTAATTTCAATCCACTGTTACTGCTAAAGTCTACAAAACTCTTTTGCAATCACATCATCCAGAACCCCCATTGTGAATGCAAACGGATTTCTAATATAATTTTAGGCTTTGAGATCTTCCCGAAAGTAATTTTGGAAACATTCAACAGTTGATGTTAGATATTTTCTAAATGACGATCATCACATCGTCTTTTATTGACAAATTATTTTCTTTTTTAAAGTTACAGAGGGAAGGAAACATGGTAACATTTTATTTTTCAATTTGCTGTTGCATGAATTGCAATTTTCTCTTGAATGCACTTATTTTATTGTACAATTCGAACACAGAATTGTTTGTTAACTCCTTGCAAACTCAAATTTAAGTAATCTTAAAAAAAAAAAAAAATGTATGCTAGTCTACACAAGCATTGCTCGTCAATCAAATTATCTGTGTTCAAATATTATGAATTGGTCAAAAACGTATATATATCATTATGTAACTCTAAACAGTCGACTAAGGACTTTACCACGTGACAACTACTGTACTTTGGGGTGAAGGAAAAGTGTGGCATGAACACTTCCCATTTCACCACATGAACTCGAAAATAAACGCAAATTGAGTGCTCGAGATTTGATAAAATTAACCATTTTAACTAACTCATCTAAATCTTCTTTTAAATTCACTGGCATATTTTTTGTGGCCAAAGCTTCATGATGAATGATGGAGTGGTTTTGGTGCCACTTCTTTAATTTTGGTTACCACACCAATAATTTTCCAATCATCGAACGAGCACCATTGGTACAAACTCCAACACATTTGAGCCAACTTAAGTGATTTTTCATGAAATAATCATTAATTATTTTAAATATTTCTTGCAGTTAATGGTTTGTAAAATAGTAGTTCTTGTACTTTATTGTTGAAAGCAAACCGAATATATACAAGTAGTTGTGCATTGGAAATATTGGTACTTTCAATCCAGTTGGAGGGAATAAAATTGGCTTGCTTTAAATCCTTGGATTAAAATATCTTCAACCTGTGATGTCATCTCATCTCTTCACCGCTTGACGGTATTAATTAGATAATGCTACTTTTTCAATTTCTTCAGCTGCTTTCTCTACAAGGACAGATGCAACAACAACAGATCCTTTGTTGCAGGCATAAAAGATGCCTGTCCAATTGTATGTGGTTTCCCACACTTTGCTATATTCAAACTAGCTAAATATGATGCTCTCGCATAATTAGTGTTTATATTACTGAAAGTTTTGGCAATTGATTTTTGAGAGCAGAACTCTGAATGTTTTCTTGTAAAAAAAATCAAGAATTTTGTCTTTTCAAAAGAGTCTCATTTCAATGGGACTTCATAGTCCTATTTGATAAGCACTCAAAACAAATCACACACTGTGTAATAGGTTCAGCTTCTTCCCAGATTTCACAGCGAACCCATACTTTATATAATTAGGATCATACTTTCTGATCCAAGTTCACTTCTGCTTCTTTGCTCAGTTCTCGTGATCTGAACTTTCTGTAGTTTGAAATTGGAACTTCCAGATTGCTCTAAATATCTCTTCATAGTATCGGGGGTACTGTAAAAATAACCACTTAAGTGATTTGCTCAAAAAGCAATAACTGGAGGTATATTGATCAGCACCACCCAGTCAACTTTGTGTACCCAACAACTACACTTGGCTTTTCGATTACTTCGTTTGTACCACTTCGTATAAATCTATTAGTGGTTATCATTCCAGCATTACTCCAGTTACTCAATAATAATAGTATTCTCTTATCCCTCCAAGCTAAGAGCATTGTATTTGGACAGATATATATATATATAATTTTGGTTTCTTCAGGCATGTTGGAACACCTTTTCTGTTTGTTTGTATGGTACCGGTCAAGTGGCACTTCATTTTTCTTAACGCTTGAAAATCAAAACGTCTTCACTACCACTGAACTCTGAATTCCCAGCATAATAATTATTTTTCTCCATGTTGCTAACCATAAAAAAGGTCAAAAAATGGTTTAATTGCAACTATACAGAGACTGAGCGCGTTTTAACTACAGATAACAATTGGCAACGCCGACGATACCGCAGCATCTTAAGCTTAATGATGTTAAAAACATTTGGTTCCACAGCGTAGCCTACGGAGCTGTGGAACAAATGCTGGATGGCCCCGTAGCGGAGCCAATGAAGCGCTAAGGGTTAAAGTTATAGTCTGACTAGCGTTTTGCTAGCCGATGCTTTAAAATACGCGCCGCCAATTATCTGAACCAGCTAAGATAATCAGTGTAGTCGTAGACTTCGTCATCTGTGTTTATGTTAATTTAAGTACTCGCAAGTAATGAAAGTTTCCTCTGTAGCACAAGTTGTGCATGTTCTATTAAATAAAAAGATTATTTTAACCTTCTTTAGAATTGTGTTTAAGACGTGGCAATAACTCACTATCAGTCTAGAAGGGTTTGCAGGACTTGAGCTTGCAATTACAACAAAACCCAATATTTGGCGTCCTACTAGATCATGAGCCATGTAGCAAGACAAGGAAAATTAAGCCTGCCCCCACCAAGACTACCAAGTTCCTACAGTATCAAGAAGTTCAATGAAAGGCCTCCGATTTTGTATGGACACAGTACGCTTCCCGATGACACCATCGAGTATATTCGGCAGCAGAAGTTCGGTGTTGACTTTTTAGAAAGCTTGGAAACTCATTTTTTAGTATGCCTTGTTGGAGAGTTGAAGAAGGTGGCTATAGCAACCGCTGCGCTACGAGATGAAGCCCTAAACGGCCCTAAAGGTATATTTATTAGATGAACTACGGGAGTGAGAATTGTTAGATTCGTAGTGTTTATAACTGCCCTTTTGAAAACATTCCGTGAGGTGAACGATAGGGCGAAGTTAAAATTGCAACTTTATAGTAAATACCAGACTAAGGAGCATAAATTTACGGATTTTATTCTAAGAAAGGTACTGGTGGGCGAAGCTGTTATACGGGAAAAACCCATGCAGAAGCTATTCAGATTGACTGACTAATTATTGAGGTGAAGCCACCAGTCCACCTAGCCGAATTATGATAGGGCCGTATGACTCAGTAGAGGACCAAGCCATTTCAACAACAAACGGTGATATCCAGCGACCCGGCTGTATCAAAAGGGCTAGTAAAAGGAAACAAAACAATAAATACGACCAGAGAAATTCAAATTATCACTGGACCTAAATACAACAAGCTACACAAAACGAACTGAAAAGAATAAAATAAAACTGTGTTAAGAAACAGAAAATAAAACAACTCAAAATATGCAAAAGAAAACGCATATACCTTCCGAGCACACAATGCATCAAATAATTCCCACAGCTTGTTTATTGTTACTTATAGACTTCATAATGTTCTTTGAATATTCTGCTAAATTACCATAATTCTTTTCAAAGTAATTTTATAATATTTCTTAAAATTTTCCCTTGCACAAGCTATTCAGATAATATTACCCAGGTTATTGCTGCAGATCCAAGATTTTTTAGATCTAGAACAACATTTTGAATTAGCCGTGAAATATGAAAGTCGGCGTGTGTCAGTAACTACACCTAGGTTTGAATACGAGGAAAGAGTTAGCGGAGATCTTCGGAAGCCTGCAACCGAAAGAGATGCTAGATTTGATGTCAAGAGGCGGTTTGGTAATCAGCAAAATTGACCCTCTGTCATGATAAATTTCCCATCGATATGATAAATTTCAAAAAATTAAAAGTTGTGAATGATAAGTAGAAACCTTTAATGTAGATAGAGGTGCTGTGGTTCGGACAGGCAGTCACCCCAGGCGAAATTGAAAGTTTCTCATGTTCAATTCAATACGAAACTAATTAAAAATCTTTCGATCACAGTTATTCAAGTTTCAAACGGAGTACAGACCTTTTATTGGACACAAGGGAGCAAAGTAGCCTTTTAGCGAAACATTTTAGGAGATGGAGACTATTTGATGTGGCAGGAACAGGGAAGACACCGTGAATGCGTAGGGGGAGTGACTTCCACCGATGCAATGTGCAAGTTGTAATTGAGCACCACAAAGTGTTTTCTTCTCTTTTATATATTTATTTATTTATTTTGTGGTAAAAATGTTACAGGCAAATGTAATATTGTGGTTGGAATTTTTAAAATTTGCTGGCGCGAAAATCAACCTTCAGGAAGACACTATACAGTTGGATATGAACAAGCTGGTTTAGAAAGAGATAGAGCATCCAGTCTTGGACCTAAAGGAACTGAATCCGAAAGAAAAAAAAAGAAGTTGGAGCAGTTGGTAAGAAATTTCTCAGGTTTACTTGATACCTCAGGGGCGACAGATGTGGTGACTCAGTGGATTGAAACAGGAAATAACCTCCTTTTGTGGAGCAAAACCCTACCGCTACGACAAAACTAAAGAGAATATCGTAGAAAAGCGTATTGCAGATATGCTGAAAAACAAAATTATAGTCCCCATAAGTAGTCCTAGCCCTGTATAGTTCTATGTCAAAACATAATCTCCCACACACCGATTTTAAAGCATGGCGATTTGGCGCCGATTAGAGAAAACTAAACAGTATAACGAAATATTAGGTTTCCTGCTTACCAGTAGCTTAGGGATTCATAAGAAAAAATAAACCCGAAAAGTACTTGACAAGGCTAGACCTCACGTCTGGATATTTTCAAATATGTGTGTGAAACCGGAAGACATGCCAAAACCCCCTGCATTACCAAATCAGGGTTTTATGCCTTTCGACTACGTGGAGCTCCCGCTATATTTCCAAGAGTCATGGATATAATCTTAAGGCATATACTTGGCAAATCAACTTTTACATATCTAAATAACATAATTGTCACAAACAACATAGTTGATGAATACACTGGGGATTTCTGCAAAGTTTCTTCTTTTTTAAATTGAGCAGGTTTAAAAGTGAATGTGAAAAAATACAAATTCGCGGACAAAGAACTTCCATAACTGTGTTTCAAGATATCCGAGTGGGTAATGGAAACGGGATTTGAAAATTGCGACTATCAAAAATTTTCCACACCCTAACACGGCAAAAAAATTTGTGCCGTTTTTTGGGTTTGTGATCTGATTATAGAACTTTGATTAATCATACAGCAGAGATCTTAATAGAAGGCTAGAATCACTTGGTCGGCGGACGCAAACACGGCATTTGAAAGAATTAAAGTGGCATTAATGCAAGCACCCTTGTAGAGTCATTAGGTTATTTAAAAGCAGGACTTATGAAAAAATTAAGAACCCCTTCTGGATACGCGCCCAGCGTGGTGACCACTACACCACGAAGTCATGCAAAGGCAGGAGAAATACCTTATCCCTCTTGAAATTTCCTGTAGCGGGCGATAAATTAGAAATCTTCGCAGATGCACCTGATTTCACAATAGCAGTTGTGATGCTATTTCCCAAGATGGACAGCCCGGCTCCGTACATATGGATCATGCGGCTATTAAACGTCTGGATTCAGGGAAGACACTAAGACTCATAAAATTCTTAAATTACAAGAACACAATTCAAGAATTATACACACTCCCAGAAAAGATAATGTTGTGACGGATGCCCTATCAAGAATTAAACTCGATGAGGAGGGTAAAGAATGATATTGTTCGACGTTAACTTCAAAAATTTAAAATTCACAGGAACTAGTCATTTCAAACTGCAATAAACCCAGAATTTAAAAATATTTACGCTTATCTTGAAGATTCCGATCAATTTGAACCATAGGAATGAGCGGCAATTTATGAAATCTCTGATAACCTCTTCTATGCGAAAGAAAGAAATAATTAGCAATGAATTAAGACTGTTTATTCTAGCTAGTTTAAGTATTTTACATGAATTACGTGATTCATCTTTACCAGGTGATTTCGGAATAAAAACCGCAATGCAGAAAGTGAGGGAAGCTGTTTATTTTCCACAACTACAGGCATTTGTAACGGATTATGTCGAATCTCGTAACATTTGCTAGTTAACTATGTTAATTATAGTCCGCCGTAGCCCCTAAATATCATAAAGCCGCATTCCCTAACGAAATGGTAGGAATTGATCCATTAGGTTCTAACCTACGTAGTGAAAGAAATAAAAGTAGATATTGTTGATCATTTTTCGAAGTAAGGAGGAATTAATTCCGCTCAGAAGGACGTCCGCGAAAATCGTCGCATATCCATTTTCAAATAAATTTATACTAAAATACGGAGCTTCGATGGAAATAATCTCAGATAACGATGAGCAGTTTTTAAGACAAATTTCGGAGGGAATGTGTACAAGTTTTGACTTAAAATATTTATAGAATGGTCCTGTATGGACTACAGTCGAGTGTCACAGAGTGGATAAGTAGAAATATGGTTAAAATTATCCGCATCTACGTAAAAAATTACCACCACGACTGGGATAGCTGTGTTAACGATTTAACCTACGCGTTAAGATCGGCGAAGCATGACATCACGGGCAAAACACCGGCTGAATTATTCCTTAGAGGACAGTTGATTACGCCTTTTGATAAACGCTTTTTTACGGAAAAGAAGTCTGACCAATTCAAGTTTCCAGTCATTCAGAAGTTAGTGAATGAGGCATTGAGTAACTCGGATATGGCCCGAGCCAAACAAAGATTTTATTATCGTAAGAAAATGCTTGAAATCTTATTTTGAGGGACCCCCCAGTGGCCTTGCCTATAACGGCATTGGACACTACTAAGGCCAGGACGACTATTCTGCGCTTCGAGAGTCGGCAGCAGTTTGTGGGCCGCCAGATGCAACACCATCTCGAAAGATAACTATCCAGAAGGTGTTGCCAGATGTCGCTACTAGTGAAAAACAGGTCTGCTCGACATCCATATTCTGTGACTATGGAAGTTGTCAGAAGCGCGGGGAAAAGTGTTGACGTTCTAAGTAGACAATGACATTCTATGTGTTTTCGCCGCTAATTTTTTAGCCCTTCTGGGCTAAAAAATTTTCGTATTTAAGCGAAGAATACGGTCGTAGATCTGTGAATCGGCGGGATATTTATAGAAAATATGATGATGCTTTTGCTCTGCCAGAAGATGTTTTCTTTACATATTTTAGATTGCCAACATTTATAGTTATTTTAATTTGCGATGAACTGATAGAGTATTTGGAGCCACATTTAGAAACAAGAACACAATTTCTACTGAAAGAAAGGTTATTTATATTTTCCTGAAATTACAGATATATAATGTAATTATATAGTTTAAAAATGCAGAAGATAATAAGTATTTATTTGCCACATAATACTTAAATTATTAACATAATACTTAAAATATCTTCTCGGATGTCTATAATAATACAGACATCCGAGAAGAGTCTACTCGATTTATGCACAGGAAGAATTCATTTTATTTTAAAATATAACAGTGGAATACATACGAACAATAAGGAATATATTGTGAACACAATAAGGAATGTCGCACATTATTACCCGAAATTCATACTACTGTAAAATAAAAATGAAAAAAATTATAAAACCATAAAATAGTTTTATAATATTTTTTCAGTAGTAGTAGTACTACTAATGTGATACTTTTAAAAATAATTTTTAGCCCAAACGGCCTTAGCCCAGAAGGGCTATTAATTTCGTTTTGGCATTTGTGGCGTTTCACTATAAATTGCGTTTCACTTTTCAAATTATTGCCACCAAATATTATCGCCCAGTATTATATTTAAAGAAATTAAATAATGAAGAATCTCCATAAATGTATAAATGTTTCTCATATTGTGATAAAACAACGGTATTTAAAGCTATGAAATTTTGAATAACGTAATCTGGAAGCCCAAATTTGGAACTGGGAATTTGTTTTATTATCTATTTCATATTTTGTAAAGCATTTAAAAGTTTTTGATTAAGAAACTCAACGATTTCAAAGTGAGCAATGACAACACTGTACGGAAAAAAAGAAAGAAGGGGAAAAAAAAATTTTTTTTTTCATCTCCAGCGCGCGAGACTGTCTATCGGAAATTCTAAAGATATGTTCTTTTAAAATTATTTTGCGATATTGCTCTTGAGTTGAATTTTATGGTTTAAGTACGAAGAACATGATATTTAATAAATAAAGGTAACACGCAAAACGTTAATAAAACTACCATCTGGGCGTAATATAAAATCTGAATGCTTTCAATTTTTTTTTTTTTGTGTGTGTGCGCAATTTTATTACGATTTAATACTAGTTTCTAAGGGAGGACTTTCTGAGGTAAATTGGCTCGTATACATTTTACACATGGCGAAGGCCACGAGGGCGCCCATGCAGCCGCCCCATTCGCGGGATTCGAGCCTCGGACGGAACTACCAGCTTTCAGCGTCTTTACCGCTCGGCCGCTGTTGGGCTTATTAGCAGAATTATACTGCGTTATTATTGTATTATGTTATAAAGTAACAATGCTATAAGACTGGGGGTTTCTTCATGAAACAGTACTTTTATAATTTATTGGTATTAAAAAATAATTGTTTCTTTGCAAAATTAAAAAAAAAAAAAAATACGACTTAACTGTTTATAGCAGAGTTCTAATATTTATACTGTAAATGAGATATTGGTTATTATAACAGTTTCCCATTTAATGTGTCAAAGTGTTAAAACGCTGGTTTAGCAAGGACTTCTTCAATTGCAGGAGCACCTTGATTATTTTTACTTCCATTGTGAAAATAATAGTACTATCTTTTAATTATTTTCACAAAATAAAATCTTTTGAGAAGGAGGAATATTTAGAATAAGCACTTCTTATATATATATAAGAAATTAAAATACATTACACTCCCAATTATCAGCGGAATTGGGTGGCGCGGCCGCCGCGGATAACAAAAATCGCGGATAATCCGAAAAAAGCTAAAAACAGGTATAGCAAAAGAGAAAACAGTCATTCCAACTTTGAAAAAGCGTTTATGTACAGTAAAACGTAAAATAAACAGCAAGAAATGTTTAACTAACGCTTAATATTTTAGTATATCACTCAAAACTAACCTAAAATGCATTTTGTTAATGAAAACAGAAAAGTGCTTTGTACTTACGAGAGGCGTCAAGGATACACAGAAAAATTAATACATATGTACTGTTTCAATACTGTAATGTACACAGTCCAGTCACATTAATGTGACCACCACGTACTTTCCATGTCAGAGTTAAATAACCAATCACAGAAGGCAGGTGGCAGTACAGTGCAGTTGAGCGTATATAAAGGGTGTGTGAGGGCTTCGGAAAACATTTCAATCGTTGGCGTAATGCAGAAACGAAGCGATTTATCCGACTTCCAAAAGGGCATGATCATTGGCTTTCGGGCCAAGGGTGGAAGCATTTCCGAAACGGCTGAGTTTGTGAACTGTTCGCGTGCCGCCGTGGTAAAAGTGTACAGTGCATGGCAAAATGGGACTGTCCAAAATCAGCGACGTGGCAAATGTGGTGCACCACGGGCCATAGATGACAGAGGCGAACGACGGTTGCGGAGATGCGTTCGGGCAGATAGACGGGCTACCGTTGAGCAACTGACCACCAAAATGAACCAAGGGGCTACCAAAAGTGTCTCCCAAAGTACTATTCAGCGAACATTGCTGCGTCTGGGCCTCCGAAGCAGACGCCTGGTTCGTGCACCTATGCTGACTGCTGTTCATCGACGGCGAAGGCTAGAATTTGCACGCCAGTACAGCAGCTGGACGTCCACTGAGTGGCGACAGGTTGCGTTTTCGGATGAATCGCGTTTTATGCTCCATCGGACAGATGGACGTTGGCGTATAAGGCGTGAAACCTCTGAAAGGAACCACCCTGCAACCATTGCCGGAACGGTCCAAGCTGGAGGCGGGAGCATTATGGTCTGGGGAATGTTTTCCTGGCATTCTCTAGGTTCACTGATCATTGTGGAAGGCACAATGGATCAATACAAGTACGCATCTGTCCTTGCGGACCATGTTCACCCTTACATGCGCATTGTTTTTCCTCAGGATGATGGCATCTTCCAGCAGGACAATGCGAGGTGCCATACAGCTGCCAGTGTACGTGCGTGGTTCGAAGAGCACCAGGATGAGTTTACCGTCCTCCCCTGGCCAGCAAACTCACCTGACTTAAACCCAATCGAGCATCTGTGGGACCATCTCGATCGAGTTGTTCGCGCCATGGATCCTCAACCGCGTAATCTAGCGCAGCTGGCCACGGCATTAGAGTCGGCATGGCTCAACATCCCAGAGAACACCTTCAGGGACCTATGTGACTCTCTTCCTGCACGTCTCGCAGCAGTCCGCTCTGCGAAAGGTGGTTATTCTGGCTTTTGACAGATGGTCACATTAATGTGACTGGACTGTGTATTATGTAATTACAAAAGCATAACTGTAAAACTACACCTTTTTGAAGAAATCAGTGATTTGCGTTTGCTTCTTGCTTTGGAAGCACTTTCTCTTGATCCGAGATTGCATTTTTCGTAGCATAAGTTTCTCGGCTAACTCCGCGTCGTCTTGTTTTTCAAATAGCTCAGCAGTCCGTCGACTTGTTGCAAAGCCGCTTCGCGAGTCTTCCGCATCTGCGCTGTGGGCTCTTCTTCGCTCTCCTTCATTCTCGGTCTCTCAACTTGCTTTCGTCACAATTTCGTCATCTGTCAAGCGTTCGAAGCCAGGTTCGTTGACGTCACACTCCAACCACTCGTTAGCCCACCAGCGGCCGAGCGGTAAAGACGCTGAATACTGGTAGTTCGGTCCGAGGTTCGAATCCCGCGAACGGGCTGGCTGCATGGGCGTTTTCGTGGTTTTCCCCATGTTTAACGTGTATACAAGCCAGTTTCCCTTAGAAAGTCCTCCACGAAGGCATCCCTCCCCTTAGGCAGATAGCCCTCGTGTGCTTTGCCATAATTGAATAACCTAACCAACCACTCGTTAATGTTTTCAGCATGGACGTGCTGATCACCCGGAACTGTTTTCACCAAGAGTTGCCGTGGGCGTGTCTACATCTTCATTCTCTTCTTCACAACTCAAAGGGTTTAGGTTGTTGTTGGCTTCAACATTAGGCATGAGTTTTCTCCATGACTTTATGAGGGTTGACGGTTTCACTGAGTCCCATACAGTTGCAATGTCGTAGATGCTGTCCAAGATTGTGTAGCGTTTCCAAAACTCTTTCAGAACATAACCTTCTTCAATTTTGGTCATTAGCAGCTTGGCTCGGTATGTTCTCTTCATTGTTGCAATGACTCCTTGGTCCATGGGTTGGATTAGCGCAGTAACGTTTGGGGGGAGAAACTTTGCAAACATTTGTCCATCAGAAGACTTTATCACGCTTGTTGCTGGGTTAGAAGGTGCGTTGTCAATTAGTAGCACAGCTTTTTCAGGCAGGTTTTTCGATTTAAGATGTTTACGCACTTGAAGAACAAAGATTTTTTCGCACCATTCTTGAAAAATCCATCCTTGTTTTTGGTTAAAGTAATCAACGGGCAAATTTTCTATCCTTTGAAAGATCTCGGTTTTTTTTACTTTCCAGTGACAACAAGTCTAAGTTTATGTCCACCGGTAGCGTTACTGCAAGACATGATAGTGATCCTTTCCTTGCTGCTTTTATGACCCGCCGCTTTACTTTCACTTTCAAATGCTAAAGTGTGAGTGGGAAGACCTTTCCACAAAAGTCCCGATTCGTTGGCATTGTAAATTTGTTCATAGCTCTTCTTTTAAAACAAATTCTTCAAATTCATGTTGGAAATCGTCGGCTGCTTGTTGGTCACCTCAAAGTTTCGCCCCATGAAGTCCAATTTCTCGAATTCCATGTCGCTGCTTAAAACGAGTCAACCAGCCAGAAGACGGAAAGACGGATTAAAATTTCCTTTCGGGCCTAAGAACACAAAAAAGGTTTTTGCCTTCGCCGCAATGATAGGACCATTTACAGGAGTACCCTCTTTCCGAACTTGAGCTAACCACTCTGTCAGTGCCGTGTCTAGCCCATTTTAAGGTAGAATCCTTCATAGTTTTTCCCGTTTTCATTGCGGAAGCACTGTCCGACATTGATGCAAAGTTCACCAGTTTGTCTTTTTGCTTTAGAATGTCACGCACTGTTGTTTCCGCGATTCCGTAATCCAATTCCATCTGCTGCCTTGTAGCGCCGTTTGCTACTTTGGAAATTAATTCTAGTTTTTGCGCAATCGTCAACACAACCTTCTTCCGTTTTCCTGACATTTTAAATCGGTAACGAAAAACACAAAACCAAAAAGCCCAAGCACTGAACACAATAAAAGATAAGAAATTATGTAACTCCGACCGGTTCGCAAACACTATCAAGCTTAAACTAACAGCGGGAGGAAGTGGACGTGTCAGTATAAGATTAAGACGAGAGAGGGCGGTGGAGCGGGCACTGCAAGGGTGAGTAAGAAATCACTTACTCATCAGAGGGGAAGGTTCCGGGAACGCCGAGGGGAAGGTTCCGAGATCGCCGAGGCGAAGGTTCCGAGAAGGCCTGGTATATTTTTGCCATAAATAAGCATGATGTTAGCAAATTTAACGTTTCGCTCAGTTTTGTGAACATTTTTATTTTCTTTGCTTTACGCTTATTAAAAAAAACTTTACGCGCATAATCGGGAGTCTACTGTAATAGTAAAATAATATTAAAAAAATATTACTAATATATGTATGAAAAAAATTGGAATACGAATTAATCACACATACAGAATAGATTATTATAATTTTGGTTATGTATTTTATATTGAAAAATTATTTTCTATCATGTTATCTATAGGATAAATTCTTTAAAATAAAATATTTTGATGCATGTGTGATAGCTGAATGCAACAGCAATCGAGCATACTGTGTAGAGACATTAGGTTATTTCGAAGCAGGAGACATGAAAAATGAGCAACGCCTTCGCCGGGAATCGAACCACGGACCTCTCGGTTACGCGTCGAGCATGCAGACCACTACACCACGAAGGCGTGCGAAGAAGGCGGGAGAAATACCTTACATACTCCCCCTTTTAAAGGGCGACTGGAGTTTTGGGGACCCAATCGCCAAATCCCGGTGGTGGAGAATCATCATCCACCACCTTTTTAGTTCGGGCGCCAGTGTAGAGACATTAGGTTATTTCGAAGCAGGAGACATGAAAAATGAGCAACGCCTTCGCCGGGAATCGAACCACGGACCTCTCGGTTACGCGTCGAGCATGCAGACCACTACATCACGAAGGCGGGAGAAATACCTTACAACTGTAATGAACGAAGAAATTTTATTTCTCTTCCTTAAAGAAATAATTTTCATAGAAAGAGAAAATAAAAGAAAGGAGGAAACAGTAACAAAGAAATATTTTTCTAATAGCAACTGTTAAATAGCGTGAAAACACAGCTTTAATGTGAGAAGAGAAAAAAAAAGAACCTTAGTTTGCAATTAGATTGCAATGCAAATTAATCATATTATAAATTTAAATATTGCCATTTGTTTCGAACTACAAAATGCGGTGTGGGAGTTAGTGAAATGATGGGTGAAGATTCCTAGAACTTTAGCCTGCGCGCTATAAATTTCGTCACATACACAAGTGATTGGTCTAAAGCTCCTTGAACCCTCTCAAATGGATAAAGTCAAA
>KK112412.1:74229-100755 GCA_000611955.2 Stegodyphus mimosarum
AAGAATTAATCCCGCTGTAAACCAGAATATGCAACCAAAGCATCAAAGCCCATCAACAGAGGACCACAGAATGGCTTTCTCCGTTAAGTTGCAAAGGGAAGGCGATACCGGTTTTTCTGAGGCAATATTGTTCGCGTATATTGTGGATGGTTCCAGTGATCCTAGAATAAGCGTCCAGAAGCAGTGGCTATTTTATGGTGGAGGCACCTAATAGGCAGTCACAGCTACCATCCTATGAAGGGATAGACAATTTTACATCCATGCCTTCTCCGAGATTCAAACCCGGGTCCTTTGGTATTGCAGTCAGGCTCCCCAGCCTCTATACCATTTGGTTGCTCCTATTTTGGGGTGGGAGATAAGGTTTTGAATTTAAAATTTTCTTTCTTGTGACCTGAAGGAAAGTTAGGGAAATTTTGTAATAAATCTGGAAGCCCCTTCTTAATCCAGAGAATCAAGGAAACAGCTAAGCATTTAATAGGACAAAATGGTTAAATACGTAATGGCGAATGTAGATCGGGTGAAAAAATATTATGAGCGGTCTGATATACCGTTCCGTAAGTTTTGCAGAAATGGCCTGGCTGGAGTAGAGCAGGGTCATCGAGCAATTCCGTCGATCCAGGTCCGGGATCCATGGTACAAGACCCCCAAGAAAAAAGAAAAGATTCTGAGAGAGAAAAGAAAATCTAGAGAGGACGGGAATCCAAGAAGAAAGAGAAGGGCAAGGAATATATCCAAAGGTCCAAGGAAAATACCAAAAATCCATGAGGTATTGCGACCACTCGAGTACGAAACAACGGGAGACTTAAGGAGTGCGAAAAGGAAGTTCCGGTAAACGAGACCAGCAAAAAACTTGGAGTGATGAGAAAATGACTGGTCAGGGAAAGCGAGATCTACGCTACAAAAGGCTGTAGGAAGAGGTACCAATTCAACGGATCAGGATCAAGGAAGTTGAGTTTACGGAGTACACTAGGCTAGGCCTTTAACTCCACATCTTCATTTATAAATTAAATCGTCAAAAGAGGGGATCATCAAATAGGGTAAAAATTTTGAAAGCCAAAAATAAAAGCTAAAGATAATGCCTTCAGCATGAGTTCTTTTTTACCTTCATAGAACGTTCGAGCTGCAAGCAACTCGAATCCCCCATTTTCGTAGCGCATACCTTGGAAAATGCGCTGGGAGCCGCTGTCCAGACGACTCCCTCTTAAAATTTTCGAGTCTTATTCGTACTTTCGGCTTGCCGCATTTTTAAAGTGCCGCCATGTCGCACCGACACTATCCATTTACAAACATCCATGCCTTCTCCGGGATTCGTGCCGGACCCTTCGGCACGATAGTCAGCGACGCTAACCACTATACCGTTTGGGCGGCCCAATTCAACGGAAAGGTAAGAGAACCAGTGAGCAAAAACCGCCAATGGGAGACCAGAGGTAGCAAACCGCCTACAGGAAAGGCGCCAACTGAGGAAACGCCCAGCCAAAAAACATGTGTATTTAAGAACGAAAGCTGCATCAAAGCAGGAGTGTCTCCTTCAGACGGCGGAAGGAAAAGTATACTCGAAAGAAAAGTATTAAAGCTGGATAAGGGCTACTTATCCAGCTTTAATACTTTTCTGCGTATGAGCGAAACAATTGTCGAGTTGCGTTTGTCAAGAGTTCATAGTTCTTACGATACCATTTTCCCCGGCCGTATCGATGTAAATCAAATGAGCGATCATCGCAAATAGATTAATTAATGGATTACTTATTTTGAGCTACAAAATCTACGAAAATTCAAGTATCGCGAAAAGTTTTGTCAAAGAACGAATTCTATAAGTTTTTAAATTATGTACCGTATTCGTCAATTTCCGGTACACCTGGTGATTTGGCGACGAGATAAGAGGCGTGGAGGGACCTTCATGATTAAGGTGCGCAGTAGTGAAAGTGATTACATATATTCTGTAGTTTAAAGCTTAAGCTTACCTTCTTTACATACACATATTTTGGCCCAGGCTTACTTGATTATTCCCAGGAACGGAGAAGCTCGACGAGGATACAAGACTGTGTGCAGAAACGAAAAAGGCAATTATGTGACGAGGAGAGTTAACCGTATAAAGACCGATAAGGATGCATAAACCGTCTCCTATCCAACGTGGACGGAGTTCCTGGAGAAGCGAATTTCTGAATTTCAAAAAAATAAGTGAAAACTTACCTTATATCATTCAGTTTATTTTATGTATATATACGAGTTGCTGCTGTAATTTTATTTTTACCTCAAGCGAGGGTATCTAAGTTTTAAATTCAGCGAAGACACTTTTCTATTTAACGCTTTTCCTGATTGTGCATTAAACATTATTATTTTAGTTCAAAAGTCTGTAACGAGTCGAAAATTTTGCGCGAACGCAAAGCAAATAATAGCAACTATGGTACATGCGTATGCAAAATTAAGTGAAGTAATCTTTTGAAATATAGTATATTGAATGAAGGTTAATATTTTGAATGCATATATTTTGTTACGAACAAATGTACGTAAAAGTTAAATGTGTTCTGATAGTGTTAACTGTAGATGAAAAGTAGAAGTTAGCACACGGTAGGGTACTGAATTTATGATGAAAGCTAGCATAGTGTATAGTGAGGCGTATACTGTGGTCGGGAACTTAGAAAGGTAAGATAACAACTAAATTCGAAAGTAAAGAATAGTGCAAGACAATACAATTCGATTTAATCTAATAAGCAGGTTGACTCAGAAACCTACACCGGCGAGATATTAATTTGGCGGCAAGAATGCGAAGCCGAGATTCGAAGTTAACAGCTGGTAGAATTAACAACGTGCGCTCACAAAAACCGCTTTAGCTAAACTTTTAGTTACTTCAGTTTAAATACACTCTCATTCAGGCTAGCTGATTAACATAATGGCGAGGCGAATAAGAAACGACAGAAAAGGCTAACAAATTAGATGAGCCCAAGAGCAGCCGAGCGGTAAAGTCGGTGAACGGACTGTCTGCGTGGTCGTTTTCTGGTTTTCCCATGTGTAACGTGCATACGAGGTAATTTTCCTTAGAAAGACCTCTACAAAGACATCCCTCCTCTAAGGCAGATAGCTCTTGCATGCTTTGTCATAATCAGATAAACCAAATCAAACCGTTTACCGTGATTTGATCCTTCAATGGATATAAAAATAAATGTTCCCGTACGCAGCAATGATCCTAAATAAAAGTTTAATTTGTCACACAAAATCATTTCTTAAGAAAATCAAAATCAATGAATTGGCCCCACATAATTGCATGTATTATTATGAATATTATAAAGAAAAAATATCGAGATAATTAAATAATAAAGTTAAAGAAGCAGAAAATACCAATAATGAAGAACCAAAAAAGAAAAAAAAGTTTTGCGTGGTTACCGTATTTACATAGTTTATGAAACATCATTCTCCTACTTACCAAATTAGAGTTAATGGTCAACAAGCCCTCTTTTGGCCTTCTCTCAAACGCTGTAGCTTGACTTCCTCTATTATTATTATCTTTTAACTTTTATTTATTTATTTTATTTTTTAAAAATTTTATTTCAAGTGAAATGTTGCCCCAAATTGCGTAGCATTTTTTAGTCCAACCTTGTTCTTAATATCATATTTTGGAGTTCACAATAGATTTCTTCTCATAAATATTTGATGAGGGTTAAATCGAAAGACTTGGGTGGCCTATGAAGCTGCTACTTAACATTATAGAGGCACCATTTCTGATAAATCTTGGAGCTGTGTTGAAATCGTTGTCCTGCCGGAAAGTAAATGCAGTTCCAAGGGGCAATTTTCCTGCACTGGTTAAATCGCTTTCCTTTAGAATGTCGAGATGCGGGTACCTATCCATATCCTGTTCTATAAAATGTTAAATTTCCGACATCAGCAGCATTCATACACCTCCAAACCATCACTGGACCATCTGACACATGGATATTAAATTTTAATTTATCACTAAAAAAAGACTGATTGCCAGAAAGACAAAGGGTTACTTATATGGTTCTTTGTAAACTCAAGGCTCTTTTTTCTGTTACGTGCATAACCTGCTTTTTTAATAACAGTTCTCATCGTCTGATATGTCATTTCAATGTTGCCATCAGTCTTTTAGTCAGATGCGACTTTTGCACTTATTCATGGATTATCTTTAAATTTACTCACGATATTTCTGTTATGCAAAAGGTTTAGCTTTGGAGTTCTTCCAGATCTATCTCTATTCTCAGAATTTTCAGAAGTCTGAAGCTCACGGTATCTTTCAATGATATATTGTACAATTTATTAACAATTTCTCCGTTTTGTTAAACAAATAATCCATCATTTCGTAACTGAATCACCCAACTACCGAATAGCTTTAAGAACTTTCCTTTTAAGACAATCAGCTTCAAGCTGGAATTAAATAACTCTTGTTGTTATGCCTTTGTTACGCTTACATATGATCTATTTTCGAAAATTTATTGAAGGTCAGCTGTAGAAGACGTCAGGATTAAGATACTTATCGCAACCACCTTGGAAGATGTCGCCAAATTATCAGAAGTTGCTAAACTCAGGAGTTGAACCAAGCACATAACAGTACTTCAGGTAATCATATGCATAGCTATAATTTTGAACAAGCGACATCGCCATTTTCATACGTGCGGTTTTGGTTCTATTAGAAGCTCTAAAGGCCGTTATTTTTAGTTTTCAGCTGAATTTTGAAAAATGCACTTGTGAGATTTACCTGCAGATGAAGAAAGTGCTGTGAAATTTTTCTAGGAATACAATATTTTGCCAAAGAGGCGCGAACGTTCGGACTCACGTTTGATGATGTATTTTGGAACACAACATTTTTGGAAATGCAGCGTGAAAAAGTTTAACATTCGGAGTATATAATTTGGAATTCGAACCGGTAATTAGTTCGAGAATAGTCGTCTGCCACTTATTACAGCAGTCAGATTATACTGCTGGAGTAAAGAATTAACGAGTATAAAATTTTGCTTGTAAGAATTAGAAATGATCCACAAGACTGTGATTGACTGGAATAGTTAGTTATATGCGTGAGTTCTGTGTTCTTGGTAGAGAGTTCGAAGAACAAAACATGACTGGTGGGAAAAATTAAATCCTTGAAATAGATGAAACTATACTTACGATTACTCTGTTACGAAGAGGAAACAGAATACTGGACATGCTTTGCCACCGCAATGGATTCTGAGAGGAATCTGCCGGGAAACGAAAGAAATTTTTATGGTTACAGTTCTTTAAGGAAGTGCAATTGTATTAACGTAGAAAATAATTGAAAATGATAAGGAAGGAAGTATTATCTATTCGGACTTTTGGTCCGGATATAAAACTCAACAAGAACTAAAAGAAGCTGGATTTATGCACAAAACAGTTAATCCTGGAACTGGCGTACGTACACAAAACGTAGAAAGAATGAGAGGATCCGCAAAATGGCGTAAGAAGAATCACCGAAGCATACACCGTCACCACCTAAAATCGTATTTAGCAAAATTTATACGGCGTCAAAATGAGGTTACTAAAGTCAACAATTAATTTGAGTCTATTCTTAAAGCGATCTCTACGAAATTTTCATCTGAAGAAAAGAAACAAATATCTGTTTATAAATAGTTTTACTAATTTTTTTTTCAGGAGAAGTATCGAGCTAAAAACTAAAATACATACCTAATAATATGCATGTATGAAATAGTAAATAACTTTTTGAGATCTAAAGTTATCATACTTATTCTTCTGTAAATAATTAAGAATTTCAAGGTGGTTAATAATAATTAACTACCTTGGTATAATTTCTAATACGCTAATACGCATATCGCACTAATACGTAAGTGCCAGGATTAATTTACATATTGCGCAAGGAAACATTTTTTTTACAGGATACTTCGTAACATCTCCTAACCATTTCAATTAAAACATTTGTCGCGTTTTATAAAAACAGACATTTATTATAAACGCATTTTAAAGACACAAACTAAGCATATTTTAGTAGTTACTGCAGGTATATAGCAAAGTTTAGAAATTATGCAAGCATATTCGTAATTTTGGCTTCTGAGAGGATAATTTTTTACGCACTGTATGACGAACTGGCGGCTTTATCGTTCGGCCACCAGTTTTGAAAATTCTGTAGTTCGATTGAGTTTGTTAACTACAAACCTGAGTAAAAATTACTTTAACATTTTCTTTCTCTCCTACACTTCATCCGTGTTAGGCTACTATCACACATCGGTTTGTTTCGGAAGAACAGCTGTTTGAACCAACTTTTCTGCTTTGCCACAACAGCCAATCACCAGACATCACTTTGGGCTTAACACAGGGGAAACTGGTTCTCCATTACAAACAAGCTGATAGCTGATTGGTTGAAAATGAACAATTTGCAATTTTTTCTGAAAGGAAGGAAAAAATCGCGCGTCTTTCTTTCAATAGTAAACCAGACAGAAAAATTTTCCGAAACAGTTGTTCGTCTGAAACAAATGCGTGTGTTATGCATTCAAACCGTAATAGGCGCATTTACTAGCAAGTAAAGTGTACATTGTTTGCATTGCATTAAAATAAGTAAAATATGTGACTTTCCACAGTAAAATGATATCCAGCTTTTCTTGTATTTTAACTCAATTTTTCAAGGATTAAATTTCTATCAATACTAGTTAAAATTTCATTGTATTTTAACTCCATTTTTCAAGGATTAAATTTTATTAGTTCTAGTTAACATTTCATTTTCAGTTACTGTACGGAGACAGACAACATTATTTTTTGTCGCTTTTTTTGGGCAAAGTCTCCGAACACTGATAATTCAACTTGAATTCGATTCCAGCACGCGGACCTGCTGCATGAGTATCTCTCTACGTGTAACGCGGATACGAGCTAGTTTCCCTTAGAAAGTCCTTCACAAAGGCATTCTTTCTCTTAGTCAGACAGCTCTCGTATCAGAATAAAATAGACCGATCTTTAGCTTTTTATCTTCTTATTTATAGTTTTATATTTTTTTTTCGAAAATCGATCAGCTTGGTGACTTTCGAAATTTTCAGACTTGCATTTCGAAAATTTTAAAAGTCGTTACATAGCGTTGTATCACCAAATATTGTTATTATTTTGAAATTTTTAACTGCTTATCTATAGAGTATTAGCAAGTAAATTTTACGATCATGAACTTCTAGATGAGTAGATTCACATAACATTTTTAAAAAAATTGTGAATTCAAGGTTGAAGGACCTTCTTTATGAGAAGTTCTTCGTGTTAGTTACTATAGAGGAGAGCACAAATTTTAGAAGAATCTATGCAGTGTTTTTACTTGTATTTATATATCGCTTCAGAAGACAGGCGGGATCGGTAAATATAACATAAATGTACTACTGTGTTGATTATTACAAGCCTAAGACTTCAGAATTCTTCCATAATGAGTTAATAAACTATTACGCTGGTTTGAAACACAATTCAGTCACGTAAAATGACATACAGATTTATTATAATTAACAATAAACTTTATTTAAGACATTAGAAAATGTATGTAAATTATTAGCTGTAAGTGCATTACTAGTTATCTAAAGTAATGCACTTAACAAGTACAAAGTGCGTTACTGAAATTTCTTAATGAAAGCATAGAACATTTATCAGTAAAATTTCTACATTTACAAAGTAAGTAAGTGTTTTTGCATAATAACTAACTACCAGTTTGCGAAACTAAGCTACAAAATGCTTAATTATTCTTTTTAGTATTCACAGTGGAACGAAAATTGCAAAAAGCATGCAAATTCACCATTATCGGGCCACTACATCTGTCATCTGCGTGGGTTGCGAGTAGGAGTTAATGGTTCAGATACCACTCACCCAATTCACGATATTTAAGCTCGATTTAAAACACTGAGTGATCTAATCTAATTCGTTTATATGCATCTGATTACAATTTATCTTCATACTCACAGAATGTTAAAAATTGCCCTTCAAGTTGCTATAACCTCAAAGATGGCTGATTTTGCTTCTGAAATTTTTGTTTAATTTTTAGAATTAAAATTTGAAAATAATCAATTATATTCGCGCTTGGGGAATCTAGTCACAATTATGTATATCTTACGTCTTGATGAATAACTAATACGTTAGTTTTCAGGCGATTGGGGAAGGGGTAGGGGGAAAAAAGGCAACTTTTGTTCCACAAATGCAGAAGGATGAATCGTTCTACCATTTTTCTAAATTTCACTATTCGGATTTTCATCCTTCGCTAGCTGTTACATCAATTTATCACATTGTATGCTTACCATTGCTAATTCTAACAAGATGCTGTTCGTGAGTAACTCAAAACTTAACTTCTTAAGTTCGGGATGGATTTATCTTTTGCCTCTCATTTCATGTCCCCTTTTTTGCTTATTTTATAAGATGTTTAACCAACTATTAATCTTTAAACCTTTACCATAAATTCTGTATTCCCAGAATGCAAATTAGTAGGTTGAATATGTAAGTGGAGGGTTTTGAATGCTTCAGTGTTGACTCTCGTTGCTTTCCATTAAATTGGCACATGTGCAGTAAAGGAGACAATGGTCTTCCCACTTTTACCTCACTTTCCCAACCGTTCTCGGAGTTTCACCTACTAGCTCATCAAAGTTATGCGCCCTCAATGGCTTAAGTTTCTTATCTAACGTATTAAGGCCCTTTCTGGGGACACACAAGCAACTTCATAAATCAGTATCAGTATGTTTCAGTGTTAGAGCTTTTGACCGCCTCGCCTGCAGTTTACGTCCTATCGCCCAACTCTGCCAGTGACTATACCGGCTTTAATCATTTCATTAGCTGACATTAAAAACTTGCCATTAAACTATTGAGTCAGCTTAAATAGGCCAATTTGTATAGTCTCCGACTATGATATTTGAATTTAAATTTCAACTGATGTTATTTTATAAATACAGTAAGTGACGGGGGTTATTTGTACGCCTAATTGGAAAGATTTCATAAACAGTTTACATTAACCTTCTCGGGAATATTTCATATTAATTCAGACGGAGCAATAATTCGCTTGCCCGTATAGAACTGACTGAAAGACATTGATTTAAACTTCTATTCAAATAAGAGTCTAAAATTTATTTAAATTTTAAGCCGAAATGTAATCTTTTAGCTGTATAGCTTTACTGCACTATCATTACCTTCAGTGTCTACGACGTCGGGCAGTCTTAGCTTACGACTATGGTAATAATTTTATTGCGGTGCAAATTTCTGCAATTATTTCAAGCAAATAGAAAACTTAAAAAATATTTTTTTTTTAAGATTTCTCGAATGTTAAGTTTTCCATTCAGTATCTAACAAATAAATAAATTTCGCATTTTTTTCTTATTACATTTTTAATTCTCATTAAAACTGTTGGATTGTTTCATTACTTTATCGCTTTAAAATAACTATAATTTACCGTCTTTTAGAATTAACGAAAAATTGATCTCGAATTAACCACAGGTTTTTATTACTTATTTACTTCTGGAATGCGAAAAATATGTTGTTTTCTAAAGTTGCACAAAGTGGCCTCAGTATCAGAAATTTGTATATAGTTCATATAAGGAGATTTATTAGCTCGTGTAACGAGATTTATTTGGTTGCGAGATTTTGACTAGTTTATTATAGACATAAGTTTTAATTTAGAAACAGATAATATGGATTTTGGTTTATTCTGTTACCTACTTTGATACTTATTCGGTATTCTGGCCTGCAGCAGGTGATAGTGATCCCTACTCTTGCCAGTTACTGAGAGTCCCATCAGGGCCTGACTTGTGATGCGACCGTAAAGAATATTCTCCAAGAGAGATGAGCACCTGGGGGGGGGGAGAATAGAATGAAGCGCTTTGCCTTTAAAATTGAAGACCGAGTAGGTCTGAGACTGGTCATTGTCGATCCTGGTAGTTGCTTAGAATTCACACATTCGCAAAGACGCAGTAGCAAACTGAATAGTAAAAGCACTATGGAATTCTGCTTTCTCATTGTTCATCCTGACAGTTCAGTGTAGTAAGCAGCAAATGAGAAGAGTAGGGGCTAAAAAAATCTATCTTCCTCAAGAATGTCGTACTCCAGGATTTCCGCAAAATTTGCTGGGTTATTTCTTCTGGTCCCTGGTCTATTACTTCTGGTCCCTGGTCTATTACTGGGTTATTTCTTTCGCTGGGTTCTTTTAAGTTCTCTCATAAAATCTTCCATTAATCCGTGCGGTGAAATCTTTGATTGATTCTAATTTTAGATCCGAGTGCAGGCTTCCGTTCCTTATAAAATACGGGGCACTTACGATAATTCTAAGAGCTTTTTCTTTGTACAGTCTGTTTATCATAAGAAAAGCTCTCGCCAGTTAGTCTGCAGCTGTCTGTTGCCGGAGAAACGAGCCTTGACCCATTTTCCGTAGGGGTGTCTTGAAGATTTACTTTTCAGTTTGCCATCCTGGCGCATTTAAAAATGAATTGGCGACTCCTGGTTCCCCCGTATTTAAAATATTCTAGCCCTGTTGCTATAGCGGCCACCACCCGCCAGACACTGTGGGGGGAGCTCGTCTTCTAGTAGACAGACAGTAGTCTCTCGCTGGCAGTTGTCCAGGCAGGACACGTATACATAATAATAGGCTTAATAGATGTGATATAGATTCTTCTCTTCAAAATGATAGAGAGCTGATCATTTTTAAGCAGTGGGAAAAGTTTGAACATTATTCCGTATGCTTTTTCATACACTTTGTGTTACCTACTAGTTACACGTGCTTTTTTATATTGTAATCTCACTCTTCCCTTTACATATTATAGAAAAGTCCCTGACCAAGTCTCGAAATGTTCTCGAGGTTTCCCTACTAACCCCTGCACTATCCAACAAATTCTTCCCTCCGGTATGTAAAAATATTACTTGTTTTATAATTCTATTCAGTCATTATGTGAGACAGGCGAAACACTGAAGCAGCCGTAAATGGCAGCGGTGCAAAACGAGTCACATATGTGCTTAACTTTTACGTCTGTATAAATCATGTAGTCGGAATACGCTGTGCTTTAAAGCGGTAGGAATTTTAGAATTAATTTTTTTATTTTTGGTATAATGATAACAATTATTTCATATATATTGCAAATACAGTTATTGCTATAACTAGAAATTGCAATTTTGTAAAAATTTTTAACTTTTTTAGAAACATCGAAAGAAGTCAGATGAAAAAAGGATTCCTTCAGATTGCAGTTTAGTTGTTTATATTTATACAACTGAGTTAAAAATAACTTTTCAAAATGCTTTTTCAGACGATCGTTTTTATGAAACAATTTGTTGTTGTTAATTCAATTATCAGTTTAAATGAAAACTCTTTACCATTACTACACAGAAATTCGAGAAGGAATTTCCCCAAAACATGATTTTTATACGATGTTGTGAGTCTAATTTTGTTAAAAAAATAGGTGCGAATACAGTACATTTCTTTGCTACATAATACTAATTATGAGAATATTACATCTGAATTGGAGTAAAAATGTTTCGCTTCTCGAAGTAAGGAAGGTAATGTAAGACATCTAAATATTTCACTCAAATTCTACATATGACTATGGTGTTTGGAAACTCACTTTTTTACTTTGCAAACATTAATGATTAAAACTTTAAATAGTTACAGACTTATTAAAAGTTTTTTTTAACATATGATAATTTGTTGCAAAAACATGAAGTTTGTTGATGTGCTATTGTGCAGGATTTCAGAGTTAATGTTTCCTTATTAATCTCAACATAGAAGAAAATTTCGGAACACATTTATGAATTTAAAGCCTCCATATACATAATAGTTTCGGAGCTTGTATGTAATTAGAATAATCATGGAGAAGAATTTTATTTCCAGTAAAAGAACTCAGATTACCTTAGAAGATGAAAGAAATTCATAATTGGTTAGGCAAGTTTTTACGACATGAATGACCTTTTAGAAAGAGTATCATTTTACACATTCTTTCTTGACGTTCTCAATGCAAAAATTATTTTGAATAATTTCACATGAGTATTCTGTTAAAAATGCACAATAACCTAGATGATGATAGTAATCAATATTTATTGCCTAACACTAGTGTTTAAAAGCCAATAAATTTGACATTTCGTTTTTTATATAACTTATCTAACAAATACACAATATATGGCTCTATAAATAAATGTTAAGTGTTACTAGTTATGAGGAAAATAGAACAAATTGTGAAATACCTTTTGCCATGTAAACGTACATTTAAAAATCCAAATGTCAATCGACGAAATTTACAAAGACATAATTTGTTTCTGCCCGTGAAATCTGAACTATAGGAATAACAAAACAATTGGCATCTTAAATGCTTTAATGAAAACAAAAATGGGATTAACTTTTCATTTTCCTTTACAATCATTCGAATCAAGCTATTAGTATCATCGATAAGCGTAAGAAAATGTTTCTTTGATTACTTATTACAAAGCACTCCAAAACTATCCGTCTAAGTATGCGGAAGGAGAATGAATTCATCGACAAATACAAAAATAAAGAATAAAAATGAATACTACAGTTGAAGGATAAAAGAACACAACGAAAACAAATGATTCTAGTGGATACTGCAGTTACAAAGATATTACTTTCCAACTAATAATCAGTGCATATGTTCAAAGAAAAGTATATATAATCAATTTACGGACCCAAGGTAATTAAGATGCTTCGTTTACACCTGGCGCCATCTACTTGGTGATTTGTTTATTCCAGTACCGACGGTCTTTGTGCTTAAACTGCAATAAAGAGTTAGTGGAAGATCATGACTTGCGTTTACCTTTCATGACTCTAGTTTTTCGAGATGTAATGCAATCATCGTTGTACATCATGCTCGAAATGCAACATCATCCCATCAAAAAATATATTTTTGGCGGAACCATGGCAGAAAGAAGCATATAATTTCCTGTGTTAAAATTATTTACAAATTTTTGAAATATAATTTAATTGGAATATATGTTTTTAGATAATCTGAATTTAACTTATGATTATAATTTTTGCTTTTTTGTGTTTTGTTACAGTTTACAAGAACATTGATTCATATGCAGCATTTTATGTTGACTGAGGGGCACCAGAAGACTTGGGGGGCGCAGTCTGAGAATTTCGGTCTTATTTGATTAAATAAAAAATTGAAATTACCATTTGCGGGTCTCAAATGAGTAAGTTAGTGTATATATATTACATCTGTATATATACTGTGATAATGTTAACAAATTTTTTGGAACAAAATTGGATTTTTTTCTCACGTGATAAGCTAACTTTCTTCGTAGTTCTACGTCTCAATGCAAGCCGAAAAATTATCTTTTGAAAAAATCGCGCTAGCAGTCTGATTTTTTTGGTAAGTAATGCTTAAAATGTTATTTTCTTCGTAATGTTAATTTAATTTGATTTATGCTACATAATGTTCCTTTTTTAGTTAAATTTGATAATTTTATTTTTGTAAATTATGGAACTTAGTGAAGATCAGACATAACATATCCAAAGTTAATTTAAAATTTGTTTATGTATTTTTGGACGATTGATTGCTTTTTATAGTGTCATAACTTATAAAAATTAATTCATTTTATAATTATTATTAATATTTCAAAACATTTTTAAAAACATAGTTTTTTATGTCAGAGTTTAGAATATATCATTACTAATTTTGTACACAGATAGGTAATTTTAGTGAAATTATAAGTAAAATAGTTGGATTTCTTTTGTATAATGTAGCATCAAAAAAAACCCCAAAAAAACCTAGTGTTAAAGCTAAATGGGTATCTCGGTAATTTCGCGAGATAGCGCCGAGCTGGCAACGGTTTGGAGATTAATTTTGTCGCCAAATTTGGCGAGAATTCACCAAAAGTCACCAGATATGGCGACATTTTGATTCGGTCCCTGTACCTCTGTAATTGATATTGTGATTGAATACGTGTAATGAATCATTATATTAGCTGGGACGGTAATTTGACTCTCATATTGCCTTCCAGTAATTTCGAGAAGCAAAAAGTACAAAGAAATATCTGGGCGGCCGTATGATAACTATATAAGCCCGGAGAGAGCATCTGCTGTCAGTTGTTTTGTTAGCTGTGAGTTCCGACTACTCTCTCCGGTTAAGCTTCGCTGTTTAGCTGCGCTTTGCATTGCATTGTGGTTAACGTTCATAGTAGTTTGAAGCGTAACTACTGATTGTACTCCGCGATATTGTGAAGAGTTGTACGACTTGTCAGGACTGACGGTTCGGTGCATATTCTTTGAAAACATCTTGGTGACAGCTTAAAGTCCTGATCTGGAACAGGGAGCTGAATGCAGCTATGCTCTGTGGTAGATACTGTGATTAAGTGGTAGAAGAACTGCACTTGAAAGGGATTTAAAATCCTCTTTTATTAGATCACAGTTATTTACAACCACTTCCCAACTCGGGAGGGATACAGAAAGTAAAGACCACGCTTGGGTCTAAAATGAACAATCAAATTTAAACTAAAACTAATTAGAAATTAAACAGTCGTCGCTCACAGAGCTATAACGCGAGGTTGGCCTCTAACTAAATGGTGCGTAGCAAGATTTACTAATACTGACGCACTTGGACTTATGTCAATAAGCAATCACGTAAAGCGCTATGGCTTAGAAATTAACTGCTAGCTAGTTAGGCGAGCGTCGAATAGAGCGACAGTGTTTTGAGACTAAAAGCTATCTCACACTCAGAGGTTTCTACCTTTCGTTTAAATATAACTTGGCTCCACTTCAAATTAGCCTAAAGCTGAAAACGCGCTCTTCTTCTAACGGGAAGTTGAAAATGGGAAGGGATAGAAAGATTATATTTACAACCACTTCCCAACTCGGGAGGGATACAGAAAGTAAAGACCACGCTTGGGTCTAAAATGAACAATCAAATTTAAACTAAAACTAATTAGAAATTAAACAGTCGTCGCTCACAGAGCTATAACGCGAGGTTGGCCTCTAACTAAATGGTGCGTAGCAAGATTTACTAATACTGACGCACTTGGACTTATGTCAATAAGCAATCACGTAAAGCGCTATGGCTTAGAAATTAACTGCTAGCTAGTTAGGCGAGCGTCGAATAGAGCGACAGTGTTTTGAGACTAAAAGCTATCTCACACTCAGAGGTTTCTACCTTTCGTTTAAATATAACTTGGCTCCACTTCAAATTAGCCTAAAGCTGAAAACGCGCTCTTCTTCTAACGGGAAGTTGAAAATGGGAAGGGATAGAAAGATTTAAATTAAAATAAAACTTTGTTAGTTTAACTAAAACCTTACAAACTGTTTGGAAAAGTTTTCCAGATATCTGAAGTGTCTCTTTTGATGAAATAAATTTTATCAACGTGTCATCGTCAACCTGTCATCAAATGTCATTGTGCATTGAGTCTATTATCAACTTGTACTCAAGGAACAATGTATAGTTAAACACATAAAAATTGACAATAAATTCAAATTTGACAGAAACTTAAAAGCAATAACAAACCGAATGTTGTACCTCTTGCTATTCCATATTATTGAAATTTTGACCCCATTTTTTAAATCTTGAATGCATATTATTGCGTGCGAACGGGTTCGTAATAGACTGAATGCACAAGTACGATAAAAGGTTAATAAAATTTATTTTTATAGCAAGGAATATAACAAAACGCTGGAATTTTCCTCAGAGATATTCGTACAATATCACACTATCACGCAATATAATCAGTAGCTATACTTTGAACTACTCAAAACGTTAAAAATACAACGCAATGAAAAGAGAAAGCTAATCCGATATCACCGCGGATTCGCTACAATCAAGAGCAACAGCTAACTACACTGGTGTGCAAAAATTAAGGACGAGACTGTTTTTTCAATATAACTTTGTACAAAAGCTTTCCAAATCAACACATTTAATACCGTAAGATCCCCAATACGTAAGGACATGAGTAATGTAAGCAACACTTACTAAAAGAGAAATCAGAGGGATAAAAAGAAGCTTTATTGAAAAAGTAGCATGGAGCGCAATGCGACTGAAGGCCGAAACATCCCTGTGATGGGTGTCCAGCAAGAAACATCCGGTCTTTAATAGGGGATATGATCTCCCCTGACTGCTAGGCAGGTTTCACATCGTTTGTGCCTGCTGGATATGTGGTTGTTAATGAGCTGTTGAGACACTGTTGCTCGTTCCTCTTGTAGCACCAATCGCAGTTTCGGAATCGTTACTGGCGATAAGTTACGTGCTGCGACGGGTCTCCCTAGTAAGTTCCGTACATGCTTGACGGGATTTAGATCCAGAGACCTTGCCGACAATTCCATGTGTTCAGTATCTTCACTCTCCAACAGCTCTTCGACAGTAACTGTGCGATGAAGTGGAGCGTTGTCATCCATGAAGAGGAACTGAGGACTCATAGCCCTTGTGAAAAGACGCATGTAAGGAAGAAGAACCTCGTTACAATAGCAGTTCAAGGTGACGAACCTCCTTGGGAGATATGAAGGTCGGTCCGGCTACCAAGCATTATGTCTGCTCGAACGAGAACTCCGCGACCTCCAAAACAGTCCCTTTTGATGATGTTGAAGGGGTTATTGCGTGTTCCCCGCTCTGTCCAGATGTGTATGTGTCTAGAATCGCAACTCAGACTAAATCTGCTCTTATCTGTAAAGAGTACTCGTCCCCATTCATTGTCTCTCCAATTCCGGTGTTCCCGGCACCACAGAGAACGCCTTCTCCGATGGGCAGGCGTTAGAGGTACACACCGTACAGGGCGTCGTGCAAACAGACCACCACCGTGCAGTCTTCTGGCCACGGTAAAACGCGATATCGGTCGTCCAGTCGCCTGTGTCGTGTGTCTAGCGATTTCTCCCGCTGTCTGCCGCCTGTTTCTTCTGGCCTGTAAGGCAATATACCGGTCATCTGCGGGTGTGGTTCCTCGTGGACGACCACTACTAAACCCCCGGATAGCTGTTCCTGTAGTTTGAAATTGTCTCCAAAGTCGTGAAACGATGCTGTGAGCAATTCCGAACTCTGCAGCCACACTTGTCACACTGCGGCCTTCCTCCAACTTCCCAATGATTCGACCTCGGGTAAAAGCATCCAGATGTCGTCTAACAGATTGATTATTCGCCATTTCTCGCTGAGGCAGCAACTCGGTGTGATTTTAACTGCTATACGGCGTTCAATCTCTTTGCCAGAAATACTGATCTTACACCGACAACATGCTTTATACTACTCAGACACTCCCCCATTACGTCTACCTGCATATCTGCGCATGTGCTACCGTACATCACCTTACTTAATCTCCTGATTGGTCTTTCTGTCCTCTTTGCCTCTTCGTTCAGCTGATATGCTAATTTTTCGACTTCGTCCTTAATTTTTGCACACCAGTGTAAGCAACAACTGCTGAGTTGAGATGTCTCTCTCCGGCTTTTTAAAGCCTTTTAATCGGTCGCAAGAAAGTTCTGGTAATTTTTGTTTTATCGAGATTTCTCGAAGGCAAAAGAGTGGAATTACAGTTGCAGCTAACATAGTAGTCAATTACATTTATTCAATTTAAACATAAATTACGAGATATCTCTTTATTATATGTTAAATGAGCGTGTTCCTGTATTTTTACTTTTCCGGCGTAGCATTCTTTTAAAAGTCTCGCGCTGTATTGGACAGGGATCTGAAACAATTTTAATTATAATTCTTTTAAAAATAGCTAACTAAATGCAAAGTCTGTAACACTGTCCTCTTCCCAAGGACTGCACATCCCAGGCAGTACAATCCACGGACAGGAAGTCAAACTTAGAGGTAAGGCATCAATGCAATAATAAACATTACATTACAATAACATACAACATAAATAATGATTGCAAAAAGCAACTTAAATCAAATACTATTAAATACTAAATACGGATCAAATCAAATGCAAATTTAGAAACAAAAAGGACCATGGTCTTATACTATTTACATTACATACACTACGTACTATGGCCATAGTAAGGAGCTAACCTTTCGTAATAAACGACTTTAGAGTTCGATAACTTACGGATCCGAACCACGACATTCTTCAGCCTGTTTAGGATTGTGTAAGGACCATCCCAAGGTGACTGTAGTCTAGAACAGAGTCCTTTGCGTCGAATCGAATTCCACAACCACACCTTGTCTCCTTCGTGGAATCGATGTCCAGTAGCTCTCGTGTCGTATCGGGTCTTCGGCTTCTCCGTCACCAAGTTGACTCGCTCTCGTGCAAAACTGTGCATCACTTCAAACCGGGGCTGGAGATCTTGGATGCATTCTTCAGGCGATGAACGCGCATCCAGAGGGCGACCAAACAAGAGATCACAAGGCAGACGAAGGTCACGACCGAAGAGCATATGAGATGGAGAATAGCCGGTAATCTCATGGACAGCGTTGCGGTGAGTCAGTAAAAACAGTAGTAACTTCTTGTCCCAGTCCTGTTGGTTTCTGGAAACCACCAACCTGGTTATTAAGAATGGTTCGATTAAACCTCTCTACCATGCCGTCTGACTGGGGATGTAAAGGCGTCGTTTGGGTTTTGTCAATGGCGAGTAGCTTGCAGAGTTCTTTGATTACAACCGAGGTAAAATTCCTTCCCTGATCGGAATGTAACTGAAGATGCATTCCGAACATGAAAATTCATTGCTGTATCATTACCTCTGCTACTGTGACAGCCTGTTGATTAGGAATAGGATATGCTTTAGGCCATTTGGTGAATTAATGAATGACAACGAGGATATATTTGTTGCCATCAGCAGTTCGTAGCAGAGGTCCCAAGATGTCAAATGCGATACGTTCAAAAGGCGCTCCTACATTATAATGTTGTAGCTTGTCAATAGAAGCGTTCTCGAAGTCTCTGCAAAGTATTCATTATTCCGAAGTGGCCTCCTGTAGGGCTACTATGTAGTTCCTTAAGGACGGTCGGGATCCTGGATCTTGGAAGTAGCAGCTGCCATCGGAAAGACTTTCCATCATCAGACTCGAATTTCCGGTACAAGACGCCATTTCGAATATGGAGTGAGTCACATAGAGCCCAATATTGTTTTGTCGTAGGACTATAGATCGAAATGTCCTGCTAGGTAGGTTTTCTGTTTGAGGACTCCATTAAGTCAATTATGGTTCTAATGTCGCTATCTTCCAGCTGATCTTTCCTGACTTCATCATCACTCCATGAATCTCGATCAGCCGATGTTTATGTAATTTGCCGTGAGACTGGATTTAGGAGCTCTTGTTTCTCTTCGACCCTAGTGTTATATCGGCAGCTTTCTGAGCAGGGTCTTCCAGACAAGGCGTCAGCGTTTCCAAGTGAGGATCCCTTCTGATGATGGATAGTTATGTCCCCAGATCCTGAAAACAATTTTTTTTAAGTTCAAGAGAAGGTTGCATTTCCTTAAAAAGTCCTATCCGAGTGTGCAAGGATCTGTAATATCGGCCACATATGCCGTGTGATAGTAGGCGGCACGTGCAAAAGTGATGTTCACGTTTAACTTCCCATCTGTGTCGATTTTATCACTAGACGCAATCTGGAGGGTAAAACAGGATGGTGTCCAAATTAGTTTATCTTTAAATTGTTGGGCTATATCTTTCCGAATGATGGTAAAATTAGCTGCTGTGTAAATGATCATATCGCAAGGAACTGCATCGATATGCCCATTGATGAATAGTCCATTACTGTTGCCACTCACTACCGAAATCTTGAGCGCTTTATAATGGGTTTTCTCATTATCCTTCAAATTCTTTGCGATATGGCCAGTAATTTGTTTACTGCGTCGTTGCTGGGAAATAGTCTTATTTTTCGTGCCCTGTGGTGTTCTGCAGTTCCTTCGTACGTGGCCTTCAGCTCCGCAGTTCCAGCTCTTTGGTTTCTTTACACTCATTTTCCGCCTTATGGTATTTAATTGTCTGTTTAAATCATCTGACTTATTTTTCGTGCTCTGGGGCGTTCTTCAGTTCCTTCGTATGTGGCTTTCATCATTTTAAGACTGGTTTCTTTTCACGCCTATTCCGTCTCAAGGCACTGAGTTGTCTGGTCAAATCATCTGTTTTATTTTCTTTGCCCTGGGGTCTTTCGTAATGCCGTCGCATGTGACCTTCTGTACCACATTTCCAGCACTTTAAAGTAATTTTTTCACTCTTACTCCGTATCAAAGCTTTGGACCTGTCAAGGTAAAACATCTAAACGAGCCATCACTTGATCCACTGGCTCCTGGACTTGCACAATTCTGCCTGGGTGGCGATCTCTACGAGTTGCTTGCTAGGCTGCCTCGAATTTCATGGGGTACACTATAGCGCTTTTTAAGTCCATTCGTAGAGCCTTCTGTATTTCCGAATCCCGAATGCCATCAATGAAGTACTGCAGAGACAGTATTTCCTTGTTTCTCTTGGGCACTCCGAAAAGGCGAGGTGAGACAGCCTCTCAACATCCGTGGCTCCTCAATCCAGGTTTATAAATGCTGCATCATTTTCGGAAAGCAAAATTGGGTTTAGCTTTGATAATGATGTATCCCAGAAGATGAAAGCAACCGTGAAGCTGTATATGCTGTTAAATAGAAGAGCAGAGTGTAGGCTATAGATACAGAATGACCTATTTACAGTCATTTTCTGAATAGAGGAAATGTAACACATTAGTAACCCTACCTTATCAAACAGGTAAGGCAATCAGGATCTAGAAGTTACTTACGAAATATCTCAGCACGAATTTAAGAATTTAAACACATGATAACACAACTTTTTTTCATGAAGTTAAGAAATTCAAACATACTAGCATTCCCCTTCCCTAAAAGAAAGTTAAACATTTTGGGAGCGAGAATTTAGAAGTTATAAAGATTTCAGCCGAAAATACAGGGTTATTCAAAAAGAAAGAGCACATTTCAAACATTTATTTCTTCCAAACTACAAAAGATAGAAACATGATTCTAACGTTAATGGATACAGAAAAGTGTACAATTTATTATTAGTATGGGTAAAAGTTCCAACCATGGCCGCATTGGCGCTGTTGTTTGTTCTGGTATTATTTGTCGGTTAGTAGTCTGTATTGAAATGCTGGCAACACCACAGCAGAAGTCTTTTTGTGTTCTACAGTTGGCAAAACTAGAGTCCATTGTTGCAGTTCAGCGAGCATTTCGCCGTTAATTTAATAAACAACCACCGCGTCATAAGCAAATTTACGAGTGGCATCGAAAATTCGTAGAAGATGGTTGCATCTGCAAAGGGAAAAGCACGGGACGTCAACGCACATCGAACGAGAATGTCGAGCGTATTCGTACACTTTACGAAAGGAGGCCAAAGAAAATACTATAATTGTAAGCATACCATAATTGTAAACTTTTCTCTATCCATTGACGTTAGAATCATGTTTCTATCTTTTGTAGTTTGGAAAAAATAAATGTTTGAAATCTGCTCTTTCTTTTTGAATAACCCTGTACGTTAAAAAAAATGTTATCACAAGAGGAACAAATTTAAACGTTTACATGACATTACATTTTAAAAGAAAGCAGTGGCCTCAGGCAGTTTGTCTCATTTCGTTACTGAAAGCAACATGTGCTGCCTGCTGATCGTTTTGACTTCATTTGACTGACTGCTGATCGTTTTGACTTCTCCTCACTTATTCCCCTTTAATTTCCTAGATACCTTGGTATGCTGTCTCAGGATTTCCTTTCGGATTGTCACTCGTATTTAATTTTCTTTTACCTTTCGTTTTTTTCATGTTTCCTTTTTAGCCTCCACGGGGGATAACTTGATGATGTAAATTTTCGTCATCTGTCTGTATACGGTATAAACTGACATGCTAATATCTGAGTGCCTAATGCTCAGATTTGTAGAAATGACATAATCTTCTTTCAAACTTGATACAACTTCATTTACAAGCTCGTAGACTTTAAATTCATTGGTATCTTTTGGATGGCTGCAGGAGAAAATAGTTGCCTTTATGAAGTTTGATCTTTGTTTTTTTTCAAATTTTGGTATCCAAACACGTGGTGAATTAAAAATTGTTTTCTGTACTGCGAAGAGATTTTTAAGGCTCTTATCTAAGCCTTTTTAAGACTTTGAATCTTATTTGCATTACTTAATCGTGGTAGGAAACGCGAAAATTGTAGAAGATTTCAAAGACTATAATTTCACTGTTTGAATCTAAGACAAGTCAGGATCATGATAATCTTATTAACCATACGAAATGAAATAATGTCTGTTCCTAAAAGTTAAAAAAACATAGTGCATTTGAATTATACATGGGGGAAAACCTTGTTAAACCCAAGCTTCTAACTCTTTCACAGACAGATAAGCCCAGGCATTAAATCTTTAATCAATTAGCCAACCAGCCAACCAGTTGCGTATCGAAATCAATACGCTCTGCGAAGCTGCTCAGAAGCTTATTCGAAAGCAGGGCAGATGAAGTTTTAAAGAGAGTTTCTTAGCACTTCGAGTAATACAAATAAATCGAAACGTGCGCCTATAAAAAAGAAACTAGATCCCTCTCGAATTATTATGTAAGATCAATACGGCATGAAACCCCCCGTATATTTAAAAATCTAATATGTATGAATTCTTGAAATAAATTCCAGCCTTTTTTTAGTATCAAACCTGGAGGTAAAAGGAATTAAAATATAAATGAATTCTTGGATGCTATTCAGGAATTCAGTATATCTCTGAATGTATAGAATTTGAATTGCATGTTTGCCTTTTTTAAAGCACAATTTTTGATATTAAATTACCCATTTTTACAGCATTTTGTGAACGATTCAAATTTACGAAATAGACTGTTTCGTATTATCAGTTTTAGCACAGTTTTGACTTTCTTATATGAAAAAAAAAAAATCCTCATTACACCCAATTATCTTTTTAGTGTTGAAAAAGCCCCCGAAATACCTGCTGCTGAATGTGAACTTTAGGATATTCTTGATTTCAGACTATATATGCAATGTCACAACAGGAACATAAGGTCCAGTATTACCCTTGAGGAAAATCTAAAGCTTTTCAGTAGGCACCATGTTTCCTTTCGCATGGCTCCACGCAAATGGATTTGCTGCACGTTAGCATAACGGTCATCGGTAACTGTCTGTCCAAAGTTTGGAAATTATAGATGTCCGTAACGCGCTTTGTTGATCACTCATGTTACCATCTATTAAAATACTGAAACGCTGAGTGCTTTACCACCATATGTGTGCTGCAGCATTTCATGTATTATATTACATGAAATGCGGCATGACGAAACTTTGGTTTTATATTAAACTTCAGAAGAGTTGTATTATATTACAACTCTTCTGAAGTTTAATATAAAACTCAATCCCATTTCTGTTGTATTTTCACAAAACTCAATCCCATTTCTGTCGTATTTTCACAAATAAGTCCTTAAGTACCACGATACAGGTTAACAGAAAAGCCAGTGTAGTTGCTACGCCTAATATTGGGAAAGAGAAATAAATTTAGCGTTAAAAACCTTTCAATCAAGCCTTTGTATAAAATGATTCCTTTTGGGGGGGGTGCGGGAATGTATTGCCTGAAGTTAGGAAACTTTTTCCGACTTATAATAGTAACTAGTTAACAAAAACAACAATAATTATCATGGTAAAAAACAGAGCGCATTTTGTGATAAGAGTAAACACAGAGAAATATAAGAGCACTTCCGTAACAATTTAATTAAGTTAATGTTTTAAAAAACTAAAAACATGCTTCTGCAATCACATAACACAAACTGTCTTGATATATCTTGCATCTTAGATGCCGGATCCTGAAATTCCTTGCACCTTCTAATTTCTCTAATCATTTGCACCTTCACTAAAAGTAAAAGAAAATTTTTAGGAGACGTAAATAATGATTACAGCGAAAGTATAAAAAATAAATAAATCTAAAGACTAAAGCAACTGTACACTTTAATAGACATCATATGCCTATTTAGAAAAATATAAAATATTACTAAAATTAAAAAACACTGAATTACAGTTTGAAAATTTAGAAAGCCAGCAAATTATTAAAAATTCAACATAAAGAAAAGTAGGAAAGTATTTTGCAGCACATAAAACGTATCAGAAATTTTGAAAATCATGATGATATGCGAGAAAAATTTATATAATAAAATAGCTACAAAAACTGTATTACAATATTAATTAAATAGTTGATAAATCTCAAAAAAGAACTTGCCGGAAATCTCAGAAATATGGATAGAGAGGGTAGTATTATGTGCCAAAAAGCTTGCCTCTGTTGAAGAAAGAGGAAGAAAAAGTATAATTTAATTCTTCGTATATGTTATGATGAAACAAATATGACTTCTAGTCTAAAATATCGAGCAAAATTCTATTGACTCTTTTTTGGGATATATTAATAAATAATTAGAAGGCAAAATACAGTGAGTGCGTTTCTTATGTGACTTAGAGGTGATGCATATATATGACGAAACTTCAGTTTTTAGAGGCAAGGGAAATAAGACAGATAGTGGCTTCCTTATACCCTATTTGAAAAGCGGCCAGTTCTTTTTTTTTGGTATTCGTTAATGAGGCTTTAATCGGTGGGATTAAAAGGCCTCGTGGTATTTGGGACAGGCCCAATGTCACGGGTGAAGTGGAAGGCCGAGGTGAAAGTGGAAAAGGAGAAGCTAGCTGATCAGATGAACTGCTCATAATAAATTCCTCCGATCTTATTTTTTATGTGTTCTATGCAATTAATTTTTTAAGCTCATTTAAACATACTGAACTTTTAGTGAACCTCGCTTTATTATTGTTTCAGAAAAATATATTACAAAATTATCTCAGTATTTTCATTTTTCTAGTTTTCATTTTCCTATGCACTAGGATAAATACATCAAACAAGACTATTCAGGCATTTTTATAAGAAGCTTTAATGTTATCTTACGCAAAGAATGATTACTACTCATTTTAAAGATTGCTTTAAGGAATTATTATTGTTTGTTCTGCTGTTATATAAAGAAGGCACAGCAAACGTTTTATATACAAGTTTTAACCTACTTCACATTTCACTTAGCATATAATCTTTGGGAGTGCATTTTGTCCGGAAAATGTACTAGTTTCCTGTTCAGTGAAGCTTAGAAATTTGTTTTTATCTTTTGAACTGCCTTTCACCGTTCCACCAGCTAACACAATAAGAGATGCTACATTTAATGGAGACATCATGGCAAATTTAATCACAGAAATAGTTTAGTCACTTAGGCGTGCATTCACTCTATATTGCAGGCTGCTGCGGCTATTATGGACAGATGAGGTGCATTTCTTCTTAACTGGGAACGTAAACTCCAAGAGTTCGCTGGGGTACCGATCCTTGCGATGTGACATCAGCACATTTATACGAAGCCAAGTGACTATGGGGTGCGGCATCGAAAGCACATTCGTTCTCAATCGCTTTTTCTTCAAAGAGGTCACATTAACAGGTATGGAAACGTGCTCCATCGCAAGTTCTCGGCGTACACCAATGTTGCAGGAATACCTAAATCCAGAGCTGCGCCTGCGAAATATCGTTAATGACATTGTATAGATTCAAGATGGTGCTCTTCCATGTGTCACCATATGTGTTCAGCAAATGCTGTAAAAACATTTTGGAGACAGTCATCTCCTGTAACTTTGCAGTTCTGTGGTCATCACGATTCGCCAACGTCACTCTGATGTTGTTCTGGGGTTATGCGAAATCAAAGTGCTGACGTTGACGTTCTGTTCTGGGGTTATGGGAAATCAAAGGCATACGCATCAAATACATGAGATTTGGCAGAATTTAAAGATGCGACTCCCCACTCCCGCGAGTCGACAAGCTCGACTCCCATCTAAACGCTCAACCGACGTTATAAGTCGATAGTAACCTCCATGTTGAACGTTGATTCCTAATCTCCTCCTCTGCAAGCCATTTTCGAATAATTTTGTTTGATAGTATAAGATGCATAGCAGGGGGCAGAGCTTTCAGATGGCGAATCCAGTGCAATCGACGCGACTTTCTTTCTTTCTTTCCACCGACAGCGAGGCAGCGAATCCACTGGAGCAGTTAGCATATCGGCCAGGTAGCCTCGCTGACGGCCAGGTAGCCTCGCTGACGGCCAGGTAGCCTCCTTAACATCCAGAACAATTCCCGAAAGGCAATGATATAGCAAGAGCCAGGGATACGCTATCGAGAGTGAAACATCGTCGAAAGAGACCCTTACAGAGGAGAATGCTTACCTTATTTGTGTGGGATGGGATAGCAATGAACGGCCGCACCGACCTCCACGTGATTCCTGGTGGTTCCGTCACAGCCGTACGATATCGGAACAAAATTCTACACCCTGTTATTCTTCCTTTTATCGCTGCAATGTATACCGATGCGATATGTATGGAAGATAATACCCGCTCGCATAGAGGTCGATTGGTGCAGAGTTATTACGAGAGTGAAACCGTTCCACATTTGTCGTGGCCTGCTAGATCATCTGACCTGAATCCCATAGAGCAGGAGTGGGGTATGTTGGGACGGACAACAGGTCGCATTGTGCTGCCAGGCACCCTCTATGAGCTTCGACATGCATTACAACAGGAATGGGAGCTGCTGCTACAACAAGCGGCCGAGGACACTACTGCAAGCTTGCTTCGCCGGTGTCAAGCGCGCATTTCAGTTAAAGGGTATAACACCCATTATTAGCATGATAGTTCCATTGCAC
>KK112412.1:100910-131106 GCA_000611955.2 Stegodyphus mimosarum
TGTTTCTTTTTGTGTGTGTATATATATATATATATATATTTGATATTTTTAATAATAAATAATTCAAATTCTTTTTTTAAAGTTAATTTGTAATATTTTGCTAGACATCTGTTTTTAAATAAACGTGTCACACTACGAGTATGTATTTGGCGGCTTAAAATGACGGGCACACAATTTCCTGTATCACGTCACATATTAATACTTAAATCCCACTCTTATCAGTTAAGCATTGCAAAGGGACTTTTTTCTTTAATGCATATTTAATTTATTCTTTACACTCATTATTGCGTTTAATCAAGAGCCTTTTGATCGTCTGCTTCGAATTCAAAGGTCATCCTTATTTAGGTAAGTGCACGTCCCCATGAATTAATAGAAAGCGTCAAGGGCGAGGACCTGTGCACGCCAAGTTAACGCATGAATTGGAAGAAAAGTTGCCGTATACCAAAAGATCTTTCTGTGGATAAACACCATTCATCAAACTATTTCGGACACTTCACGCCTTGGATATTTATGATTCTATCCAACCCCCTTTGCTTATCTACACTACCGCCAGAGAAAATGAATGGGACCACCTTAAAACAAGTTGAGCGGTAAATAAGTAAATAAATAAAAATATTTCCTTTGTTCTTTTGAATTTCTTTCCTCACTTCATCAAACTATCTTATGAGTAGTTCACGAGGAAAGCGATTTATGCAAGCAGAAATGTAACAGAGTTATTTTACTGTTTTATATCTAGTTTTTATTTAAGTATGAATGCCAGATATTCTGTATAGTTGTTTACAAATTATCTGAGCATTTCAAAACCTACTGTAAAAGGCTTTTTCATATACAAACACTCTGTATACGTCAACTTTTAAACTTAAAAATTTAAAATTAGAAATTCAATTGATATGGTAACATTTTAGGTTGCTTAGTGCGTACAAAATAATCTTTCTCTTTGGCTGTTAACCAAATACCCTTCATTATGCACCCGAGATACGCTTTTCTAGTACAACGTGGGCCTGAAAATTCAAAGATTCGAGTGAATGAAGCAGCTTCGTTTATATTCACAGATTTTGGAACCTAAATTATTTCATCGGCAGTAGATGAAAAACTAAGCCCTTTCGTAGCAAGAAGAATAAGCTATAAAGATAACATTGCAATTCCTTCATAAGAAACATGCTTAAATTTTTAATGAAAATGGACGAAGTAAATAACAACGTATCTTCTTATTTCTTTCAACTTTCATAGTAAATTTTATGAAAACTAATAAGAAAGAACTGCGAAAAACATTAGATTGCCTAAATGATGTATAAATGGTTCAGATTGAAAATGTAGTATTGACGAATAAATTTTAGTAAATTTACATTTGAGCGTGAGAATTATAATCTTCGGATTCAGAAATTTAGAAAAAAAGCACAAATTGATATTAAATTATAAAGGCGCTCGCAGAGTTATCCTCGCTGTTCTGGCTTCACGAGTGTGGATGCATATGATATGCATATTTCGCACATGTAGATTGCAGGGATATGGTGGAAGATAGAAATCTTTTTTTTACAGCAAATTTCGCAGTACTGTTATTTGTGCAAGTGTTCGCCACAGCATTTTTCATAAGTTACTGAATCGAGTTTCTGGTTTAGAATTTCCGAGGAAATTAGTAACTTGAATTAGTATTAGAATTACCAATTTAAAAATTTTTTTTTCCATTTATTATCCTATTATTAATTTTAAATTTACTTCTGCTTCTTAATGAAAAGTGAGGGTTTCCGATAAAGCGGGCACAGAATATACACTGCTACACAGAATTAATGGATAATCTGAAAAAAATATGCTCACTGATTAACGTTTTCAGCCAGTGCCCAATGGGTAATTATCTGCAACTGAACGTTAAAATGATTTTCTCCTTTCTCACGAAGAGCCTTCGTGGCGCAATTAGGTAGTCTGGCTAGCTACGAAAGCTACTTCGTGTAAGCATATCCGGCTAGCTACGAAAAAATGAAATAAAAGTGTGTTCAACAAGTAAAATATTATGGACGATAATTCGTCAACACCTTAATTAAGAAACTTAATTTCTGGTCTTTCCATACGATCTTTAAGTGGGAGGGGGCCGGCTTGTCTTCGAGGTATAGTTGGAAACATGTCCGTCTAGCATCAGAATGTCTGGAGTTTGAAACCTGTCAAGAGCATCTTTGATTCTCCATGTTTTCCGGCTTCATAATAGTAATCACAAATACCTAATCGCTGTAGAAGGATAGCGTGTATAATGCTCAAATTGGGAGGCTGACAACGTTTGCGCAATGGACACGTATAAAAATTCGGGTTTATAGCGTTATTTAAAGTTAATGCGGTTTTTGAGATTGTTCCAATGTTCGTTAACTGTGACTCAAAAGCACTATTTAGATGAAGGGCAAAATGTGGCGGTATTTGATAAAGTCGATGGGGTTGCAAACAGAAAGGAAGGTCGAGCAACATCTGAATATCCCTCAAAGTATCATATCAAAAACTTTAAGCAGTGAAACGGTTAGTAGACAGCCTGATCAAAGATAGCTAAGAGCAGCAAATCCATCCAGAGACTGTTTTTTGCGTTTGTCGGCTCGAAGAAATCATGAAGCGACAATAAGTAAATTGGTTTTAGGCTTTTAAGCTGCCAAAACAACTTGAGTCAGTAGTTTTGCTCTTGCAAGGGCTTCACGAAGCTGGACTTGATGCGAGAAAAACTAATAGTTTGTGACCTTCTCACTTCATTTACGTCTCACGTCTGCCGTCCACATCCTTCTTTCATCGCACCATTGGAGACGGAGACGTCTGTGGCTTTGCGTCAAGGGCAGACGAAGCAATGGACGTCTTGCGGACAGACCACTCTGCTGTAAACGGCGTCGAATGGTACGCGTAGACACTGGATGATGCGTTATAGACTGAATGTGCTGTGCGATGGTTCGTGATGTGACTGAGCGATCCGTCACTGCCATGAGCACAATGTTCCTGTCATCACGGGAAGTGCTCCACTGAGGTGGATGCGATCGAACACGTCGGTCCGTCGTACCGTCCTGCATCCAACGGTCACATATCCGCATTACAGTTGTTTGGTTTCGTCCAACACGACTACCGATTTCCCTGAAAGATAATCCACACTCTCGGTAGGCCACTATACTTCTTCTGTCGAACTCGGATACTTGATCAAACGATGATCGCTGTTTACTACGAGGCATAATGGATCGTTTTTTTGAAGAAAACCACAAGAAAAATACAATTGCCGAATTTGAAATCGTCGAAAACTCCAAGCCTTAAATAGCGCTTTGAAGTGGCGCCACAGGCGCGCGTGATGTGCGTCTGCGCTGAAATTCTAATCATTTGCATATCTCACCTTCGTTAATGCATGTTGTAGATTTCATGTTATTTGCATGCTTTCTTCAGGGTGTTGCATTTACGGTGGCCAGCAGTGTATTTGAAAATCATATGAAAGATCGGATACTTAATTTTCAAGATCTAAAAACAATTTATGAAATAACGCTGCTGTGTCATCTCTCACCAATAGCATTCAGGAAGCTATTTCAAGTGCAAGTGAAACTCTCTCCAGCAGTGTTAAGAATCTTAGACTTCCAAAAAATATCAGTTGTATGATGCGTTATCGCAATAAATTGAGGAAGACATATCACCTAACCTGGGATTGAGCGGTCAAACGGGAAATTAACCGTTTAAATAACGATATTCAGAAATTAAACTGCATAGAGAGGAGTTATGGGCTGATAAAATCCAAAATTTGGAACTTCATGATGGCTCTTTTTTGGAAACTGATCAAAAATCTTACACGAGTAATCGGGCCTTGCATTTTCAGAACCAAGTAGCCACAGCCGACCAAGAAAACGCGGATTTATTTGCGGAACACTTGCAACCGCAGTACACGCCAAATGACTGCAGAGTGATCAAGAGTTTGAATTGAAAACATTTCTCCATGTGCGCGACTGGCTAACTTCCCCAAATGCACATAACTTAATTAGTTTAACTACTCCCGTTGAATTGCTGGATATCATCAGAAAACTTAAATTAAAATGGCTCCCGGCTTAGATGGGATCCCTAACGAAGCCATCAGAAATATGCTCAGAAATATTATTTGCAAATTTATCAGCATTTTGAAAGCATGTCTCACAAACGCATACAATTTGTGAATAAAACGAATGAGATTTGAAAATACAGCAAGGTACCACTTTGTAATAGGTGAAGTTCTGTTTTTGCTACTTCTAATTAGAGTATTTTTCAACATCCTCTGTATGAATTTATATATAGAAACTATTAAAATTTCTTATTCATAGAATAATCAAAGGAGCCAACTGCATATTTATTAAAGATTTATATTTATCATAACTGGTTAAAAATTATTATAACATTTATAATTAGTACTAGTGACGACCATATATTCATAACCGAATTTGCAATTTCTAAGTGCTGAATGGAAACAGTGAAAATTACTTTCGTAACACTTTTGTAAATGAATTGTGTTTAGATTCATTTATCATCAACAAAGGTGCTGAAAACTAGTCCTTGTGTTAAAGTTGAACCAAAATTATTTTTTGTTTTTAAACCAAACTAAAATTTTAAGCAAAGATTTCTGAAATGAATTTAAGAAATAATAACCAGAGAATGTTAGAAAAGCAAAATTGCCCATGTTTAAAAAAATAACTATTTTTGAAATAGTCTAAGTTATAAAGCATCTTAACGTGTAAATCTCGGAAAGAAAAAAGGTCGCAAAATGTAAGACAGTAAATTAAGATTTCATACTGTTTACTGTCGACATTTTCTTATTTGAAGGATTCCCTTTATTCATGAAACACGTGAAAAACTTCTTTTACTATACCTCAGATATAATTTGCAATTTTCTGGAAGACCGAAGCTTTGGAGGTCTGACATTTGATTAAAAGGAAGGAGAAAAAAATTCCATTGACCTAGTTACTTGCGTTTTATCAATTAATTTTATTTTGTCTTCCTGAAAACTGGAGGAATAGCACAAATGTAATGAGAGTGTTAGCAAACGGAATATTTAGCACAGATGTATTAAACTCGTATGAGTAGCGCAAGTTTGATAGTGTAATGGATGATTTCAGGGTACCGATCAAATTCTAGCACACGTGGAATTCTACGGTCAGTGGTAGTAATCATCATAAGTAGTGGTGTGCATAGCAAAAGTTGTCTAGCTATCTCACTGATTTCGCTATGCCTGTTTAAAAACGACATCATGACAGTTTGAATTGAATGAATGTTCTATACATTTTCCTAAAGCTCCTGGTTTATATCTTTGATCTCGATTTGCTTTGTATGGGGCGAAAAGTGCCTTCAGGCGAAAGTGCCGGGTTTAAAAGTTTTTTTTAATCAAGCCTTCTTATCTTTAGGAGGCCTAAAATTGGCCAAATGGATAATACGGATGGCCGGACTGAGAGTTTGCTTAGTAGACTTCGGCGGGACTTGTTGTATGAGGTTCTCGTGGTTCTTTTCCATGCATGATGTAAACCTAATCCAGTTTTCTTTAGCTTGCCCAGCATAAAAGCATCCTTTCTAAGTGTTTAGAACCTTTGAATATTATACTGCAATAAATAAAGTATTTTGTTTTAACACGATCCATTTCTTGTTTGAAACACTATCGTTTTAGCAATCACTCGTCAGTTAACGACGGAATAAAATGTGTTTAAGAAGGTAGTTGTTAGATTCATGGATGAGCTTTCTTGGGACCTTAATATAATTGAAATGAACTCTTAAGGAATGGAGCACAGAAACAGGAATGGAATGTATTATTTACATCGGGGTTTAAGAAATGTTTTTCTGCGTGAAGCGGTTATTTTAAAATTTTTGCTTCGAGATAGAGAAAAGTTGTTTTTATTAGTAAAGTAAAAAAATCTTAATATTCATATATTTTCCATTTATCGTGAAAGTACAAAAGTATATACAAGAGTTTAAATCTACTAGTGAACCCGACCTAAATACCGGTGCTCAGCGATTTTACTGCTCGACAGCTGGTGTGCGGTTTATTTTTTGAACAGATAACTCAAATTTTTCTCTAAGAAAATGTAGGAATGAGAATCATTAATCAAGAAATAGCCATTTCCTTATAATCGGTAAAAACATAGACGAAATCTTATTAATATACGTTGAGTGGAGGCTGTATTTTTAACTCGGGTATTTCCAATATGAAAGTGTACTCATTTTAGTGCCATGGTATATATATTTTTGATCTACAATTCTTTTTACATATGTAGGAAATAAGGGGAATTCAACGGAAATTTGAGTTTACCGAAAAGATTAGTACAGACAAATGATCCTAATTTTACTACCAAAATACTCAAAGAAGCTTAAAGGTTCTTTGAACTCTTTAGAAAATAAAACAATAAAATGGTCAATGCGCTGGGAGCCATCCAAGTTTGTGTAACTTGTGGGTGGGATTTAGAAATAATTTCGTCGGCTGCTGATAACATTCAACGAATTCGAGAGCTATTTTTTTATAAATATCAATACGGTGAGATTTCACACAGAATAACCGTAATAAATCATAGCGGAACAGTGCATGTGCGAACTGCTTCCCACGGAACACTTGAGTCGCGACAAGAAGAGGCCCGACGAGTGAAGCGTTATCAAAATATTATTTTACTCTCTTTGAAGACTAGCGTCATCCAAGTGGTCAAAGTCAATGATGACGGCATGTTTCCTGGGTGTCCCCACTTTTTCACTTGTTTTGACGCCTTACATTGTTTTGCCTGTAACGATAGTCGAGAAAAAGAAGATTCCAAAAAAATCTTCCTGGTTTTGGAATGTGAAAAAGGTAACTGCGTAAGTGTATTCCTTCTGCTGCTTATATTTATCTTAGCATGAGAATGTTTTATATACCAATAAATAAGAAAATCAAGTCAGAATTGGAAGTCAAAACTAAGAATAACCGGATTAGATATTTGTTTATACAGAGGCTGTTCGCACATTTTTTAGACGATTTTGGTAAGCGGTAATAAAAACTCGTTTGCTACAAAAGAAGTAATTGCAATTGTACTATGTTTTTAAAAGTCAAAATTATTGTCTGTGGCTTGACAGTTTTGTTTTTATTCAAAATGGCGAATTCAACAAAGCAGTGGTTCGAAGGCTACATTTACGTTCTTTCCGAAGAGAAATATGCACACTCCGTTATCCAAAAACGACATGAGAGTCATGGTTTTGTGATATCTAAAGCGTCGATAGGTAATATCATCCACAAGAAAGGAAAAAAAACGTCAAATTGGAGCCTCAAGTGGGACAAAAATTCCAAACAAGTATCCAAGGAAAAAACGGACATCTCTGACTATTGCAAAGGTACGTTGTTTAATGTTAAAAGAAAATCCCCTTAGTCAAAGGACAGTTACAAAATCATTAAAATGCTAGGTGTCCATTGTAAACAAAATGATAAACGTTGATTTAAATCTTAAGAAAGCGAAAAAACGCAATGTGCATCGTCATCTTCCAAAGCATATCGTTCAACGCGGAACACGCTGCAGAATTCTATATGAGAAACACTTATCCAAAGAAAAATGGAAAACGATTGTCACAATAGATGAAACATGGGTGTGTTTAAATGATTATAACAAAAAAGAGCCATTTATTATCATAAAAGGGGAGAAAAAAATTTAAGTACATGGTTCAAAGAATCGAAAGAAAGTTTTTCTAAGGGATTCATGATTGTTGCTGGTTTTTCTTATAATGCCAAGTTAAAAATAAAGAGAGTGCAAAACAAAGTGTCAAGATTAACTCCAAATACTATCAGGAACATATTTTATCGCCAATTTTTCTGAATAAAATACCATCGCTTTATCCACAGTGCCATCAATCTGTGAGACTCCATCAGGACAAAGTTAGCAGTCACACATCAAAATCCTCTGTAAATTTCCTAAAAGAAATGGAACAAAAACTGGTATCAAGGCCATACCCTTCACTGATATCCCTACTAAATCTCTCGATGTGTCACCTATGGATTTTTGTGCTTTCGGACTTTTAAAAACTGCATTTTCCAAATGCTGTCCCGAAACCCTAACAAGACTCTGGAAAGCTGTTCGGGAGGAATGGGATAAAATACCTCTTCTAACACTTGAAAAGGCATTATTATCTTGTAAACTGCGGTGTCGAAAGATAGTTCAGAATAAGGGATGTCAAATAGAACATTTAAAACACAAGAATTTTATGTAATTTAGTTTTGTGAATACAATACACATCGTGTAAAAAATGTGCGAACAGCCTCTGTAATAAAGCACACGGGTATTAGAAAGGGCACTTAAACAAGATTGTATTCATGTTAAACAAGTAGGAAAACCACGAAAATGCTCCGCAAAATTGGCTGGCCTTACCATCAGAAGTCAAACCGTGGATTACATAGTTCGGCAGCTAGCCACTCGATTCATAACACATATATAAAAATTTAGCAGTTTATTTTTATAGAACAGCGAACGATTCATTTCTTTTTTACTCGCACTTAGCTATTTTTTCTGATTGACTGACCAGTAGACAAAACAATAACATGACACAGTTTTCATTTACAGTATTTAAAAAGCGTAATTAAATAGAATAAGTTTTTGGAGTTAGAAATATTATTCAGTATTTGGTATCAGACATTAAACACTTGGCCACAAATTCCTGTGAATCAATAAGAAAATACTTTAAAGTTTTTGATTATATCAATTATATTGAGGCAGAATTTTTTTTAAAGATATTAACACTGAAATTACGCACGTTTGACGGTGAGAAAAAGCAATGATAGCATCTTCCAAGCTAAAGCGAAATGTTACCCTTCTGCAGAATTAAAAAGCAAAAATTTAATAATTATTCAATTTGTAAAGTGTAGCAAAACTATTCAACTCATTAGACTTCCATATCCCCCCCCCGGTGAAATATTTTCCTGAACTGTATGGCTCACAGATGGTACATCTTAACATTGAAAAAAAAAGATTTTAAGCATTTTAATTAGAACTAATCAATGAAATTTAAAATTCAAGTTGTAAGGTAAGCATACTGGTGATTTTCTGTACAAAAACTCGCAAGGAAAACTAAAATGGAAAAGGCTTAATCTCTCCACAGAAATGCACTCCTTGTACGCCTACGCAGCTTTAGAATTTTAATTACCTTGTAGTTGTTGCACAATTCAATATTAATTCAAAAAATCGCATTTATTAAATTAACACTAATTACACAAACTATAACAGCGTTGTATACTAAAACAATTCTTCGACTTATTTTGTTATTGGTGACTGGAATTTTGAGATTTTTCCATTGCATGACAACACGCGTCAAACAATTTTCTTTAGAAAAATATGTGAGTCAACTTGATATTTTCAGTCAGAAAACATATTTTCGTGATCAGTTCATTCTGATTGACTTGCAAATCACAAAATCGAAGAAGGGAATTTCCGCTCAGATCATAAATATATTATTTTTGAGATTACAGAAAATTCATTAGTGGTTTTAATGAAATATTTCATAATTGTTAAAAGGAAAGAAAATGTTTATTCAGCAAATTCAACAAACTGAACGATCGATGATTTCCTCCTTTTAACCTACTTCTACAAAGGAAGATTTAAATAAAATAACAGAAGAATTTAGAATTAAAAATCCTATAAATCTATGAAAATACCTTTCCAATAAGATCTGCAAAACCCTTATTTCATATAAATTGATGGCCTAAAACTTACGTATTCAGAAGCATTAAATCAGAACACTGAAACGGAAAACGAAATCGATTCTAACAATGAACTTATAAGGTATTTCTCCCGCCTTCTTAGCATGCCTTCGTGGTGTAATGGTCAGCACACTTTGCGCGTATGCCAGAGGTCAGAGGTTCGAGTCACGGCGAGGTCACTGCATATTTCTCCAGTTTTCTTCATCTAAAAATCCTAATGTTTTTACAGAGGCGTAAGAACTAAAAAAGTTGGTGGATGATGATTCTCCACCACCAGTGTTTGGCGATTGGGTCCCCTAATATCCAGTCGCTCTTTAACCCTTTCAGTTCCAATGGGTTATATAAACCCCAGAAGATGGTTAAAGTAGCCTAGAGGAAATTACACGCATCAATTTACTACGTAGTTGATGTCTCGTTGGTAGTAGGCATCATTTCTAACATTCCCATTACAAAATTGTATATGCTAGACCACCACTACAATATGATACCATACCACTACAATATGATAGACCATCATCCACTTCCAAGTTGTTGAATATAGGAGATCACTTTATAAGGTATTTCTCTCGCCTTCTTCGCATGCCTTCGTGATGTAGTGGTTAGCATACTCGGCGCGTATTCCAGAGGTCCGTGGTTCGAGTCCTGGCGAGAGCATTTCTTTCTCCAGCACTGAAATAACCTAATATCTCTACAGTAGCGCCCGAATTAAAAAAGGTGGTGGATGATCATTCTCCATCACTAGGATTTGGCGATTGGGTCCCCTAGTCCCCAATCGCCCATTAAAAGGGGGAGTACATAAAGTATTTCTCCAGCCTTCTTCGCATGCCTTCGTGGTGTAATGGTCAGCACGCTCGGCGTTTATACGAGAGGTCCGTGATTCGAGTCCCGGCGAGGGGTTTGCTCATTTTTCACATGTTTTGCTTCAAAACCCATAGAAGTGCCCACTAGAAGAAGGTGTTACAGTTGTACGAAGGAAAAACAAGAGAAAAAACTAAAACAATTTGTGTGGCATGCAATCTACCACTATGCAAAAACTGTTTTACTTCTTATCACACATATGTTATGAAAATAAAAATAGTTTCTTTTGATTTTATCTTTTATGCGTCAACAATTTAGTACTAATGGGACACATATGTCCCACAATTACTACCCAGTGGGACATATTTTTCCCAGGTCCGTTGAATCCCCCCATTTTAAAATAAAATGTTTAAAATATTTTCCAATTCTTTATGATAATTACCGAGACTACATAAAAAATCAAATCAGTTGATACAAACAAATAAATTGGGACTGAAAGGGTTAAAAGGGGGAGTATATAAGGTATTTCTGCCGCCTTCCCAGCATGCCTTCCTAGTGTAATGGTCAGCAAACTCGGTGCGTATTCAAGAGGTCCAAGGTTCGAGTCCCGGCAGGGCATTGCTCATTTTTCACGTCTCCCAGCTATAAAAATCTTAATGTCTCTTCAAACTAAGACACCAAACCTGAATTAATTTCGAAAAAGAAAATGCAAAATATAAAAACATGATTTCTGAAGCTAAATTAAGCCGTCAACCACGCCATCAAAATGTTGAAAACCATCATTCCGAGTATTGAACAGGGATGTAGCTACTGGAAAATATGTATTAACGCCCAAAAGTCACAGCTCCTGCTTGTTAGACGGAAGAAGCAGAATTTAAAGCCAAAGAAAAATGTCTTCCTTTTCAACGAGCCGGTGCCTATTGTTCCAAAGGTATTACGCCTTTGATGACTTATGCTTCATCAGCTTGAGCTACTGCTACACCTTCGGATATACACAAGCTTCAAGTTGTGCAAAACAGAGTTTTCAGGATCAGCACTAATGTACACTATTTTGTTCGAAGTAAACTTCTACATGCTGAATTCAAACTAGATACATCAGGAAAGCTAACAAAATATTCTTCGAGAATGCTCAATATTATCACCAAATGATCGTTCGATTTTCGCCACCGAGCAGCCTTCATCCTCAATGAAAGCCAGGACTTTCCCAATTAACTTAAGAAAAGTTCCTGTACAGTCATGAAACTACTTTATACAGATGTATTTTATTTTCATAGTTTAATTCCTGCAGATTCCAGCAGGATTCTTCAGTTACAGAACTGGGCTGAGTGACCACCGCTGTGTCTCTGCTCGTTGTGCTATGTAGCTCCTGTTGCTGAACTTTAGTACCTATGATATGCATATGGATTCATGGACTGCCTTCTGCACCTAATTATATATGATCTTATATCTTCATTTATTATTTCTTTCATTGTCATGTCGTATTTTGTTTACTGGATTTTACTCTATTTTGTACACTTTTGGATGAATTTCAATCCAGAGAATCCAAATCGATGTTTCGCCGAAGTCGATGTTTCGCCGATTTCGAGAGAGAGAGAGTCTGATTCCCTGACTAGCGCGTTTGAATTTTAGCTGCGTTTTCTCTTAGCTACTACGCTCGGCCATACTTTAGGCCCTTGCTTGGCTTCGCCGTTTTACTTAATATTTAGGGGCCAACTACTTAGAAACCTGATAGATTCGGCTACATCTTTCAGATAGCATTTGTTAAGCTTAGTTTAATTTAATTTCATAATTACTTAAGTTCCAGCCCAAGTGGAGGCTTTGCTGTATAATACTCAGTTAGGAGTTGATTGTAATTATTCTGAGAAATAAAGGGTAGTTCACCCTTCTTAAGTCTTACGTGTTTATTCACACACTTAAGCGATTATTCGAAATTAGTGTTTGCGGGGTTCTAAGATTGAACATTGAAAATTAAATAAGTAACCCCTCCCCTCATTGCATACATATGCTTCTCGAGTCTGATTCTGTCTATGCTCATTGTGTCTGGCTCATTGTTCATTCTGTCTGGCTCATTGGAATATGATGGATTCATCACATCAGCTAATAAGTGAGTTTTATCTTGAAAGTACACAGTACGTTAATGCTATTTTGTGAGATGTATATATCTTGTGCTCGCCGAATAACCGAGCATCTTCAATAACGGATTTTATTTCGCTTATTATCAGAATATGTGTACATGCCATGGTGACTACAAATAATTCTCCCACCACTAGGTTCTTAATAATTTTGAAAAAAATATATATTAATCTGGTCTTCTAAATATACAAGACGATAAATATCAACCACTAAAATGTCATAGAGAAGCAAATAAAATCTGTGAACTATAATGATGTTTGGCGAATCAGAGCTACTTTTCAGTTTTACAGAATTTAAAAATATGTTTCCTGAGCTCTCAGTTGTCTTTAACAATGGGCGAGTGATTAAGACAGCTGAATATTGGAAACTCCTGGGTTCGATTCCAGGCGAAGAGGCTGACTGCGTGGCTACTATTTGCAGTTTCCCCATTTGTTAACATGAATACGAGAAAGTTTCCTTTAGAAATGTTCCATAAAGGCATCTCTTCCCTTAGGTGCCCTAGTGTGCTTTGCTGTATTCAAACTCAAATTCAAATAACCTAACTCTAGTTCTCAAATAAGCGATTCTTGGAACATAAAATAAGAAACAAAAAATACACGCAGAATCTTTATTTGTGTATTTTATTCTTTTATATTTTACTTATTATTCATGGTTAGAAATCTATTTGTTATCATTTAGCATTTGTTCACATTTTTAGTGCATTTCTCGCGATGTTTGTACATAGATCATTAGGTACATGAAAGAACAAGGAAACATGAAAAACCGACTATGCCCACTCCGGGATCTTACAGTTACTGATTATACCTGCTAACTACTTAACACTACGACAGCAAGCGATAAGTCCTTAAAGACGTCTCTTCTTTTTGCCATTTTGAACTAACCAAATGAAGCTAAAAGATTAAAGAAGAAGTTTAAGGTTTGAAAAATGAGACCAGAATTTAATGAGGTTATGGAAAACTAGCTTTTATGTAGATAGACGCTTTATTAGTTCACGCTGCGCAAAAGACGTACATTTCTTGTTCAATGTATTGATTATGGGCATTACAGTTCTCCCAGCTAAAGGGAAGGATTCTTTCGTGGAAGGCATGTATGCGAAACGTGAACTCTCAATACTTTTGGGAAAAAAATATATATATTAATTTGCTGATCGAAAAATGCGTAATTGTAAAATATTAGTTGCTAAAATGCTGTAGATAAACAAATAAAAGTATGTAAATTGTAACCATATTTGCCTAAGCAGCCGTCATGGAAGTAATACAGCGGCATTTGGGCGATTTTCGAGAATTTTAAAATGTTTTTTTTTCGAGTCTCCTGGTGACTGACTCTCGGAGCGAAAATATAAAATAATAAACGAATTGAAACCTACAGAATCTCAATTCATGAGTTCCGATCATTTGTATATCAGTTATTACTCATAGTTAAAAATTGTTATAGTTATAACATTTAGTTAAATTTTTTCTAGTCACAATTTTATAACAGTCTTGTTCAAGTTTGTTATCAAACTATTTGCTTACATTTTTGTAAAAAACTGTTATTCAATTTCTTTCAAGTCTGCAAAAAATCTGTATTGTTCTCGTCATTAACTAATTTTATAAAGTAGCAAGAAAAAAAAATAAGGTTTGAAATGTGCCGCCTCTTACTATAGGCAAACGCTTCGTACTGCAGATTCCGATTAATATTCAAATACGCTAATTACGAGTTAAGTGTAGTACAGATGAGGAATGGAGAAAAAGTTTCGAGTAATAATATAAGGAACTGAGCAAGTATGAGTTGGAGAGCAGTAAAAAAACTGGCTTTAATGTCCCAATTACATATCATGTGTAACACCAGTTTGCTTTTACTTAAATACACAGAAATATCTGATAAACAGTAACTAACGTAAGTAAAGCATTAACAATTTGAAAACTTATCTTCAAAATACTAATTGCAAATTTAGTGAAATATTGAGGCGGAGATTTTGATAAAGTGGCGAAATTATTTGCATCAATTAGAAGGTTGCAAGTTGGATTGCTATGAAAATAATCAACGAAAAATTTCAAATAGTTAACTCATCGTAACTGTAATTGGATTTAACAATTACTTTGTAATTGAAATAACATTGTAACTGTGATTTCAAAAAGCAGGTCCATTGTAATAACAAAATAATTGCATAATCTCATTACAATGAAATTTCAGTTTGTAATCTGAATACAATGCATTACAATTACATAGTTCGGCATGTGCCTTCTTGGGTTTTCCATTTATGGATTATTTTGAGCTGCTGCCAGCATTTAATAAACACGGGATTAAAATTTGTTTAATTCAATTTCGAAGCTCAGGTAGTTTGCGAATAATTTCTTAAAATTTTGTAAAATTTCACTTCAGAAAGAAAATTTCAATAATGTTCTCACCGATGAATACAGGCAATAATTGAAAGCTGATAATAATTTTATTAACAACAATCCAGAGTAACTAAAACGTTAGTAATAACAACAGTTATGTGCAGATAATAATGATAAAGTGAAAGAATAGACTTACATAATGCTTTAATTCAAAGTGACAGCGCAAAGACAAATCATGAGCTTTTGTAAAAATAATAATTAGTAAAATAAACAGTTTACATTTTCCCTGATGTGACAGAACTCTCTGGAAGATTGTGTGATAATGAGTTAACATCAATCAGAAGAGCGAGTATTAAAATAATTGCAATGAAAACGGAAATGTGTCGAGGTTATTTAAGAGAGATTTCAAGGTTGCTCACCTCTGAAATTTTAATCTAACGTACAGATTTCTACTCTAGACTTAACAAGCTATTGAGCTGTTAAGAGCGAAAACATATCCAAGAAAGAGAAGAAAAAAAATATTCAGAACATCTTACTTCTTCCTCATAGTTATATTCGAGTAAAAGTTAATATTTTTAAATATTAAGCGACGCGTTAGTAAGCGCCAGTTTCTATTCTCATTAAGATCACTTTCAGAAACAAATTGGCATTATGCAGTATTTTTTTGATTTTTTAAAGTTTAGAGATACGTTCTGGAACAATAAACTTGAGTTACTTTAGGACAGTAATTTATTTCAAATTACCTTTGTAAACGAGTTCGCAGATCGATACAAGTTTATGAGAACTCGTAGTCATTCGTGCGAAGCAATAAGCTTATCCAAGTCATTTCTCAGCACTATATCATAAGAAATTGCATTTTACATTATCGAGTAGGAGAGGATTTCTCTCAAAATATACGTATATTGAGAAATCTGCGGTTAAAAATCATAACAATTTTATTAACCTTGTTGCAGAGTATACAAAATTCCACACTAGTGTATGTGGACTACGTTTTTCGGTTTGCAACATATATTGCAAATAATGGTAGTAATAATTATATTAAATGAAAAATTTTAATTTAAAATGAGAGAAACCTGCTGCAGTTTAATCAGTTTTTCTATTGGATTATAGGATCTTTTCCTTTATAGGTCAGCAAGTGTCAAACAGTTTTCTAGAGAAAGACATAAGCGCCCACACTGCGTATTGGCAAAGTTGACTACATTAAATTAAATATAATTATTTGACTGCTTTAAGTTAAATGTGTTATTCTTATCTCTTATAAATGTATTCTTACTTCTAAAATACTTTCTGTCAGCAAAAAGGTTTTAAAGCTTCCGTTCTATTTCTTCCTTTGTTTATTCAAATGATTATAACCTAATATATACCTATAGTCTTACCACAGCTGAAATGAGCCAATAAAAATTTTGTTTTTTCGTTAGTTGTATTAATTTAGCATACATATCTTTCTCTAGAAAGCTGTTTGCCGCGTTGCTTTCCTAATAGAAAAATTCAGATAATGCTTTCAGATACATAATATTTATGGTAAGTTTCAAATATATTTGACAGAATGACATATACAAAGCAATTTAAATACTGAGGGCAGTATTAGTAAAACTGCGCAAAAGGATCTTTAAATAAATCTAAATGCGAAAGTGAGAAAAATGCAACTATTCGAGTACTAAATATGCTGGATCTAAATTCTAACACTGGTAATTAATAAGCATAGTATTTTATTTCTACTTCTATTATTTCGGGGACAGACAGGATGTCCACTTCAAACTACGTATTTACATAAAAACATTTCCATAGACTCTGAAACAGAGAAATGTGCTTTCATTGTACATTTCATGCAACGCTGTGAAGTAAAATTGCCTCTCTGAAGGAAGTTTGGGTTCATTTAACAAGGCTTGTAACGCTATAAAGTTGCTTGACGCTGGGCTTCAAGAGTTTCAAAGAAAAGGAGCAGCTATTAGTTACCACTGCAACTATTTTGTTGCAAACAAGCGTAAAAATTAATGACACCTGATTGCAGTATAGAAAATTGGTAAATTTGTGAGAATTATTTTTCTGTTAAATGAAAAAACACGTATTCTAAAGCGGAAATTTCTCACTAACCTCTTGAGAATTGTCAAATGCGTTTCTAAATACATCATTATGTGGAATCACATAACACGTTCTGTAGCAAAACAAGTGCTGACAAAATATAAGCAATATGTTGCTTTACAAATAGCCCAAATAATAAAACAGGCAAATCGACAACCTTGTATTCATATTTTGTAAAATCCCAATCGATTTCGCGGGCAAAACGGGACCCCCTTCATCAGGAGCAAAAAATTCTGCAAAAGCGAGAAAGCGAATGTCGATCATATTTATACCCACAAGCGACGAGTGGAAGAGCCGATAGTGCCATCTATCGGCCGAAATAGTAACTAAAATGAAGGGTTAAGTTAGTAGAACTTTGAAGGCATTAGGCAAGGCTGGATTGGAATTGAAATCATTGACCGAACAGGATAAATTTTTGTGAATGTGAAAAGCTTCAAGAAAATCCAATTTCCTAATAGAGCCAGCTTTCTGGATAATTTTAGCAGAACCAAAATCAAAATTGTGATTGAATTTCGAACTATGATTAGCTATTGAAGATTTGTTAATTTCGCCTTTTCGGTCGTGAGATTCATGTTCTTTTAGGCGAAACTTTAATGCTCTTTTCGTTTGGCCAATATAACTTAAGCCACACTGACAAGATATGCTATAAATTCCCCAAGAATTAAAGTCAGAAATAGAATCTTTAAGAGCCGAACCTCGGATTTTAATTATAGGCGAGAAAACAACTTAAAAATTAAACTCCAGAAAATTATCCAGAAAGCTGGTTCTATTAGGGAATTGGATTTTCTTGAAGCTTTTCACATTCACAAAAATTTATCTTGTTTAGTCAATGATTTCAATTCCAATCCAGTCTTGCCTAGTGCCTTCAAAATTCTACTAACTTAACCCTTCATTTTAGTTACTATTTCTGCCGATAGATGTCGCTATCGGCTCTTCCACTGCTTGCTTGTGGGTATAAATATGATCGACATTCGCTTTCTCGCTTTTGCAGAATTTTTCGCTCCTGATGAAAGGGGACCCGTTTTGCCATCGAAATCGATTGGGATTTTACAAAATCTACGCCGAATACAAGGTTGTCGATTTGCCTGTTTTATTTTCCGTGTCGGCGTGTTTCTCTTGCGTCTTAGCCCAAATAAGTTTCGTGGTTGAGACATGCATCTTACGTCAGCTGGAAATACCACCCGCGCAGAACCATCATCGATGCGAAAGACATCAGATTGTTTTATAAGCTTGTAGGCATCAATGAACTTGTCTTGAAAAGAATTTTTTTTCCTACACACATTTCTACTAAGAATCCGTTGTTTGAAATTTGCTTTGAGTGTGTTCAAACATTCAGAAATTAAAACAAAAATCCATATGCCCCTCAGAGAAGAGGGAAAAATAATACCCTAAGTTAAATAGGAAATGTTTCTAGGAAATATTTAGAATCTTTTAATTCCTTAACAGTTATTATTCTTAACTGCATATTTAAAAGTCAGTGGAAATACTGCAATCTTGTTGCACGCTTACTAACGATGGAGGCGAAAAGAGGAATCTACTTATAAAATAATGCATATAACGTTTAAGATTTTTACAGTAAAAGGAACTCTTTATTATAACAATCCCTGTCACTTTATACTTAAAAAAAAAGCTATATACCTCAGTGACGAAGAGATCGATTAGCAAGATATGAAGTTCTGGGTATTAAATTTGTCAAAGCAAATTTTAGAATTCTGCATCATTTTTAGGCGTTAATGAGCCTATCAATCACAATTAACAATAACGGAATAGCAGATGGTGGACACACATATTGTGAAAGGTGCATAAGCCAAGTAGTATAGGTAAAAGCGCTTAAGCTCACAATTTCAATTTTCGTTTTTAAAAATACCTGAATCGCTTGCCGGCCTCGATTAGACGAATTAAGACGGGTTGTATTTATGAATGTTCCTCATGAACATATCCATCATTAACGATTTTTTATTTTTAATTAATGTGTAAAAATATGTATTCATATTTCTGCTAAATTATTTAAATTGGGTTGATATTGTTCCCTCTTCATTTAATATTACCCTATGATTAATGTTATCAAAATAAGAGTATCAATAATGAGCATCTAATGCATACTTTGAATTTAACGAAATATGCGAAAGATATCTGCTAAAAGGAAAAGATGCTCTCTTGGAGAACTTTTGACGGAAAATAACTCGCATTATACTTAACACAAAACCTTGCATACAGCGAAGTTCATTCACTAGGACCAGAACCGGGGCGAACTATAAGTGTTCGCCTACCTTACTACTCGGCCGCTGATAGGAGGAGAAATATGGTGTAGATATATGTATATTTAAAATTAATTTTTTACTACGTATGATAATTTTACTATCTACGTTAAGCATTGGAATACATATTCCTCAAGCAAATGGTATGCACACAGAAGCGGAATAAAACAAAATGAAACATTTATCAAGCGACATTTAAAGTGGTTTTAAATCAGAATGTGTACTTGAAATGCCTATAAAGGAATTTTCTGATAATATTCAATTTTATACACCTACCCAAGATGGCTTTCAGAGTTTTCATTTTCTCGAATAATGCATTTTAAAGTGGGACATTTGTTACTAGAGAAAGTTCTAATAAGAATGAACAGTTGGTTCAACGAAAATGTACTTAAAGAAGATATCACGTAGTTAAGATAGCGAAAGCAATTCCACTTTTACTAAAGTTAGTGTTTTTTTAACTAACACCATTTCAGGGGGCAGAATGGTACTTAGAGATTATAAGCAGGAAAACGCAAGTAAATTATAAAAGAGTAAAATAAATTACAAAAATTGCTTCTGTCTGTAATTCTGAAACAAATGACCTACATTTAGTTTCTTAACATTCAAATAATCAGTGAATCATACATGGGAAATGAATCATAAATCCTTGAATATGCAACATTGGCAACAAGAACAAGAAACCAGCCTATATTGAAAAATTACGAATGTCTTTTTTAATTTAAAAAAAAACACAGCAGCAGTACAAATAATTTAACTGAATGAAGAACATACAATTACTATTAACTGATTGATTAATTATTCATTGCATCTATCAGAAAAAGAATTCTGCCTATGTATCAAGGTTGATTCGAAAGATTTTAGTCAGGTAAGTTCTTAGACGATCGGATCTAGAGAATGAGAAGTCATAAAATACTAGTACTCTACGGTCACTTAAGAATTCATACATTCCTGCAGCAAAGAAAACATAAGCTATAAGAAGTAGTTCTAAAGAAAGCTCTAAGAATTTCGACGTCCTGGTAGTATAAAACAATACTAAAATGTTTCGACATTTACGCAAAAAATGCTTCTGGAAAGCATTTTGAATAAATTTTAGATTTACTCAAGTTTCGAATATACTCACTTGGGTAATGCAAACGGATAGTGAATATACAATATGAAGAGGTAATTAGTACATCGGAGTTTGATATAATTGACTTGAAGAATCTCTATAGAAGCTACCAAAGGGCTTTAACAATTTCTTACGTGTAGCAAATATCTTTTTGTGGTTTTCCTCCAGAAATAAGATAAATTTTGTTAATAAATTCTTTGAACTCTTTTATTGTTTCTCTCTGAACAGAAAACTCAATGATTTAAAGCCAGTGACCTGTTTGAAAGGTGCCCTTCAAAATTCTTAACAAATTTTTTTTTGGCCAAACACCCTCCTCCCCTTTGATATTCAAGGTCTTTTTCAAGTTCACCTCCAATGCAGTAAAGAGTTCAGAAGTCACTATCAATCTTGAGCTAACTCATCTTTCATTCTCCTAACTGGAACAATTCAGCTGAAGAAAAATAATACTGCTGGAATTTCTGTTAGTGCTTCGCGTGTAGTGTTATGGAATTTCAAAATGGTTTACAAGGTTAGAAGTTATTCAAGCAATTTTTCACTTGCAAAATAATCAAGCTTGATTGAAAGAAAATAATCTAGATCAAGTTATAAAAGTTTTTTTTTTTCTTTTCCGCCGAAGGTCTTAAAAATGTGTTTTTTCTTAAACTAATCCTGAAATCTTCTCAGAAATTAGCTTCGCATTGACATCAGAGCTACGTATTGATAGACGAGGGAAATTTATTCTTCCTTCAACATGTCTATTTTACTTACTTATGAGCTTCATATCTGCATACTTCGGAACGATTTGCATTCAAGATCATGAATTTTATTGAACTTGAGGATGGTGACGAATCAAAATTCTTGAATTACTTTCATATATGAGGGCTACCTCAAAGGTTCTTTGTCTAAGTACTGCTTTTCTTTTGTATGAAGAATTTTAAGCATGGTGGATATAAGTTTTTTCATTCATCTATGCAAGTTAATTTAATGAGAATGTTTATGCCTTTTTATTTAAGAAACCAGAGATCACAGTTTATTTAAAGAAATAATGCTTTGGTTTCTTTGAAAACCTTTTACCCTTTACTGACATTTGTATAGAAGGTTTTTGAAAAACGTGAATTCATGCTTTATTTGTAAACTTTTTGCTTCATTTATTGATGAATTTCAATTGAAAAGTTCCATACCTTTCTTATGCAAAACTTGTTGAAATATTCTAGAATGATTATACTGAATCAGATAATTTTTCTATATCTTTGAAAACTGCAAATCAAAAAAAATATATAAGTAACAGTTACAAAATAGAGATTTGATCGTTTAAATAATTTTGGTGCCGCCTCTTGCTAAACAGTGTTCCGACTGAAGTTTGTAGCTGGCCCCTCGAAAATAACCATGCAGCGCATGTCATTTGCAAGTAAAAGTATCAAAATGTTTATTTTTGAACTTTTGAAAGCATTCACAAAGACTACGGGAAGAGTTAGATTATGTATTCTACAGTGTTCTTCCTTGCTGGAACTGTTTTCCTAACGTTTTGTACTGACAGTAGGTCTTACGCACTTTCGAAACTGGAATTGCATGTTTACAATAAGTATTTAAAGTAATAAAACTTATAGAGCTCTCTTTATCATCCTGCATACCTCGCGAAGCTGTTTCCAACATCAAAATACCCTTCTATTTACATATAATAATGAACTCATTAAATGGAAGCTGCAGCTCAGACACCAAATAATCAATTGTGTTGCCAACAAAATATCTAAATATCATGTGTCTAAATAATTTCTAAACGGCTTACTTTATTACATCAGCATTAAGTCTACAGTTGTAAGATTAAACCTAATTAGCTATCTAATTGCATCTGCTTAACTTTACCTTGTTCTGACGAATCATCGATTTTGTAACTAAACAGAAGCCTAACTAAACTTCAGTAACACAGACCAAAGATGAAACTGAACTAAAATGTTCATTAAAACTGCGTTTTGCAGTACAATAAAAATTAATAAGTACTATTTTCTATTTTCAAAAACTCAAATATCAGTGAAACAAACAAATCTAATTTTCTCCTAGTAATTTTGCTTTGGCTATCGGGATTCAAATAACAGTTCAAAAACAACCTTATAATCACAAATTCAAAAATTATACAATCACAAAATTAAAAATCGTAACAGTTGCAAAATAGACGGCTAGGTGAGAAGCTTATCTCAGTTTAACGAGTTGAAGAAGACACCTCTCTCAACCCGTTTAATGTCGATGAAAAGTCAGAAATTAATTGCTTTATTCGGATGACTTCTTATTTGTTTTTAAAGGACACAGCCAAAACAGCTATGCGACAAACGCTCAAAGAGCGTTAGACAAGATACCGTGCTGAGCCAAAGAGCAAAGCTTATTATATATATGTATTAAAAAAAGAATCCAGGCATATCAGTCCAGGCAGAAAGCATGAAAGCACACGTTCCATCAATCTGGATATAGGATATAATGACAGAAAAAGCTAATTTATAAAATATTTTCGTTACTTATATAAGTGACACAGTCTCCTTGCCTCCCTCACAACAAGAACATCGAAGAAAGGTTACATAAACTGTCCAGTTCAATGCGGAAACAGCAGCTCCTAGCTGTAGCGTCTACTCGGAGATGCTTAAGTTACGGTATGTCATCATCGGCGAGCGCAAAGCAAGCTCTTTATGGTATCTTCAGGTGAGGTGTCAATAGGAATAAAATGCAACTGGCCGTGAACTCGGCCTCAAGACCATCATTCTGTAATGTGTTCTTTAAATTTATTAGCCGAGCATTCACCTCTGCACTTGGAGGGAGAATACCATTCTGAGGGTGACCAGACTGAAACAACAATGCCACTGGAATATTTGAAACAAAATCTATACATTAGCAGAGAGTCAAATAGTCAACTCATCTTGCCATTCACTGACTTTGATGTAATAACCAGCATTTTCATTAGAGTCTACAGCTGCTTATACAGAAGTACTTGGTACTCGTAAAGTAGCGGATAGTGACCTCGTAGTCCACATCTGTACTAGGAAAGTTGATCCCAATAAGTGAATATACAAGGCAAAATTTACGGCCCTAAACGTTGGCTCTAGACTTAACGCTTCACAATTGTATGTACAAAATAATATACAGTAGACAACATTTAATGAGATCACGGTTAAGGCTATTATTCGGACATTTTCATCTAAATGCCGAAAAACCGTCCGTTTATATACGAAAACAGAGAAATACATTGCTTATTCTAATCAATAAGTTAGTTCAAATAATTTCCAGAAAAGTTATGAAGGAACTTCTGCATTAAACGCATAACAGTTCATAAACAAACTTTTGCATTTTCTAATTAAAATGCTGCGTAAGTAGTAATTTATATGTTTCTGGTTATATTTACATTGAATTAGTTAAATGCCAATGCTATTTTGGGGCACATTTTTGCTCATCGTCTACTGTTATCATTCGGTTAATGTTATCAAAATAGCCCTGGACAATTGTGATCACAGTAAGCGGCGTGTACTGTATATACATTCAATGTCAAGCTTGCAGGTAGCAGTAGCTGCTCCATATTCAAAGCAAAGCAAAAGCAATTAATACTGATTCCTGCAAGTATAAGGCCCGAGTTTCAGTGAATATCATCTGACATTGCGATTGCAGGAAGCAAAGAAATAGATGTGACTGCGAAGAACGCAGATAAGAAACCACAAGAGAGTAGCATCAATGTGACCCTTTCCTGGCTCATGTATAAAAATTACTCTCAGAAACGAACTTCAGAAACACTGATGAAACAATTGAGAATCCGATACCACGGGAATAAGACTGCATAATTTTTATCCAAAAGTCGACCAAAACTTACAGCGGTTCTTCACAATTCATCCAGTAGCTGAAAGGCAGGGCCTCCTATAATTTTCTATCTGTCAGGATTTGCCCATAAGCAACGATTTATCACTTAAAAAGACCTTCTGTGACTGTAGGCACGGGTCAAAAGCGAAGAACAAATGTGCGCTCAGCCGTAACAGAGCTTGGATTCTCATTGCTAAGAGCAATGAGAGTACAAACTCTCTACGTTTCTTCAATTGTATGCTGACAGCAGTTCGTCCTGAGTTTATGTCAGTTTACTTAATGACTTCTTTCGTGTACTCCTTCCGTACAATAATTATCTACTTAAATTTTAATGACTAATACAACTTACATTGTTCTGCATTCTTACCTAGAACAAAATTTTACTACATTTGTTAACTATTTAATATTGTTCTAAGAATATAGCTTAAGGTTCTTTTTTCATATTAATTAATATTAGCTTGGGGATCCCATCGATTCGCTTCTGCCACTACAGAAAATTGTGTCTTATACACTTGCCAGCAGGTCTTCCCATCATATTTCGATAGCTTCAGAGAGGGACGAGAAGGCATGGGTAGAAATTTTAAACCTTCACAATTGTTTCCTGCTGTCTCTATGCACTTCTTTAAGGTGCCAACTTCTTTAGCGACGGCAGCAGAAACCCTGTCATCAATTAGTTATTGGACGGCAGAAACTCTTTCTTCTATTCATTGCTCCCCAGCAGAATCTCTTTCTTCCAGCTGTTCTTTTACAGAAGAAACTCTTTCTTCATTGTGTCCAACTTTATTTTCAACAACATCAGTTCTGCCATCCATTGACTCAAATTTGTTTTCAATTATACAGGTAATTTCTTCTTTAACAGCTTTCATTTCTTCTTTAACTGATACTTGACCACCTTCCATCTTTTCTTGAACCGCGTTCATCTCCTCTTTAACGGAATCTTGGCCAGCTTTCATCTCTTCTTTTACTAAGTTGACGGCCCCTTCTATCTTTTCTTGGAATGTAGCAAAGGCAGACATGAGCTATTTTAATTGTTCTTCCATCCCTGTCGTGACAGGCATTCAGTCCCACTTCTGACACCAAAAACGAGTTGCGTGCGTACGAGTTCGTAATAGATTGAATGCACAAGTGTGATGAAACGTTAATAAAATTTATTCTTATCACAGGAAATAAAAGGAAATGCTAAAAGTTTTCCTCACAGATATTCGTACCGCAATATCACACAGTAATTATATTTTAAACTACTGAAACGTTAAGCAGAACACAATTCAAAGCGCAGAGAAAGCTAATACGATCTCACCATGAATTCGCTACAGTCAACAGCAACAAATAGGTAAACAAATGAACTGAGATGTTTTTCTCCGGCTTTTATATGTTTTCTAATCATGCACGAGAACATTCTGGTAATTTTTATTTTCTCGAGGTTTCTGGGCAGCAAAAGAGTAGAATTACAGATACAGCTAACACACAACTGCATTTATTAAACTAAACATCTATTACAGAGATAAACTTTTATTAAATGCATGGGCTCTTGTATTTTTTACTTTTTCGGCGTAGCTTTCTCTTAAAACTGGTCACGCGCTGCATTTCACGGGGAAATAAAACAATTTTAATCTCAATTCTACTAAAAATAGCAAACTAAATACCAAAAACCGTAACAATAGCTTTTCTGAATGGTTGTGACTTAAGTGTTGTTCTACAGGTGTGGAAGATACTAATCACTTTATACTTACATCTATGACTGTTGTGACAGCTATATCAACGCTCCCTAAAACCTTCAAAAGTGATAATGAATATAACATCGGTCGGACTAAGGGCACTTAGTTGATGAGTTTAACGTGTTATGTTTCACAGCATCAGTCCTTTTCTGATAAAAGAAATAGAAAAGTGCAGAATTGTGTCACAAATATCTGTTTGTGTTTGCATTGCTTTGAAGCATAACCGCATTTTACACAAGTAACTAATCCCTGGGTGAAAAAAAATGTTTGTGCACGTGGTATTTGATCAAATTAATCAAGTTCTCTAGTTTAGAAGGTCCTTTGCTTATAATGGCCTCACCACCGATTTCTCGATTTTAGGACAATGAAAAGCGATTCATACAAAAAAAAATACTTTTGAGGATTTTTCTTCTTTTGGATTAGCCGTATGTATTTATGATACTTTAATTTTTTTTCTTTCTGTCGTTTGCTATTGTTTTACATGCATATTATTTTAAAATATACTCATGATCTTAGAATAATTGCCAGAATCAGTAAAATGTTTATAGACTTCGGAGAATGAATTTTGAATCGAGGATACGGTATAAAAATTTCATATGAGCAAGCTACCCGAGCTGTACGGCAAATGGTTAAAATGCTTTGTGTAGTTTATTCCTTAACACTTAGTCTGAAGAACAGGATAATTTTTTTTAATTCAGGCAACAGTTGATTTTCTAAATGTTTCAATTCTCCCTGAATGGATCTCTGTCAGGGAAATTAATTTATTTTCTGTTTCATGTTTATTTTTTAATTTTATGAATCGATATTTCAGAATTTATACAAGCGTTGACAATTCGACGAATTTCAGTAAACCTTCTGTATTTTTAGACTAATGCATATAACATTTCAAAATTTTATTTACATAATTTTTTGTGAACATATCACTTCTTAAAAATACATGTGTGTGTTGAAAATACTCATCTGCTTCCCATCGCGAACAGAAGTTTTTGTTTAATAGTTAAAAATGTGTTAGTACAACAGATTCTTCCCATGTGTATGGAAATTTGTTCTCCATTCTTAATTTTTCGGAAGACTACTTTAAAGCCTCCTATTTGTTAAGGAGTTTCATGACAGCACTACTGGTATTATTTATTCCAAATTATAAGTTTTAAATAAAGTATTACGTAAATTAAATGTGAGACTTGCCAACGGTCGAGCGGCAAACTTTCTGAACACTTGTAGTTCGACCAAAATTCAAATCTTGAAGAAAGGGCCGGCTTCATTGACGTTCTGTGATTTTCCTCATGTGTAACATGCATAAGAGCCAGTTTACCTTAGAAAATCCGCTATAAAGGCATCTCAGCTCTTAACAGACAACTCTCGCGTGCTTTACTGTAATCAGACAAACCAAATCAGGTTCTGGAAATTATCAGGGAACATCAGTTTTTAATAGGAGACACTAATGCGACATCGTCATCATACAATTACTGCTTTGGTAAGCCTTATTTATTCCTATCAGCTTAAATGTTATGCTTTCGATTTGATAAGAATTTTCATTTCTTCCTGCTTCTAAGATTCTTCTTCGTATTGCTGGAGTTTTGAAATTTTCCTTTAACAGTAAATAATATTTTGAGAGCAAAATTATGACTCTAAAACGTTCCAGTTCACACTGGATTACTGAAATAGCTTAACTTCATGCACATTTCATTTTAATAACGTTTTTCGAATCGTTTACCAAATTGTTCACTAGGTAAGCAAAGACGGCCTTTACAATACAGCTTATAATACACGATTTCTTTTATTCTTAAAAATATTTTTCTGTTAGTTTTTATTTAGTTTTCATGTTGATTATGTATAGAAAACGATGATGGCAACTATACGTTAAATTTTGAATTCATTCATTTTGTACATTTTTGCTTCTGAATACACCGTATTTACTTGAAAACAGCTCCTTTTTTGCTATATTTTTGTTTAAAATTTCGGTGGGCTTTATAATCGGGTATTTTAATAAATGGAATTACGGAATGATCAAAAGCAATTTCATTATCGTACTATGTAGAATAATTAAACTGTTTAAACACTAAATAAATGACAGGTGATTACTGTATACATAAACTACCCAAATATTACAAAAACTATAATAGCGACATGCAGTTAGCGGCATTAGTTTAGGATTCCTTCGCGTGCACTGGTTGCTGTCAAGGCTAGCCATGAAAACTCTAATGTATAGCAACTTATATATACATTTCTGCCAAAAATATAATGATACAAGTGATGCTTTAAATAAATTTACCGCTTAATAAATGAATATTGGTTCGAATAACTCTCACGCGTTTCAGTGATTTTCAGTTCATCCCGAAACTCTCAGCTGAAAGCCGCAGTTTATACTTCTGTTTGGGATTGCAGTGGAAGAAAGTACAGTGCAGGTTTGAGCTCCTGTACTTCGCCAAATTGTGGTCTACTCTCATTTGGGGAATATTTTACAATTTGTGAACCGTTTAGATTTTAATTTTCGAAAAACCCTTGAACAACGTTAGATTGCGGACAGTATGATGCCAAATAATAAACAGTTTGGGGAATAATCACCTTCACACATACAGAGCAGCAAAAAGTGTGCATTTTTTAAAGTTATATATATATATATATATAAATTAGCATTCTCCGCAATGAATATAATCAAATTTAAACTGTGAAACTGAACGACTGTTATTTGCATATTAGTCTGTAGACTGAAAAAATCGATTTGAAAACTGTTCGATTCATACAAACCACAGACTTTGTATTATAGGTATGTGTTAAAGTTACGTTCATAATAATAATGGTAATAATAATGATAATAAATCAAAATCCAAATGACAAAGTTTCAAAAAGCGGGTGTTTAGTCTAACATATTGTCAAACAAAACTGCCATGAATTTGGGAATAACTGCTGTGGTAGACTAATTTTAAGACTTTTATTGCATCATTTGAAAATGTTTTGAATGCAATAATGTTTTGTTAAATGTACTAAAATTAGGCAAATGTAATTTTTTCTGTACTTTAGGAGCATAAATGTGCTCATTTTTTGTCTTTTGAAAATCGTTGGCTTTAAATGATTGAATGAAAAGAATGAAAAGAAAAATTAAATGAAAGAATGAAAAAAAATGACACTATAAACTAAAGAGATATTTATCTAACTAAATCGAAAAAGATAGTTTGGCTATAACAAGTGCATCTCATTCTTATTCAAGCGTTCCAGTTTTCATGTACATTTTGAGCGTGACGAATGAGCAGTCCAACACGAGTAGCAACCTGAGAAGTTACTGAGTTTCAAAAAATAGATCGTTACACATATTCAAGCGTGGAGCTTTCATAATAAACGTGCTTCTTACCTTCTTTCAACTTCATTCGAGAAAAAAAATTCTTTACTTTTTCTAACTCATACATAATATGTGAGATAGCATCTTTTCAAGTTTGACCTCCCAATCCCCTCTGATGTTTGTATATAAAACCCATTCATCTTAGTCATTAATAAAGACACGGCAGTTGGCGAAAGTCTTTTACTTTCCCATACAAACCATAACAGAAAGATGTTTTAAAGCTAACATTTTAGAAATCTTTATTTCCAATGAAGATGGAAGTTTGCATTTTTTCCTGGAAATAAAATACTATTTAAAATACTCATTGTCATTTCTATGATTATAAGGCAAAAATTATAATTCAGGTTTTCACAAGAAATTTAAAATTGATATCTAATGTTAAATAAGTAATAATTTAAAAAAAATTTTTTTTTAACTCTGTTTTCGAATATTATGAAAACTTCTTAGAAGGAGACATTTTCTAATACTCTTAAAAATTTATATGAACCTACTTTGTATACTTACGAAAATCGAAGAAGCAGTTTACACGTTTTTAATTCAGCAAAATATCCTATAGTTCAAGTCACCTCATTTCGTTAAACTGTCCAGTTTCTCTGCAGATGTAAAGATAATATGAAAACTAAAAAGAATAGCTTAAATTTTCAAAAGACGAGATTGTCCTTTTAAGTTTACTCTTTCAAGATAAAAAAGCAGTCTAAATATTCCTTTTATAATTATTTACATTGTTCACTTCGGAAACTATGGTTCTTAGCCTAAATTAGGTTTTTTTTGTCTTTATAAAAAAAAACTTTTCAACTAAATACATTTTTTATTTTACCGAAAATCTGAAACTCTACTAAACTTCCCTTTCTTGAAAATACTTTAGAGCAATTACTAACGCACTTAAAGAAATGAGCAAAGTAATTAAAGTTGTTATAACTATTTGTAGTTTTAATGTTTAAAAATTTTATATAGCTACAGAAAATTATTAATCATGTACATA